>JAQGDQ010000738.1:0-73300 GCA_030141605.1 Tubiluchus corallicola
TTTCGTGTTTGCAAAGCCAGCATTGCAACGACCATTGTAAAGTATGATAAGGTTTGGCACTTATTACAGAAATATATGTTATCAGTTCACCTTCAAGAGTTCATTTACTTGAAAGGTTAATTGAATGATTAATATTTTTCAGGGGACTGTATTTGCTGGAACAGGGCAAGTACTATTTTTCAATCTTAATTGCCCAAGGTGTGCTCAACTTTTTTGTTGTCGCAAATTTTGCCATGGCAACGTTTCTTGATCCTGGCGTGATTCCAAAAGGTTTGTGATGTTTTTAACTTTGCTTTATTAAAAGTAGTATCAGGAAGTTCCATACACCGAGGACCGATTTTTGATAATATTTTGTTCTGTGTCTTTTCATCTTTTTTGTCCTTTCCGTGTCTCTTTCCTTGCTTCTGTTTTTCTGACGATATATATATATTAATAAAAATTAACTCAAGAAATAGGAGTTTGGCTTTAAACAAGATACTGTCGCATTTTTGGAAATTTTTTCGAGCAAATCTGAGATGGTCTCCTGGGAAGTGTTTGAAAATCTAGGTGTGACGACGCGAAATTACCCTAATACAAGCAGCTATATAAACACGAAACTGGTCAATAATCGACGGTCGTTCGGTAAAAGGAAACGAACATATATTGGTGTGTATTCATCCGCCGAATAAATACACTATTTACTGTAAATGATAATTTTTCATGATTTACAATATTCTTTTCATGTTCGAATTAATATTTTTAATATATTTTTCTACATTTTGTGATTTTTTATGCAAAATTCATCAAATGTGTACATTACTGTACAATACGTACTACACATGTGCAAAAATACTTTAGACAGAGTACCGCAAAAACCCGCGAATCAGCGAAAATACCGCGATAAATATTTTACATTAATATTTTAGAAAACCCACGAAACAGCGAGTCCGCGATAAACGAACCGTGAAGTAGCGCGGGAACACTGTAATACAAAAACACTATGACAAAACTACAATACCTATCATATATATCAAAGCTTTGCTCCAAAGAACATTTTGCCGCCTAAATATATATTTCTTCTTTTAATTAAATATTAGTGGATGATTTCAGTTTTTGTTTTTTCCTCCATGATTATTGTTTCCATGGATACTCGTAGTTTTGTCACGATGTTTTTGTTTTGTTCCGGATTTGAAATCATTCTTTATGTATTTCCCGACGTTGACTGCTAGTGTTCGGTAAAACACGAATTTTTCTAATAATAATTTAAGAAAATTCATCATATTGTCGGTTTTTTATGAAATTTATACTGGCAAGTTACATTCTTGTTAAATAACCTGTTGGTTCGAACCCAGGTCT
Source organism: Tubiluchus corallicola (assembly GCA_030141605.1). Taxonomy (NCBI): domain Eukaryota; kingdom Metazoa; phylum Priapulida; class Priapulimorpha; order Priapulimorphida; family Tubiluchidae; genus Tubiluchus; species Tubiluchus corallicola. The sequence continues at coordinate 1,336 of JAQGDQ010000738.1, forward strand.
GTCTATTGCCAAGAAGACAAATTTGCTGACAATCTGAACGGTGCTTTAACCAGGCATGAGAATTTTCCGCGGATACGCGGAATTCCGAGTTTTTGGAAGACCAGTAGTGCCATTTTTGTAAATCGCGTAAATTCGTTGAGAAAATTTTTACGGACCCAGTACATTTCACAAGTTGACCGCTAGTTGGCAGGCCGTCACTTTGTTTACGTCTCGTACATCAGTGTAACCACGTGTATATCTCTATGTATAAAAACATAGAATCAATTGTGCGGAGTTATTTGAGTCAATTGCAGACAGTTCTTATATACTTTTGCATAGAAGCGGCCAGTACTTAAGCGTTTTTGACACAATTAGGGATCATGTATCCTTGATAGATGGGTATTTTAAATTATACATGAAACAAGATAATTGATATTTTAAGTCCACTTAGAGGTTCTCTATGGCCTACGCGGCCCATACCATACCCGGCCTGTTTCAGAGTTTTTTGCAATTTGTGATTCTCATCCTTGGCTTTAACTTTCGTTTTATATTTAACTGTAGCTGAAAACGAGGATAAGGACGATGATTTCCGTGCTCCACTATACAAGAACGTAGAAATAAACGGAATCACCGTACGGATGAAATGGTGCACAACATGTCAGTTCTACAGACCGCCTAGGTGTTCTCACTGCAGTGTGTGTAACACGTGCATAGAAGTAAGTGACACCATCTTTGTTTAGGTTGTCTTCGTACTAGTGTCGCACAATCTACTATCTTTCTTCCTACCATTTCCACTAACACATCCTTATACCCTTCCTGTGTGATCTAACCTTTCTCCCAGTTCTTTTTTTGTTCACTCATCCATTCTTTTTTATCGGGTTCACATGACAGTGGGCTTATACAAGCCTTTGCTTCTCTAGCCCACTGCAGTACAATTATTTATGATAACGATAGTGTATGAAATATAATAATTTAATACAGTATGAAGTAATAATTTTGATGTCACTGTGTGCTTAATGTCATTATATTGTACTGAATGTAATAATAATAAACTAAAAAAAAGTGTTGCTAAGCATCTTGTTAAATTTTACGCGCCTCTAAATATTGGAATCATCTGCCTGACAAAATTAAAAATGAACATGCTGCTTTAAGTTTAAAAAAGGTTAAAGCATTTCATATTAGAACATAACTGTAATATATTCCAACTGCAATTGTTTTCAAATGTATCATTTAATGTAACGTCAAGTGTAAGTTTAGAAGAAGGAGAATGAAGAAATAGAAGTTTGAGAAGTAAGAAGAAGAAAATTCATTTTGGCACCTTTGAGTGTGCCCGGTTGCCACCTGTTGCACATTGCCCTGTTTGTTGCTATGGCTTGTTAATATTATTAAAATTTCAATGTAAATCGTATCCCTAGAACTAGTCATTCTCCATTATTTCTCCATCTTTCTCACTACATCTTCACACTCATTATCTTCCTGGTTTTCCTTCCCTTTTATCTTCCACCTTCTGCAGTGCCTTTATCCGAACTTCCTGTTCGGATCTCATCTTACAAGTTCACCTTTCTATCTGAGCCAATAATTATCTGCACTGCATTAATCATTTGGCCATATCTTATCTGTTATTCTCATGTTATTTCTATATCAGGGGTGTGCAAATTGCGGCCTGCCGAGAGAATTTGTGCGGCCCGGGCGATTAATTGAGTGTATCCAGCTGAAGTCTGTGCCAAGACTTCCATAGAAAGCAATGTAAAAGAATCGAGATACGCTAACGCGTTCCAGCAAGGCACGACGTTAAGTGAAGCATTGTTATGCGTTCCAGCAAAGCACGACGTTAAGCGAAACAGCATTAAATGATACCAAGACTTCCATAGAAAGAAATGTAAAAGGATCGAGATACGTTCCAGAGGCAAAAGTCAATGCCTCTAGATAGCGCTAAATCAATGCCTTTTATCTAGATACCTAGTCTGGTTGCTATAGCAACAGGTTGCATGAATAAAGTTTGCTCATAGGTCATACTTTATACAAACTGCTTGCATTTAAAAGTCAGTCGAGTGGTAAAAACGTGTACAGTAATTACACTGTTTACATTTACGTATCGTTTTAATGCGACAAATTAGGTAAAAATGGTGTTAATAAAAGAAATACTTGTCTTGAGCAAAGTAAAAAGATCGCTAAAATGAAACGTATGTCGTTAAGTGAAGAAAAAAGATGTCAAAATGTCAGCGTCGTTAAAACGAAACGTCGCTAAACATAGAGTCGTTAGGCGAGGACTTACTGTACTTGTAATTATTGCTGAAAAATTTTATAATGTTTTTATTTGTCTGTAGGATAGTTGCGATATATTCAAAATTTTCAAGCAATGATTGATATCCGCCAGTAGTTTAATTTCTAAGTGTAAATATTAGTATTTATTATGTGAATATTTATCTTATAATATTAAGTACTCGTAACGAAACCTGTTAACATATACTCTATTATTTTTTAGACGTTTGACCACCACTGTCCGTGGGTCAATAATTGTATTGGTCGAAGAAACTATCGCTATTTCTTTCTCTTTCTGCTGTCGCTCACTCTTCACATGCTGGGCGTGTTTGGAATGTGCATCTGGTTTGTGTTGCTACGCAAAGATGGAGATCACTTCTTCAAAGAAGCTGACAGCTTGATAACGTATCTTTTTGCTCTTGTTTTCTAAATGTGCCCGTTTTGTACAATCTGTTGTGTTTTGTCTCTCTCGGAAGGCTCGTAGAGAAAACCAGAAAACACTTCATGAAATTAAACTAGTTTATTAAGCGAGAATTCTACAACGCAAAAGTATGAAGAAACGCGAAATGTTTACACTAAACGTGAAAATCTGGAAAACGTTTCAGTGTACCTGAAAATACAAGTATATAAGAGAATGTGTAAGTGGCGTCTGTGTGAATCAGGTGTGTGTCTCTCTCAGCGGCCTGCTTCGCCTTATATAGGGTGCCAGGGAACATTCTAGACGTTTCTTTCCAGAACATTCTACAAGGTAAGACGATTATTCTAACGGAACATTCTACAATGTTCTATTTAATTAGCATAGTATATAGATTTGTTAATATACTTCTGAATACGCTAAGGCTGAATTTTTTGGAATCGCTTTGTGAAATGCTACGCACCTTTCGTCGGGCGCCACGCAATTTTAGTTTTGCGTTGCATTCATTGTTAACCAATTTTTGCGGAGTTATTTGATTCCGTGTAAAAGCATTATAACTTTCTAAAAGCTACCTGTTTTGAGTTTGTGTATATTTCATGGCTGGTAGTAGTTACACATTCTCAAGCAAAATACACCTGATCTGCCAAAAATGGTTAACATATTGTTACGAAGGCAGATTTTGACCAACCCCCTAATGTTAGTAATGGGTATGGTTGAGAAGCCCAGTAATGCAAATGTATCTGTATAAAACAGAATGCACGCGGTAATTTGACGATTCCAACCTGGCCTTTCTGTCTGTAAGTGTGAATGCTGTAGGTTTGCTGACTTTTATACAAAAGTCTGTTCACATGTCATGGAGCTACTGGTTGTGCATTAAAGTTTATTTTGCATTCGTATTCTTTTTACTTTTCTCGTCTGCTGTAAAGTATTTCATAACTTGTATGTCACTCTATACATCCTGAGACGGATTCGCGCTGGAACCCGGATCAGTTACACTAGTGTCAGAAGTGGGATCCGTTACATCCGATTCTACCTACCATGAGCTGCTTGCTTGCCCGCTGGCAAGGACAATTGACTTGCTGCGAGCTTCCTATCTGGATGTATTTACGGAAGCATTAACCCATTGGCAAGTGTGTTCTTCGTTTGCTTGGATACCTGGCTTTAATAAAGCTGTTTTGTTCATTTCAGCCAATTATGTCATCTTAGCCAGTTCCAGTTGTGAATAAATCCTGGGGAAAGTAACCCGGGGAATGTACTGGGGAAAGTATCCCGGGGAATATACTGGGGAAAGTGTCCTGGGGAATATACTGGGGAAAGTATCATAGTTACGCTCAGCGGTTCTTCTTACAATTTAGAAGAAGTCTTCACAGTTTTGCTATGCGCCCGCACAGTTGCTTCAGGTCAAAGGTTTAGGATACCACAGTGACGCGTCTTAACTGCAACTGTCACGTCACGTGGATAAAACAAAGCCGTCTGCCGCATCAGTTCAGTAACTTCAGTTGTTTTATGCGGACTTTACTTAATTATGCATTAGTCTGTGCGTAGAATGATTTGCTTGTAGGATCTTGCTTGGGAACAAGAAAAAATGAACTAGTTAAGATTCTACTTAGCTGTAAAAACTGTTACTATTACAAAAGCTTGGTCAGCGAGGCATTGTCAAGAGTACGCAAATGTGTTGTCTGGTACACTTAACCTTTGACCTCGTCATCAATCGCTGGAACTGTGAAATGGCTTATTGTTCAGTTTATTTGATCTCAACTTTTCTTAGAAGCAATCTTCTTTTCGAATTAAGTAAAAAAAATATTTTTTTTAGAACTTCACAAATGTGTAACTAAATTAAACAGAATAATCGTGTAATTGAAATGTTTTTAACATAACATTCGAAAGAATCGGACAAAATCTGGACCATTAAGAAGTCTCGCATACTTCAGACACAATCAGTTATTTCTCGTGCTGACCTCTAGTTGGCAGGCCGTCTCTTTGTTTACATCACGTACATCAGTGTAACCACTTGTGTATCTCTATATATATAAAAATGTAGAATCAATTATGCGGAGTTATTTGAGTCAAATGCTGACAGTTTTTACATTCTTTTGCACAGGCCTGTACTAGAGACAATTAGGTGTTTGACTCAACATTGCCGTGAGACTAATACACGGCGCCTACTGTATTAGCTTAGTATTGGTGAATACCGACAATCGGCAAATTGGACTGACGTCTCCCCACTTTTGTCCGGCAAACCAAGATACAGTCAACCCTCGTTAAACCGGACTAATATCGTGGGTGGGTGTTCCGATTTATCCGATATGCCTATATACGGTCTATATTATACGGGAATAATCACCTTAATAAGGCCTATCTACATTGCACTATATACTATACTGTATATTACTTTAAAATAGTTAACCTGTGAGGATAAAGAAATTATTGTACAGTTAGTAGGCCGTGTTGTGTTTAGCGCTCGGGCTCTGACGGAAATCGGTCAGTTTCCTTTACCACCGATGACGTCCGTCTTATCCGATATCCGGGCTAACGGGGTCCGGTTTAACGAGGGTCGATTGTATGACTGTACCGTATCTTTACTAATTAAGTAGTTTTATGAGTTTATTTTCTTAATTCTGTGCACTAGCTTGGTTATCATGGGCATCATATCTCTTCTAATGATTCCTATTATTGGTTTAACTGGATTCCATATCGTTCTTGTGTCCAGAGGCCGTACCACCAATGAACAAGTAAGTTTAATTAAGTCCAACAGATTTTGTTAATTTATTCTGTCGTTAGAACACTTCATTCATTGACAAATCACTAGATTTAATTTATAAATGAAAGGTACATTTTAAAACGTATCATACTATGACAATAATGTAATGTTTATTTACGAAAAAAGTTTGCGGGAGGTGGCCATTGCTGAAATGAAAACAACCGCCATTTTTATCATCTCTAGTCAGCCTTGTTGTTGGCATCCTTCTGTCTCGAAAGACAATGGAATGTGCGCCAAGAGAGTCCGATCCTTGAACGTCTCCAGGGCGCACGCCTGGGCAAGGTGTATGGAGACCCTGAGTTGCCCAGACAACAGGAACCCCCTCTCTTCCTCCCTGGTGTAGTCCAAAGGAAAGCGGAGCGATACGTTTGGCACCAGGTTGGCTGCAGGAGCTGCCGGAGTCAGTGAGCATGCTGCACTGGTCCGCCTTCGGGGCTCCACTCCTGATTTCGAAGGTTTACTCTACACATGGCCGTTGGGTCACTTGACCTCCTCCGCCCTCTAGCCGTTGGCTGCTTATGCAGCTCCTCCGCCTAGTGTCGAGATACAGTGTGGGCATCCCGCAAGCCTACAGCACCTGGTACTCTTAGGCGGTCACCCATCCAAGTACTAACCAGGTTCTACATTCTACATTTCTAGATGATCAGACGAGAACCGGCATTTCCAACGTGATTTGGCCGTGGTCAGCCTTATTCAGCTTGAACACTTCTAATTATTTTTTTATTGATTCTAGAACACTACAAATTATTATATTCATTTTATTAGTAAAGAAATGTCAATGATTTCAAAATATTCTTTATATTACTCTATGGTAGTTTGCTAAAATTTGTTCATTAGAATTTTGTTTGTTGTAACAGTTACTATTTAAAGAAACTGTAACTAGTTAGTTTTCTGATGTTGGAGAAGCAATAATAATAATAATAATAATAATAATAATAATAATAATAATAATAATAGTAATAATAATAATAATAATCTTTATTTAAAGTGGGTTTTTATGTCAACAATTAACATTAGCTCAAAGAGCTATTATCGCCGACTGTAAATTACAACCTACAACTACATAACAGAGACTATTATTACCCCACTTTTACCCTAAATACCACGCCTCAGGCAGGGCAATAGCAGGTAACATTTTTAAAGTGTTTGGTATGACCCGGCCGCTGATTCGAACTCACGACCTCCCAGACGGAATGCAGACGCAGTACCACTAGACTAAAAGGTCTGGTCTAAAGCAACTGTAACAAGTTTCATTTTCAAAACTGTAACTGTAGTTACAGTAGTTACAATAGAAAAAATAGCAAATGGTCTTCCCAGCACTGTGTACATGTATTATGGTTTGCTGAATTAAACTTTTGTTTTTTTATGTCGTCGTTAAAGATATACAAATGAACATTTTTCCCAGTCCGGAAGGTTGTTTAGCACGATTTATGTAACCAAAATTCATCACTAACGTTGCCTATCGCCTCTGTAGGTAACTGGGAAGTTTAGAGGAGGTTACAATCCGTTCCACCGAGGATGCTGCAGCAACTGTGCCTGGGCACTTTGTGGACCCATTTATCCAAGGTAACTAATTATGGTTAGCGCATCGATTCGCGGATGCAAAGGGGCTGAAACTTCATTCCGATGCTAATGTAACCTGGCGCAAGATCGTTATTGTGCTTGGCTGATATGGAAGTTGAAAAAATGTTTCGCAAGAATGAGGACTGGTGCAAAGTCCGTACTTGAAGACACTGGAGGGCCATCTTTGGTTTTTTTTAGTACTCAAGAAAATCAGTGTGCGAGTGCAAAATATTCTAGAGATATTTCTTGTAATCCTGCAGACAGAAAACTTTTAAAATTATAAACCCCATAGATGCTAATGACAGACGCTATTGCGTTGCTCACAAGCAAAACATGTAAGAGCGAGATGAGAGTACATTTATTCTCTGTCAACCATCACAGCAAATCCTTTGGGAGCAGTAAGATGCATTAGCATTCAGAGATGTGTGTTATGGATATGAATTTGAATACATAATGATGCTGTGCATAACTGTGAATCATTTGAGATGTTTATATAGGGTTTTTATAACAAACAGGTAAGTAAATACTGTACAGTAATGCTGCCTGATGAATTTGTTTCATATTTTATCACCTATGTTTAATAAACATTGGTCACCTTTAGTACATTCATTTCTAAGTCTCTTGCCATCAGTAAAGATCAGTAAAAATAAGAGTTATATGTTTGCAGTGGTTTTCAACCTTTTTTAATGTCGTCCACCCCTAGTGGTGATTAAGTAGAAGCTGTCCACCCCCCACCCCGAAAAAAGTCTCATTAAAAATCTCACGTTTTTAATATTTAAAATCTATGTTTCATATCTCATTTTTATGACTGTGTAAACAGAAAAAAGCAGTTTCTCTTATTTTTTATTTAATTTTTACTTATTCATCCACATATTTACACACCTCATCTCAAACTAAGAGGCTGAAAATACACAAGATAACATTAAACCATTCAGACGCATTTTCCTTCACTAAAGAAAAATTGCAGACAATGTTTGCTATATTTTGTACGGTATTAATAAATAAAACAAATAGTTATCCTTTAAAAGAATCAGTGGCTTGGCTGCTGTTGCACTTTGTCTGCTATCAGGTTGAATCCAGGTTTCAGACGATTTTCAAGTGCAACTCGCATGAGAGGATCCAAGTTCAGGATTGTATTCCCTTTTCTTTGTCTTCACCAAAACTAAACTAGAGAAGCCTTGCTCACACAATTATGATGTTGGCATCTGTACAAATATGGCTATTGCCTGCTCAGATAGATCTTTGTACAGTCAACCCTCGTTAAACCGGACTAATTGTGGGGGGGGGGTCCGGTTTAGCCGATAGTCCGTTTTATCCGATATGCCTATATATGGTCTATATTATACAGGAATAATCACCTTAATAAGGCCTATATTCATTGCACTATATACTGTGCACTATATTATTGTACAGTTGGTAGGCCATGTTGTGTTTAGCGCTCCGGCTCGGACGGAAATCGGTCAGTTTCTTTTACCATGGATGACGTCTTATCCGATATCCGGGCTAACGGGGTCCGGTATAACGAGGGTCGACTGTACCCTGGAATATCAGGCAGGATAACGCTATTGTCTAGTTTCATTGGGGAGAACATTTATCAGTTCTTAAAAATGTCAGTTCAAGCTGTTTTGCAATACTTGTTATTCAATAAAAATATGTTTAAACTAAATATCTTTAATAATAATAATCTGAGATGTTGTCCCACGTGAGCTGTTGTTTGTTAGTTGGTGAGGTGCAACACAAAAGCTTGAAGTTCCCAAAAGTTTCCAAAGATCAAAAGTCTGGAATGAGATTTGTCAATCCGCAAAAAATAGCAGATCTTTTACTAGATTTAAAAAAATGCTAAAAAATCAAATTTTAAGTAAGTATCAGTGAGCAATCAAAACTTCTATCAGTATCCATCCTCACAGTGCTGGTATCTTAATCAAGTTATCTTAATTTTACATACTATTAACAAATAATAATCTTTCTATCTTTTATATCATCTCATATATGAGCATCATTCATTACATCATTCCATTTTAAGCACTAAATGTTTTCTTTATCATACGATTCACATTAAATTTTCAGATTATTTCCATTACTTTTTTTTCTTTCACTGTGTGGGACAATCTAACAAGCCCTGCTTTTTGATTGCCCGCAACACATTTACCTTCGTACATAAGTGAACAGTGTTTGAGGCTTTTCCTGTGCAGTATTTCTTATTTGTATTACGTTCATTGTAGGCCCTTTCACTAGATATTGTACATGAAACTATTGTAAATGTGTAATGTGAAATAAATGACTTATGGCTTATGACAGCCCTTGAAAATAGGGCTGTCATTTTTGAGTAAACTGTTTTAGTCCCCGCGGCCGATCCCTTAACGGCACCTTGGGTTTGCTGAACTCTGCGCAGCGCGTTACATAGTTTTTCTTCTTGATGCTGGATGCATTTTGCATGATCAGGCATGTCTGTACTACATTCAAACTCCAGAACATCCAAATATGTTTAATATGCAGCAATTGTCGTTTTATCTGTAATGATAAATTACAGCAATAAGTTTTCAATGAAAAACATAAGTTTGATAAAGGTAAATTACTAAATTAAGTTACGTGAAATCGTCTATAATTATACAAAAAAATAACAGCGAAATAGCCCTAATTGTATAAAGCAGTTCAGTAAAGATAATTAGACACTTACATGTGGTCTCTCTGAGTTTTGACGCTTATAACTTCCAAAAAAACAATAGAAATCAATTCACATCATATCAACTTGAATTGCAGACCAGGTAATGTCTACCTGGCCAACTACCTGGTCACATGACTGATGACAGTTAAAGGGGCAAGACCAAATTTAACAGGTAGGGAAACGTGTATGTGCATAACAGTGTTGCCGGGCCTAACCCGTAAAAATATGCACCTTTTTAAATTTGTGTTCGCTCAATGTTAGTTTTTCTTTCATTTGTAGGTACGGCCAATATTACAGGAAAGGGTCTTCCTTGAAAATAATGCCGGCAACGATGATTTCAACGGGAATTACTTCAGCCGATCTGAAGGTGTCTATGATTAACAAGAATGGCCCCAAAGTCCAGTCACCGCCTTCCGAAGTATGTACCCAGTGTATGAAAATCTAGTGTTTCATATCTAATGAGAAAGATGTTTATATTGTGCGTGTATAAAGCTAGAATGAACAGAGGGTCGATGCTTTGGCCCCGCAAAAAAATTTGCGTATAAATACACGTATAATAACAAATACGTGAACATCCTACATAGTCCTTGTTTATAACGCAAAGCCAGCAGCAGCTTTTACTGAATTAAAGTTATAAGATTATAGACAGAGTATAATGAATGACGTCACAACATTTTCTAAGCGAAAATTGTCAAAAATAGAACATCTAATTAACTCGTCGGCACTCATTTGTGTTTGATGTTTCAGCTTTCCAAAGTGATGGAGAATTTATTATCAGGCCGTAAACCCGATTAGCGATAGGTGATTTTGGAATTCGATTATAATCTAGTTCTTGTCATTTTTTTTGTTTTAGCCGTTTTTCTTCAAACATTCCTGAAATATAGTCTTTAAACTTCTTCATGGATTTCGTCACTGTCTGCCCCTGTCTGCCCTCTACACGCAAACTATTGTTATGTATGCGGATTCGTTAGCTATTCAATTACTACGATAGTACACGCATCACATGACAACGAATTTGAAGCTCACACACTTTGCAACACTGTAGCTTGCAATTGTGTGCTGGTGTGTAAGGCAAAATAAGAGAAAAAAATGGAAGGATTCTGTTTATTTGTGCTAAAACACTTTTTAGTCAACGTGTAACATGCATATTTTGCTGAAGATTCATTGAACTACTGTTCACTCGCCGTATATATTGATTTGTGGATGGTTGTAATCTCGATTAATTCGATTACTGTATTAATCGCCCGTCATTATACCCGTTGGTTGTTTTATATTACTAATCGGATAGCAGATGTTCTAGTTATTAAGAGGAATTCATGTCTGCAGTAGACATGCACTTTTTGTAATAAGGTATTTCCAACTGAAGAACATTTCATCAGTCTGTTTTTCATTCAAAATCTTGTTCAGAGGCGGGTTGTTTTGTAGCGTTAAATTACACCTAGGATCTTCGTGTGGTGTCTTAACCACAGTAAAACTTAAAGGATAAGAGAGGGCGTACTTGAAGTAGGTTTCAGAAAAATTATTCTTATTTAATTATACTACTATACATCACTTATCAGGGATGAGAATTTTCTGCGGATACGTGGAATTCCGAGTTTTTGGAAGACCAGTAGTGCCATTTTTGTAAATCGCGTAAATTCGTTGAGAAAATTTTTACGGACCCAGTACATTATTTCACAAACTGACCGCTAGTTGTCAGGCCGTCACTTTGTTTACATCACGTACATCAGTGTAACCACGTGTAGATCTCTATGTATTAAAATATAGAATCAATTGTGCGGAGTTATTTGAGTCAATTGCAGACAATTTTTATATACTTTTGCATAGGAGTGGCCAGTACTTAGGTGTTTTTGAGACAATTAGGTATCACGTATCCTTGATAGTTGGGTATTTTAATTTATGCATGAAACAAGGCAATTGATACCTTAAGTCCATTTAGAGGCTATCTATATGGCCCCTGGCCTGTTTCAGAGTTTTTTGCAATTTGTCACTCTCATCCCTGTTTTATGCGTATATCGTACTCGCGTTGAAAGGACTTGTTGTTTGTTTTCATTTTAAATCTCCCGCAATATTGTTCCGAAGTCGCCATTACATGACATCATGTACACAAACATCAGTGAAAGAAATCACAAGGTTAAACTATGTCCCAAAAATCTTTTTGTAAAGTTATGTAACTAGAAATAATAATTTGAAATATTTGTGCCAATTGGTAAAATGTCGCTGACTCACCCGCTAGGGTGCGCCACTCACTAGCCAAAAACGCATTTTTAATCTTATTGACAAGATACAGTGATTTAAAATTTTACTCATTTAGCAAGATGTATGTTACGAATGCTCTGATTATTTTTCAAACTCGGTGTTCTCTAAAATTGTTTCAAATGACCTACCATCAAAATGGCTGCGCCTAGCGGTCATCGTGGGAGTTTAAATTTACAAGTTTTGTACAGCGTTGCAGCCAATGCAAGCCCTGCATGCAAAAAGCGAGTATGTTAGTGGTATTAAATTTCGAGACAAATTTTTAAAGTTTTATGTAAATTGAGGGTTTTCTTGCACTTTAACGTTTTTCAAAATTGCAAATGCGATGTTGTGTAAAATGGCCATTTGTTGAATCCGCACGTTGTTTTGTTACTTAAACATATTTTATTTTCAGGTAACCAAACTTCCTAACCACTACAACGTATTCGAAATGGATGACGAGCTCTCACTGCAGAATCGACAGAGTCAGTCTCGTGACTCGGAGCCGAGTCCGCCCCAGAGAGCTCCCGGTTCTTACTCCAACTTGTTTGACGGCACTTCCGACGTCCGGAACGCATTTCAGGCTACACCGAAAGATGTTCTGTCCCCTAGGAAGTCTCCGTATGGACATCGTCATCTGAAACCTACACAGTCTCCAGGTGGAGACAGTCGGGATAGGTTAATTAATAGTCCAGGTGTGACAAGGGGTGTCGGCCAGCAACCACCACCTATTCCGCCACATAAGAGAAGTTTAGGTAGTGGTTATGACGCTTCACGTAGTTCTCAGACAAGCCACGCAATCTCGGACAGACAATCTGAAATGAACTACAGGGGGCAGCAGTTGCGAGTCCATTCTGCGCCAGATCAACGAAAGGCATACGGCAGTTATGCGCCTAGCGAATTTGATAGCCATCGTAGTGGTTACAATTACACGCCAGACATACACAATCCAAAAGCTCATGTTAGCGAATATCAACGTAGTTCTAGTCACACTCCGGATTCAATGTTGTGCCGCGAACATCGTCGACCTCAGCATCGACATCCAGATGTTTATCGTGACGAAGACGACGACGAAATTTCACGTCCTTCCGCTCCGTTTTCGTATATTCCGGAGTTGTCGCGCTCGAACGACATGGCAAACATTCGCGCGTCTCTACGCTCCGTGTCAAAAACTAACGACGGTCGACCGAGCCGGGGCGGTAGCTATCAGCCGCTTAACACCAGTGAGCCGCAGGCCGAGTTTCCTCGTGCAATAGACCTTCCCAGAACTAGGGTAGAATATGTGCCATATGGTGTGCGCAGTATAGATGCCGATCAGCATACTGGTCCGCATCGGACCGAATCTTATAAGGGTGCAGTGAGCAACGAATTACGAACTCGGCCACAGCGAGTTGACCACGTCGATCATCCGACGAGGCAGCATGTCGATGTCGGTGGTCACGGGTCAAGGGCTCACCGGAAAAGCCCGGCTACTCGACCTAAGCAGCCGTTGTCGTTTACAAAAGCCTTAGAGGTCAGTGAAGCCGTAGATCAGCCTTTCCGGGGATCGCATCCGGCTAGACCAATACTAAAGGGATATAGGAGTCCCGACTCCGAAGTGCCACCTAGCGACTACGATACGAACTACGAAATATCGGTATGATGGGCACGTGGCAGCTGACAGTTAGTCGTTCAGTGCCTGTTCTACAAGATGCGTACAGTTGTAGTATGAAGTGAGATCTTACATATTTTTGCTGAATTGCCCACAAACCTTTGGCCTTATGTGATGACCTTTTTTCCAGTTTTTATTAGTTTTTGTTTTAATTATGGGAACCGGGACAATAATGTCTGAATTTTTTAACCAGTGTAAGTATATGTTGTAAAACGGTATATTTATCATGTTGTAAGAGTTTCTCTCTGTGGGAGGAGTTTTGTTAACTGCAAGTTAAGCTTAATTTGTTCTCGTGGTGAATGGCGAACAACAAAATAATGTACCGTATTTTCCCGTGTATAAGAGACCCTTTTTTGCTCAGAATTTTCACTTTAAAAATAGGGGGTCTCTTATACATGGGAGTAAGTCTTTTCAATAAGATGCATAAATTGTGACACTAATGATTTTAAAGAAATAAGTGCTTTACAACTGTTTTGCGTGTCGCATTCGACTATGAAGCGGTTGTAAGCAATACAAGCATCGTGACACAGGCATTATCTCCTCGTTTTCTCTTTTCCTGTTACAGGTTTGCAGGTACGCACTTTAGTATATACCAGTACTCTTTTTCTACAACACATTAACTGGTTTTATTTTATTTTCAGTACCGCACTGAGTTGAAAAAAGTTGTACTCTACCCTCTAAAAATGTCCGTCTGAAAAAACTTTTTTCCAGAATTTTTGCCTAAAAATTGAAGGGTCTCTTATACACAAGGGTCTCTTATACACGGGAAAATACGGTAGTCACATTTTGTAATTTTATTTTGTGTTATTACTAACGCAAATACACATCACATTTATTTTAAATCTGGGCATTAAATGGAGCAGTGTTAAAGCAAGACAGGACCCAATCTTAAACTGCCGGTCAAAACAATCTACTCTTTAAAGTGTTGAAAGGAAACATAGTATTTTTTCAAAAATGACTTACGTGAAAGAATTATTTCATTATTACATGCATTTCGCCATTTGGTAGTTAGACAGGCACTAGCGCCTGCATTTCAGGAACACATTGCACAAAAGACAGGTGCTGTACCTCTCAATTCAGGTAAACACAATGAATTTTTATCTTAAAACTTGCCTAGTTTTAGTACAACACCCTGAATATCTTATAATAACACTGTACTTCAATTTTCGCTTTCGCAAACACGTGTAACACGTTCATGGAGTATTTTTGTTGTTGAAAATTATGTTAGTTTGTGATGTCATCAATAGTTGGTTAATTAATTAAGTTTTTAATCTATAATTTGTGTGCCTGCATATCAAAACCGTCCATAAGTGGGCATAGTTAAAACTATGTTATGATGCTTCGAAGTAGAATGACTCAAAAATTTAGCCAAGTGTCAATTTTTTGTTTTTTATAAAAACCAACGCTAAATATATTGAACTTTTATGTTCTAGTACCAAATTATCAAGAAAGTGTTCAAAAAACACTAAAAATTTTATTTTATAACTCCTTACCCACTTTTCTGTCTAGAAACTAGCTCTGCAATTGTAAGAAACTCGTATTTTCAGACTCCGGTAGTAGCTCCAGGAAGCTGTCATTTTGCTTCGGGTTTTTTCTGTTGACAAGCCCAAGAAACATAACTCAATCTTTTCTTGTAAAGTCCGTAGCAACCAACGTTTGTACGGTTGCTAAGTATTTTGTAGAAACACGACGAAAAACAATGGCTGACTTTAACAGCGATTTTCTCAAGATTATGTTTTTCAGTATGCAGCCTGTAGCTCAACTTCAATGTGGATTATCTCAGCTTAGAAATAATCAAAATGATCCTCATGAAATGGAAATTCAGGATATGTGAATGACTAGAAAACATTAATTACCGACTTATGGACAATTTTGCTATGCAAGCACACATTTAGTTATCAAAAACGCTTTTGCAGTATTAATTGTATACTTTTGATCGGACTTGAAAATGAGGCAGTATATGAAAAATCATCCTGTCTTTCTTTGATAGGAAACAGGTATGTGTAACATTTGCAGTGGAATTTTTGTCACTGGTACGATTACTTGCATTAAGATCATGTGAATTATTATTTATTAATTTTATTATTTTATCAGTTGAGCATTTCAATCTGGTTACTTAAGAGGATGACGAAATCTCATCTACGTTAAATAAAGACGTTTTTGTCATTTTTGGAACTAAGGATTATTAAAGTACCATATTCTATTTATGGCTTTGTTCTATACATATCACATAATTTCGTGAGTTGCAGCTATTATGTTTTAACCAGTGGCGGCTCATAGGTGAAATTACTGGGGGTGCTGCTTCAGAAAATGTTTAGCCATTGTTTTAATACTGTGTAAAACTTAACAAACATATGCAATTTTAACGTTGTAGTTATTTTTAGAGATCGGGTGTTGAACGGTCTCTTTTCTTAACTGCGACTTTCTCATGGAGAGACAAATGTGAAAAATTAAGCTGTTATAGTTCACTTACAGTCACAGAACTTATTTCTTGGAGATGCAAGACGTCCATTATTAAATAATTTGTGTTTTAAGCACACACAATAAGTTTACACTTTATCATATCCAAGAATATGAGGGTACAAGGTAAGCACGTGACAATTGTTGCTGTAATAGACACAGTACTTTTCTACCTAGCAACAGACGATAGCCTACAGCATGTTATTTCAGCCATGTGCGCATGGCCTCATGCCCTTAAGCCACACACTACGTTGTTTTTCCCTCACATACTCCAGTACTCCAGTTCTGCACAAGTATAAAGAAAGAACTAAAGAAAAAAGACTTATTATATTGAATATTATCGGTAATAATGAGTGAAAACGGGGTGTGCTGCAGTACCGATACATAAGCCGCCACTGTTTTTTACTCTATCTCACAACACTAAACTTGCCGACATTGTATGTATTTATTTACATTATTTCTCCCCTCAGGTCCTTGTGTCGTTAATATTTTTATGCTATTCCACTTTGAAGGTGGCTAAGTGAAATTATGTAAATTGAGTTACTATTAACTTATTATTGTATAAAATATTGAGCCAGTTAAAGGAAAAATAAAGGAGTTGTCGTGTTTGTCTAAGTATTTGCTTTTAAAACTTCTCTATCTGTTTTAAAATTGTTTTCTGAGAAAAGGTAAGTATCTGATTTGTTGCTGACTTTAATGTTGTGGCAAAATTTATTGTTAAAATTGAAAAAGTTTTGTTCCTATTGGTCACTAAGTTCCTTTCTAACATGTGGTTCCTTCTAGTTGCTTATAGTGTCCTAATGTTGATGCACGTTTCATAACTACTTGTAGTGGCTTAGCATAGTCTTGCACAATCAACAGATGAATTACATCGATCCCATGCCGTAAATTATAAAATATAATAACTCAATAACTCGCATCATAAATGTTTAAACAGCCACTTGTATTATATTTTATTAATTCTTCCTCTTGAAATAAAGTTTAACAATGTTTTTAAAAATTGAAATTCGCACAATTCTCTACCATGTTGTGTTTGCATTTAGATATATAACAACAACACTATCAATTTTATATTTTTGTTTTTTCATCCAGTTTGCCATACACAATTTAACTATCTAAACAATTAAACAATTATCTAGCATTCACTAGCAAGACCTACTACTAATTTTGATTGCGGGGTGACGTGACCTCTTAATGCAACTTTCTCTATCGTGTAGAGTAATTTGTTGAGACACTGAGTCGGGATGACCACAATGATATTTTGGATCTGTATACACCCTCCTAGAAAGAGACAAATAGACAGAAGTATTGAAGTAATTACTGGGAGTTCCTGTCAGTTTAATAAACAAGCCTGTTGTTGCTTAATTATCCAAGCCAATTCAATTTTAATTTATTTCTCTCTTTATAATGCTACAATAAAACATGATTAATAAAAGAATCTCTAATAAGTTTTGAAAAATGGTTAAAATGTACAGATAGATCTAGAACTAGAGAAAGGATAGCGAAAAGACTATAAAGTCACCTAGTCTGCTATCCTTTATCGAATATAGATAAAAAGATTTTTAGACACTGGTGGGCATTAATGTTATCAGTTTAATTTAGGAAACATTAATAATTTTAAAATTATGACATTTGCTATATAATTAAGTAATCCAGAGTAAAGAAAATACATGTACTTTAATTAGCGGGCAACAAAATAAGGTCAATCTTGATTAAACTAAAAACAGCATTTATATTTTATGTGAAATACAGGTCAAGATTGTTGTGAAATGATAAAAACACTTTGGGTTAATAATGCTATTAATCAACAACAGGAATTAATACATTTTGATTTGAGTTCAACTTCATCATTTCTAGGCTTATTGATTAAGAACATGTCTAGCGACGACTCAGCTATTTTGCTATAATTAATGCTGAAATGGCCGCCAAAGTTTACATCAAGTTTTGTAATAATTCCATTCTATTGTATCACGTACATACACTGTCTTCTCACCACGTTCGAAGTATATGGCATTCATCTTCTGTACTGCTCCGCTCACTTTAAAATTTCAGTTATATTTTTTCTATTATAGACTTGTAACTTCGTCATGTAAGTATTTATTGTTGGTTCATTCAGTTTATGTTTTCAGTGCTGAATTCAGTCCTTGTGTATGTTCATTTTTATATCCGTTATTATTTATTGTGTCTTTGTATGCTTATATCCATTTCTGATAGTTTTTTGTTGATGGGAATTTATTTATGGCCACAGGCATAATTTTGGTCAGGCAGAGACCAGACTTTGACCACAAAACAGGAAAAGTAGTTTCAACTTTTCTCGTTTTTTATTGTTTAATTTGTTTGAATAGTTTCATTAAGATCAGTCCTTCTAGATATGAAGTAATGCAGTAAAACTCATTGTTATTAAAACTTATATGTTTGAGTACAATATAGGCGAGAAACCTTTCAAACATCTAGCAGAATATGCTCTTCATTGTCTCATGCCCCCCTCCCCCCCCCACTGAGCAATGTAATTTGTGAAAGAATGCAGCCAAGTGTCAAAACAAAGTTTCGCAACAGAATGGGGCACCAAAGTGCTCAATACTATCATCAGAATTAGGACAATTTTAAAATTTAGAGAAAAATGTTGCACTGATGATGAAGCTACCCAGGAAATGTCGGAACTTTTCAATATGGACGTGTATGAGGACCTACTACTATGCCTACTATTCAATGAAAACTTTTTACCTAAAAAAATTAAACAATGAAAATAAGCAAATATGTTTTATGTTTCGCTTAGGCTCAGAGGCTCGAGTAGAGGGGCTACCCTCTTGATGGCCCTGATGAATGATAAAAATTGATATAAATCATACATGTACACATATCTACACATTTCAGTGTGGTCAGTGTGAAAATTTGGCCACTGTCCTTTCCATTTGGCCACACAGATTTATTTTGGCTATGCACTATGATTGACTCATGGAACCCTGGTATCTGCTTTCTTCGCTCCTTTTGTCGGCAGATGTTTCCCAGATTTCAAGTTCTGTTTTAATTGCATAACAGATTTTGTACATTCTATATTGTCTGTCCAACTGTCTGAAAATTTTGTTGTTGTATGCTAAAATTTTCTTTGTGTTTCTATTTTCCTGTGCTTTAGACTTATGCTCTTTTTACGTACTTGTTCCTTGTCCAAAATTTTAATTGACCGCCAAGGATTTGCTTTTGCTGCAAGCGTGCGAGTCGGCGCGGCAGGTTAAAAAATTAGCTAAAAGTGAATTGCGCCAAGTATCATTCGAAAATCGTCAAGATTGCTAGTTATGAAGTGACTTTTGGTTCTTACGTCATGGCTCATCCAATTCGGTGCTGAGTTTCCTTGAGTTTTTGAGAAACTGTTAGCTTATAGTTACCAATAATAGGGAAATTGTTGTGGCAAGCTGCACATTATTCGTTCGCTAAGTATGGTTTTTGTTATGAATTTGCCTTCTGTCTTTACAGTTTCTTACGGTTAACCATGGTGTACTACTACTGGAAGTAGGACAGTATGCCAGTACATGACTGTACGTACCCATGACCCACTCACCAAGTACGATTATCCCTGGAGAAATTTGTTGGCTGTGTGAAAGTTTTGTTCGGCTGATTCTAGAATCACTGTCTTAAATCTTGACAAATGTTGAAGTTTTATTGGCTTAAATAGATTTGTTAAATTGAAAAAAATATTTGTTTCAAGTAGGAGTTTTTGTCAATAGTGCTCAGAACAGCAGTAATGGTGTTGTGCAGTTCAGATTTTGCACGATGTCAATGTACTATGGTGTTATAGCCAGAATGCAAACACCGCCTCCAGACGGCTGGGGGAGTCACGGGAATCCCGGTTCCGAGTTTCCACCCGTAGAATCACCTTCAGTTTCCTTTTCACAGCCTGCGACACCAACCCGTGTGATTTCTGACACGTATTCGTGGTTGTCATCTAGCGTTACATCAATTCCTGTCTGGTTAGGGATTCGAAAGGCTGCATTACCAAAAACACGGAATGTGATTCCAAATCATAGTATAGATGAACCAGTGACAAAGCCTAGTCATCCAAACCACTCATTTCATAATAACAAAGTGAAGACCACAAAGTATTCCATACTTACCTTCTTACCAAAGAATCTTTTTGAACAGTTTCATAGGTTTGCAAACTTGTATTTTGTATTTATCGTTTTGTTAAATTTCGCGCCTGCGATAAATGCGTTTGGCAAAGAAATTGCCATGATTCCTGTGATAGCGGTATTGTGTGTTACAGCGGTGAAAGATGGTTTTGAGGACTATCGTAGATATTTATCTGACAAAGAAATCAATCACATGACCTGCAGAGTTTATTGTAAGTGTGATAAGCGGTACGTAAAAACGGAGTGGCAGGATGTTTATGTTGGAGACATTGTTCACTTATCTTGTAATGAGGTGATACCTGCTGACATTTTATTCCTCCGGTCAAGTGATGACCAAGGAATTTGCTTTCTAGAAACTTCCAATATTGATGGTGAGAGTAATCTGAAACAGCGGCAGATTGTCCGTGGTTTTGTGGAGCTGCAAGAGACATTTGACCCTCTAAAGTTTTCCAGCACAATTGTGTGTGATTCGCCAAATAGTCAGATATACAAGTTTACTGGATCTGTTGTGCAGGCTCACCGAACTGAGGATGTTCCAGTTAACAAAGAAAACCTTTTACTTAGGGGCTGCGTTCTGAAAAACACTGATTATGTAGAGGGCATAGTCGTTTATGCTGGTCATGAAACAAAGGCTATGCTAAATAATGATGGTCCAAGGTACAAGCGTAGCAAACTGGAACGCGCCATGAACCGTGATGTTATGTGGTGTGTTGTGATACTAATCGTCCTTTGTTTATTTTGTGCTGTTGGTAGTTGCTTGTGGTTAGAGGGTTACGGCTCTGATTTGCAGTTGCCATTTATTCCCCCGGGTTCAGTTGACAGGGAAAGATTGGGTTACCAAGGTTTCGTCATTTTTCTGACTTACATCATCGTTTATCAGGTGATTATTCCTATATCTCTCTACGTGTCGTTAGAAATTGTCAAACTTGCTCAGGTTTACTTTCTTAATCTGGACTTGAAGTTATATCATCCGGCTAGCGATCGTAGGCTGGAATGCCGCGCTTTCAACATTACCGAAGAACTCGGACAAGTACAACACATATTTTGTGACAAAACGGGAACGCTGACAGAAAACAAAATGATCTTCCGCAAATGCACGATAGCGGGAAAAGATTATCCTCACTTGCCTGCTGTTAACGAAGAGGCTTCCAAGGAAGTACCTTTAGTACAAATAGCTACAAATCTGCCACAAATAAGTAAATCAGCTTGCAATAGTGACGGACCTTATCAGCCCTCTATAGTGAGCCCTTTAGAAGAGTCCATTACCTCTCAGGCTGAGGATAGTAATCTTAACGAGTTCTGCATTGATAGCTGCCTCCAGCAGGAAGCAGCTAACATTTGCTACGAGACAACTCTTGGAATTCCCGGAGACCGGTCTGATTTCAATAGTCTTCAAGACTTTCTGTTGGTTATGTCAGTTTGTAACACGGTCGTTGTTAGCAAGCGCCCTCATGGCGATCAGATGAATGAAAGCGGTGAGGTCGATTGTCGACCCAGACCGTTCTCTGCGATTGAAAACAAATTTGGTTTCTTCGCCCCGATTCCTAAATTGTATAGACGAATTGTTTCTTCTTCCGTTCAAAAAGATGGCACTAATGAGAAGTATCTTAAGTCCCCTGATCCAGATTTAGTGCCAGAGCTGCATTCGAAACATTTTTTTGACTTTGATAAATTAATAAGCAAACAGGCCGATGCTGAGACAGTTGCTTACTTCGAAGCCGAAAGTCCGGATGAATTGGCATTGGTTTATGCTGCTAATGTTTACGGCGTACGTCTTATTAAACGCACTCCGGATATTATTTCTGTTCACCTTCCTGGAGGCGGAATTGTACATTTCAACCTGCTGCATGTTTTGCCATTCGATTCATCCCGAAAGCGCATGTCGGTCCTTGTTCGGCATCCCGACACGAACGAAATTATTCTCTATACCAAAGGTGCAGATTGTGCAATAATGGGTGAATTGGCGCCCGTCAGAGATCTCCAGTCGAAGGAGATGGTTGACAAAACATTTGAATTATTGAACGTTTATGCGCAGCAAGGTTTACGGACATTGTGTCTTGCTAAACGAGTGCTTAGTGAAGAAGAGTATGGCGACTGGTTGGTATCACAACATGCTGCTGAAACTGCCATCGAAGAACGAGAGAAGAAGTTATACGAGTCTGCTTGTCAAATCGAAACGAATTTGATGTTGCTAGGCGCAACAGGAATCGAAGATCGCTTGCAAGATGGTGTTCCTCGTTGCATCGCTTCGCTACGCGAGGCTGGCATTAAAGTCTGGGTTCTGACTGGAGATAAAAGGGAAACGGCTATAAACATAGCAAATGCTTGCTACTTGTTTTCGCCACAAATGGAAGTAATGGTACTGTCTTGTCGGAGCAAAGATGCCACGGAATCGCTGCTTCAGGCGTATAACGTTCAAGTGAAAGTTGCATCACCCGATAATAAGTTTGCACTGGTTGTCGATGGTCACACACTTGTCTATGCGATGCACAAAGACTGTGCAATGTCATTTTTGGAATTATCCAAGTATTGTGAAGCTGTGCTTTGCTGTCGTGCAACACCATCTCAGAAAGCCTCGGTTGTGAAGTTAGTCAAACGATATCTCAAGGTTAACACGCTTGCTGTTGGTGATGGTGCCAATGATGTTGCTATGATCCATGCTGCCGATGTTGGCATTGGTATATCTGGTCAGGAAGGCATGCAGGCTGTGATGGCGAGCGACTTTGCCATTTCCCGATTTTTCCATTTGCAGCGTCTTCTCCTAGTTCACGGTCACTGGTGTTATGAACGGCTTGCTCGTATGATTTTGTTCTTTCTGTATAAGAATGCATCATATATTTTTGTATTATTTTGGTATAGTTTCTACTGCGGGTTCAGTAGTCAAGTCATGGTTGACCAGGTGTACTTGATTCTCTATAGTCTTTTATTTACTTCTATACAGCCGCTAGTAATTGGAATTTTTGACCAAGACGTCCCGGACATACTCTTAATTGCCCGTCCAAAGCTGTATAAGCAAGGAATACACTCAAGCGTTTACCGTCCATATTCGTTTTGGATTAACATGCTAGATGCCTTGTATCAAAGTGTCGTTATTTTCTTCATTCCTTATTGGATATTTGAAGATTCTGACCTCGGTATGTGGGAACTTGGCACGCTGAGCACGACCATCTGTGTTATCGTGCACACTTTACATTTAAGCATAGAAACAAAGTCATGGACGTACGTTCACATAGGTTCCATTGCGTTGAGCCTTGTTATATACTTGATTACGATCTTTCTGACGTCAGTTGTCTGTCTAAACTGCAACCCTCCATCAAACCCTTACTGGGTAACATTTCACGTAATGGGACGACCACTTCACTGGGCTGCACTCCTCTTAAGTGTAGTCGTGGCCCTTTTTCCGCGTTTCTTGCTTCGGTGCATTTTAGTGAATGCTTGTCCCGAAGATGTTACTAGAGCACACGTAGCATACAAGAACCGGTGTCTTTCTGGGTCGCCCGATGATTTTATTGCGACCTTTGATTCCACATCTAGTACTTCCACTCTTTTTAGAAAAGACCATGACAAGTGATGCTTTCATAATGTTGTACCGGTGTTTTAGACAGAAATAGTAGGCCTTCATGATACGCTAATTTAACAGGGATAACAGTGATAAGCTACTAATAATTCACGCAGTAAAACACAGTAACGTAGCAAAACATGTTAGCGTGCACGACCTAGTCTTTGCTCAAACACAATCCATTCTTGTCACATGCCAACTTAATATATTTTTTGTAATCAAATATTTATTATCAAATGACTAAATGCATTCCACAATTTAAGGTGCTAATGTGCAAGGTAATTTTTGTGATTTTTTTTTATCGTAACGTTTCGTCTCGTAATTATGTAAGGAGCTTGTAAATAAACACAATAATTCTGCATTTTATACATATAAAAACGCGTTACAAATATAACTTATTATTCAGTATTAGGGTAGTTAATGTAATCGGTTAATATTCTTTTAAAATATGTCAAAGCTTCCATTAATGATACTATTATTACTATAAATATACATGTACAATTATGCAGTATGAATGTACTACCTTGGGTTTTTTGGGCTTGCTTATCTTATGGGGATTGCTATAGCATGCCGTACACCATACAGTACAACATAATCACTATCTCGTGAAACAAACTACCCACATTTTTTCATCAATTTCATACCAAAGAAGTTGCTTGCTTAAATTATTAAGTATCTTTAATATTATTTGGATTGGGAATGAAATAAGTTGAAAGCCAGAGCTGGAGCTTTCTTCGCAATACACTCTTTCAAAGTATTAATGCTCTCTTAACAACCTCAGTATTAATGCAATGATCTTAGCATACTAACCTTTTAACTTTTACCTTTATGCTTTTAATTGCCTAATTATTAAGCAGCTGTGTAACCGATAAAATGTTGTCAATTTTTTCTCTGTTCCTATGAACCTTTATATTAATACCAGCAGTTGAAATTTGATCTTTAATCTACACTAACATTGTGTTTAATGGCGCCATCTTGCAACGCCCTGCTTCTGCACATATTTCGGTAATACGTTGATCATGTTTCAAAAACGAAATGATTTTCTGAGTGCTTTATTATTATTATTATTCACGTTTTTTATTTTTCAACCCGTTATTTTGTCTTTAATTAGCCCGAAGGTTTATGATAAGTTTTGATGTAAATACTGAGCCTGTGATTTTTGTAAATTGTAAATGTCCGCCAGACTGGCTTTTGCTTCTGTTAAAACCTTTTTCAAATAACTTAACAGCTAAATCAGAACTATAATGCATATTAAATGCCTTATAACTGCCCTCATTTTAAGATATGTGCACTTGTGATGTAAATATGAAGCATATCCAGAAACTTCCATAACTTTTCATCTGGATTTGTTGTCCGAAAAAGTCAAAGATTTCAAATACGTTCATAAATTCGGCAAACATTTTTTTTCATCTGAGTGCTCTAATGTACAGAAACAATGTTAATTCTACGAAATGATGTTTTTGAAGATGCTGCATGTTTGAATATGAGTGTGTGACCATGCTCTGTGTTTCTGCTGTCTCGTGCGATACCAAAAAACTTTCTAAAAGGGAAAGGGGCATTTCTAACCCAAGGAGTGGAGGTGCTTAAATATCTAACTGGGGTATGTGGTTTTTGTGCTTGAAGGAAAATTTGTGATGTTTTGCTTAATATATTGAATGCAAAGATGAGCACTGCCAGCTGGATGCATTCTGGGAAAGTGGAAACTCCATTGACGGCCTTGAGTGGCAGACAATGGACAGAGGCAGCGAAAGTTTGACTAACATCACGGTTGTATGATGATTGAATGTGAAGAGTTTCCTGTTCCCAACACGCCATATATTCCTGCTGAAATCCTTCATAAAGAACTTGTGGTTTTGGTCTGCACTGGTGGATTCCTTTCCCTTAGCCTTCCTGCTTGTAACTATTTCTCTGCATCAGACTTTTGGTGGAAATGGTTGCAAAAGGGAATGCCTTTCCTTGCGAGTTCTTCCAGGTTTTGTTATCATGGGTGGGGTGAGGTCATTTCTGACATTGGTGTCCCCTTTCTGGTCTTGTTACTTTGGGTGGAACATGGTCATAACTTACACTGGTGTCCTTTTCCTGGTTATGTTACTGTGGGTGGGACTTGGTTATTTGTTACACTGGTGTCCTTTTCCTGGTTATGTTACTGTGGGTGGGACTTGGTTATTTGTTACACTGGTGTCCTTTTCCTGGTTATGTTACTGTGGGTGGGACTTGGTTATTTGTTACACTGGTGTTCTTTTCCTGGTTATGTTACTGTGGGTGGGACGTGGTTATTTTTTACATTGGTGTCCTTTTCCTGATCTTGTTACTGTGGGTGGGACATGGTCATTACTTACACTGGTCTCCTTTTCCTGGTGGATGGGATGTGCTCATTTCAAACACTGGTGGCCGTGAGTTCATCTCCAACTCATTCCGAATGCATGGGGCAAAAGTACGCAGATAGGTTTGGTGATTAGTCAATTGGGAGCAGTGGTCCTTGAGTGAGTTGGAGGTTGTAGCCATCATCAACATCAGCGCTGATCAGCTACTGAATTAAATAGGTAAGTTTGATCAAGTGTTTTACTTACTGTCATTACTTTATTTTATCATTACTGATGTACAGTAGGCGCCGCTTAATAGACTCACTTTGGGACGGAAAGCGTGTTGACCTAGTTAACCATGTGATTACCGTATCTGCTTACAGACAACGCTGTACGTAACATGACTGTTTCTAACTACATTATAGTGCACAAAATGGACTAATAAAAGCAGCAAAAGCTGTTTGAACACACGCAAGTGTCTTATTTTAAGTACGTGAATGGAAAATCTTGAGTCAATTTCCGACAGTTTTTATATACCATTGAATAGGAGTCGTCCATACCAGACGTTTTTGAATCAGTTAGGTGACCGATTCTATTAACCGTGAGTCAAATAAACGGCACCTACTGTATAAGCAAATGTGTCTGCTGCTCGCTGCTACAGCCTGCAGGTTACTTTGTACTTCTAGTTACTTTGTACTTGATTGATTCATTATCAAATGTTAGGACAGCCTTTAGTTTATTCCTAGAAAATTCAAATTTGAGAAAATTTAATTGTGGCGAAAGACGATCTAACGTAGAAGAGTTTCAGAAGCGTCACCTGCATGTTGCAAAATGTTTTTGAAGGTTTAACTGAAGTAAGAATTCTTGTGGTTCAAATGCCAGAGATTATTTGTGATATAGAGTAATGAAGGCAAGGCAAAGTGAACAATGATGTATCGCCACCTACGAACTGAGTCCGGCAGGTGGAGTAGGACGAGACGAGAAAATAGAACAGGGGTGTGCAAATTATCTGACTAGCCGGGCCACATTAAACTTTGCCGCAATTCCTGCGGGCCACATGCAGTTTGGTCAAGGAGCCAAATACAGAAAGGCCTAATAACGATTTTTTTGCATCCGACCTGCGTACATCATTACTACTACACTTAAGAAACTATTTTAGAAGTTATTAAAATTTATATTACAAACCATATATTTCTGCTTTCGGGACAGATAGTGGTAATTTCATTACAATACATATTAGTAATGTGTATCACACAGTCTGTGTAGTACAGTGACATTAAGCTACAACCGTCTTGTAAGGGTTAATGGCATCCGATCTAGTAGAAAAAACTACCCGCACTATCTTTGGGATCGTGGCACGGACTTCAGCTGGATACACTCAATTAATCGCCCGGGCCGCACTTTCATTAGGTTGACAAATCTCTTCTCGGGCCGCACAAATTCTCTTGGCGGGCTGCAAGTGGCCCGTGGGCTGCAATTTGCACACCCCTGAAATAGAATGTCAGTTTTGTGATTTGAATGTTGTTCGGACTCTTACTCATGCGGTCTTAAAATGTCCCGAAACTAAATATGCTGACTGTGTTGAACATAACAACTCTTTTATGACACAATTTACTGTAAACAAAACCAAATATTTGTATAAAGTTTGTGGAAATAACGAACTTAAATTAATTTTCAAACACGTGTAAATATTCACGATTGCAATTAATACCACACTAAAATTATATTTCATGTAATGATGCGTCTGGCTTGTCAACGGATTGTTTTATATGTTATGGTTATTTTACTTGGTATAGACTGTATATATATATATATATATGTATATATATATATATTGACATATATATATATATATATATATATATATATATATAATATATGTCGATATAGCGCAATTTATTATCTTTCTTCCTACCATTTCCACTAACACATCCTTCTACTCTTCCTGTGTGATATAACCTTTTGTTCTTTTTTGTTCACTCATCCATTCTTTTTTTATCGGGTTCACATGACAGTGGGCTTATACAGCTTTGTCTCTAGCCTCACTGCAGTACAATTATATTGATAACTAGGTAAACATAATTTTAATACAGTGATGTAATAAGCTGTCACTCTGTGCTTAATGTCATTATATTTTACTGAATGTGATAATAATAATAAATAAATGATAAATAAGTTATGCTCAATGATAAAAGTATAATTAGTTAATGTAACCCTTGATTGTTATGCCTTTAAAATGGATCTTACTTTAAATTTGACCTTTAGGCACCTTTTTACCTCTTTAACTTTCTTTTGCATTTTTGGGGAAAGAATTTTTTCCGCCATCAGAACAAATTCGAGTTTAACGCCCTTTGGTAAAGCGAGTTCATGTTAAGCTAACGTATACCAAGCGTTTTAGCGTAGGCTCTGATTGGTTACTCGAGGGACGATGAGGTGAGTTGGACATTCCAGAAAGTAGGACTTTAGACTCTCGTGGTGGCATTTTACGTTGACCCAATAAATACGTTGATTACTCAGAGTAGAGTAATCAAATATTTATTTTGCATCGTTAATGCTAGTCAATAAATATCAGGTATCACGTACAGCAAAATTCTCTTGCCAATTTTCTAATGTAAACCTCTTATCTTTGTCATTTACTACTTAGTTTTGAACGTATTGCATTTTTTGTACATATTGGTGAAATTGTTCTTTGTATTTAGGGAAAGATATTATGAAGTATTGTCAACATTGACATTGGCGAGATCTACTAACTACTTATCACCTGAACTTATTGAACAATACAATTTTTTTCAGTTAAATAAATCAAATTAAAGGTAATTGCATACTGGCAAAGAGTTACAATATTGCTTATGCTATCTTAATGTATAGTTTATAGTTACATGTGTGTAATGATTAGCACTTCTGCCTACACTGGGTTAGGTATAAAATGTACGTGTTTTTTTTATTTAACAGTCTGTTCAGTAAACGAGTTTTATATTTAGTTTTCTCTTGGCTTTTCCTTTATTAGATTATACGTATCTGCTTCGTGTAAGAAAACGTAAAATTTGTGAGCATTACAATGTCACCCCCTCAGATTTTAAATTTTCAATTTCGAAATAATTTTGAATTTAAATTCAGGGAATTGTCACTACCGAGCTTGCAAATGGAAAGTTGAATTTTTCTCGCTTGATGCTGTGCTGAAATCAGAATATATAGAAGCAGTTGTCTGAAACTGTTTGTGGTGTGGCACAAGCATTTGTGTATTTGAAACATAAATAATAAACCTATTAGGCAAACAATTGTTATAAACAGTGAAAGTATTTCGCAAGCCAGAGTTTGCACTTTTGGTTAAATTCTTGCAGCCCTAGATGAAACGAAGCTAGATTAGCAAAACCCGTTAGCACTGGAAAAGATTTCACTCAAGACTCCAGCTAAAAGTTGTTTTATAGGTGCAGTTGTCTAATTTCTAACTGTTTGTAGTGTGTTGCAATCAAACTGAGGTCAGTTTGTTCGATGCCGTGTTTTTCCAGCTTTCCAGTTAAAACTGAAAAAGATTTCACTCAAAGCTCCAGCTAAAAGTTGTTTTATAGGTACAGTTGTCTAATTTCTAACTGTTTGTAGTGTGTTGCTATCAAAATGAGGTAACTGGAAAAGAATTCACTCAAGACTCCAGCTAAAAGTTGTTTTATAGGTGCAGTTGTCTAATTTCTAACTGTTTGTAGTGTGTTGCTATCAAACTGAGGCAGGTTTGTTTGCTGCCGTGTTTTTCCAGCTTTCCGGTTAAAACTGGAAAAGATTTCACTCAAAGCTCCAGCTAAAAGTTGTTTTATAGGTGCAGTTGTCTAATTTCTAACTGTTTGTAGTGTGTTGCTATCAAAATGAGGTAACTGGAAAAGAATTCACTCAAGACTCCAGCTAAAAGTTCTTTTATAGGTACAGTTGTCTAGTTTCTAACTGTTTGTAGTGTGTTGCTATCAAACTGAGGCAGGTTTGTTTGCTGCCGTGTTTTTCCAGCTTTCCGGTTAAAACTGGAAAAGATTTCACTCAAAGCTCCAGCTAAAAGTTGTTTTATAGGTACAGTTGTCTAATTTCTAACTGTTTGTAGTGTGTTGCTATCAAAATGAGGTAACTGGAAAAGAATTCACTCAAGACTCCAGCTAAAAGTTCTTTTATAGGTGCAGTTGTCTATTTCTAACTGTTTGTAGTGTGTTGCTATCAAACTGAGGCAGGTTTGTTTGCTGCCGTGTTTTTCCAGCTTTCCGGTTAAAACTGGAAAAGATTTCACTCAAAGCTCCAGCTAAAAGTTGTTTTATAGGTGCAGTTGTCTAATTTCTAACTGTTTGTAGTGTGTTGCTATCAAAATGAGGTAACTGGAAAAGAATTCACTCAAGACTCCAGCTAAAAGTTCTTTTATAGGTCAGTTGTCTATTTCTAACTGTTTGTAGTGTGTTGCTATCAAACTGAGGCAGGTTTGTTTGCTGCCGTGTTTTTCCAGCTTTCCAGTTAAAACTGAAAAAGATTTCACTCAAAGCTCCAGCTAAAAGTTGTTTTATAGGTACAGTTGTCTAATTTCTAACTGTTTGTAGTGTGTTGCTATCAAAATGAGGTAACTGGAAAAGAATTCACTCAAGACTCCAGCTAAAAGTTGTTTTATAGGTGCAGTTGTCTAATTTCTAACTGTTTGTAGTGTGTTGCTATCAAACTGAGGCAGGTTTGTTTGCTGCCGTGTTTTTCCAGCTTTCCGGTTAAAACTGGAAAAGATTTCACTCAAAGCTCCAGCTAAAAGTTGTTTTATAGGTGCAGTTGTCTGATTTCTAACTGTTTGTGGTGTGTTGCGATCAATTGCGTACCTGGAAACTTAAGTCAGCGTAATGTTTTGCAGGTCAGGTGACAAATTTCTATGAGAACATCTTTTACTTTCGAGAAAGAGACGGAGCTTGTGGATAGCACCACCGATAGGGAAGTTCAGTAATTGGGATTAGATTTGCCTGGTTCGCATTCCCCTACACAGGTGGCATTTACTCAGAATGGCAGAAACGGGAGACGATTGTTATTTCTACTATTACTCAACGTGTACAAAGGTGAGTCATCTCCCTGGCATTGTAGAGTCGCAGCAGTCATTTTTAAGGTGATGAATTCCACTTCCTTTTCTTATACCTGTTTATATGAACGTAGCACATCTGTAATTTGTGGGTGTCGATATTGTAGTCACACATATCTAGTGGCGGCTTGTATATAGGTACTGTGGAACTGCAGCACCCCCTATTTTCACTTGATATTATCCATGATATTCAATGTAATAAGTCATTTTTCTTTAGTCTTTTCTTTATACTTATACGGTTCAGAGCACATGAGGGTAGTAATGTTTGCTTCACAGCCCAGCACAGTGCGTTCAGCCGCTTCCAGCTCAAGATACTTGCTGTTGTGGACATGCGGCCATACGCACAAGTCTGAGATAAGACGCTGTATTTTAGGTAGAAAAAGTACTGTCGCTCACGCAGTGTGTTGTCAGTTGTCACGTGCTTTAGAGTCGTGTACCGGCATATTCTTGAACTGCGTCAATTTAGGCTATTCGTAGTCAGCGGCATTTTTTGCTTATGATTTCACCAAGTTTATGTATGAATTTTCGTATGTTTGTTTGTTTAAAATTACAATTACAAATTACAACATTAAAATTTACATATATTTGTTTCGTTTTACACGGTATTGAAGCAATGGTTAAAAGTTTTCTGAAGCAGCACCCCCACTAATTTTAGCTATAAGCTATCACTGCATCTATCTCTACTGGATACTTTAAAATGTAACGGAAAGCGGGATGATATTTTGGGCCACCGTTCATTTTGACTTATTATCTAAAATATGCATTTTATTACCTGTAACAACTGCGGTAAATTGTTTCCTGTTTTTAAATACGAGAGCTTAGAAACTTAATTACCTGTACATGGTTGCAGTTAACGAAGAATGTTGCCATTAGGGACAGTTTCCCCACCCCCACTGCTGAAATGTTTTGCACAAAAGTAAGTTTTGTGACTGTGGTACTGCTGTGTGACGTTGACATTTAAACACAGCCTGTAAATTTTAAGTTAGCAAACAAAAATAATATTTGTTGATTTTTGCAGAGCTACACTACGTCTCAGCACTCTTAACAAGCAAAATTAATTAGTATGTAAAAGTATAGATACAAATTAAGATTTACACGCATAATTAATTAGTATGTAAAAATATAGATTATTGTTTTTGCAATCAAGTGTTACAAGGTAGAGAGTGGTAAAAAAATTCTTCTTCAATTGTTCTTGCAGGGTTCCACTTGCCCATTTCGACACTGTGAGGCAGCACTAGGCAACGAGACGGTTTGTACATTATGGCGAACGGGGAAATGCTTTCGGAAAGTTTGCATGTATCGGCACATGGAAATTGAGGTGAGTCGGTCTATAAGTTATTCCGGTATGGGTTAGATGGATGACAGGCCTCTTTTAAAACAATAATTATTCTTGTATGTAATACTGGGGTATTTTTAATGGATGACAGTTTTTTCATTAACTTATATTTTCTTGCTACGTTACTTCGCCATGTGCTAAATTTAGTAAATATTTTAAGGGCGGCAAGAAGCGCGACTTCTGTTTTCTATAGTTGCAGTCGTGAAAGTGCTGCCTTCTAGTGGTAACAGTTTATGATAATTGCACGAGTAAGTTCTTGGATTGTCGACTTGCATTTAAGATGTCGTCTAGCCTCAGCTGATCTTAGACGTTAATTGCTAGAAACCAGCGTTTTCGAATCGCGTCTGTCTTCATTCATACTCTCATAATCGCACTCTCATTATTTTAAAGTATTTTGGTAAGTGTTTTTTGTAAATAGCAAGAAGCATTGTTAACGGTGCAATAGACATTTTCGTAGCTGAAAGTAGGTAAATTTGATCGACGAAATTTACATATCAGTTACCAGGAGGTTTGATGTGCTAAGGTCGGGCAGTTTTGGTTGAATGTACTTGCAGTATCAAGCTTCTTCGAGAGGTCACCTTTTCACCAGTTTCTTGAGTTTCCATCGGTCAGTCAATTACATGACAAACTCGTGTTGCTGTAAATAACATTCGAAACGCAGCTTTCTCCTAATGACCGGCATTAACGCTTTTTCCCAGCTGACCACCTATTTATCAAGTGTTTTAAGAGCCCAGCATTAGAACGAAGTAGCTTCGTGTTAACCGGTGGTCACTTTGGATTACTTTGTATGTAGTTATTTGAGCATGCCTGCGCTTGACCAACTTACCATAGAGATATTTGCTTATACCATAGTAACTGATGTGTCGCTTTGCTGACAAAGCCTACATGCTAATACAGCTTTATTTACCTTGTTTATTCACTATTGGTGAATGTTGACTTCGTGGTTAATGTACATACTTTGGGCTTACAAAGGCAAGAGACATGTTGATCAATGATTGGTAAAAGCATTCTATGAGAGATTGGAATCTTAACCTTGTGTGTGGAAAATATATAGATGTTTTATGTTATATAGGATGTAAACAAGTACATAATTCAATATTTCATTATTTTTGATTAGTTATCATCTGCACTGCATGCGAAATATTTATAAGCAGAACTGAGTTGGGGTGGCTGATACGATAACACATGTTCTTCGCCACCCATTCCCATTTGATTGGCTATTATAATTGTGCTACTAAGCTTTAATCGATGTTGTATGTGGGAAAAACAATAAATGATTTGATTTGATTTGATTTGAAAGTAGAATTTTGCTCAAAATTATGTTTCTAAATTCTATAATCGCTGTTACATGCATTACGCCATTTGCATGTTATATGGGCACTAGCGCCTGCATTTGACAAACGCGTTGCACAAAAAACAAGTGCTGCACCTCTCGGTTAAGAGTTGTTCATTTGTGATGTAACACACATGCTTCAGAGCTCGTGCGTGAGTGCAGCGATAAACTTGAAATTTAAATTTTTAAACTTAAAATGTCATGTTTTTGAAAATCTCACTGAATGCTATACAGCAGCACTGTACTTCAATTTCCGTTTTTGCAAACATGTGCAACGTGGGTTGTTTGTGCTGTTTAAAATTATGTTCAGTTGTGACATCATCGCTAGGTGGGCTCAGTTGCCGTTAATTAAGTTTTAACCCATTATTTAATTATCAGAAACTCATGAAGACATTATTATAGGTGTTAAAATTTGTACTTTTTACCGTCTTTCAAAACAGCGTAGGATGTGAAAAATCATGTGTTTTTCCTTTAATTGCACCTGACAGTGAAGCTTGTTGTTTGCAGATATCAAACTGTCTTTTACAGATAAGAAAAGTCCGAGCGATTCATGGCTTTTTTAAGTATGAGGCTTGCGCAATTAACAACGTTGCAAAATAAGTCGGAGAAGATCAAGACGAGAATTCTTGTCCTTTAAACACACTGTTGCAAAATAAGTCGGAGAAGATCAAGACGAGAATTCTTGTCCTTTAAACACACTGTTGCAAAATAAGTCGGAGAAGATAAAGACAAGAATTCTTGTCCTTTAAACACACTGCAGAAATAATTAAAGGACAATCTCAGCATTAACATTGGAATTTGATTTTCAGAAAAAACAGGAAAGACATACCCTGCTATTGGCTAAACTATTCTTGTTCTTTAAACGCACTGTGGAAATAATTAAAGGACATTCTCAGCGTTATCATTGGAATTTGATTTTCAGAAAAACAGGAAAGACATACCCTGCTATTGGGAAACTCAGCCCCAAGGGTGTCAGAAAGCTCATTGCGCTTTTAAACATGTTTTACCAAAGAGAGACGTACAAGTGAAGACAGATGCAGTATCGGGTATGTCACAAACTGATTCTGGTTTATAGTAAGTACATAGAACAGCCAAGTGGTTAAAGCGTGTGCTTAGTGATCAAAGCTTAGCAGTGCGGAGCCTGATCAGGAAATGGATGGGTGGATGACCAGGTTTAATACTGTTCTGGGCGATTCTATTCTTGTTTATTTACTTATCATCTATCGAAAGTGTCACCCATCCTCGAACAGTGTTTCGTGTTAGAGAATTGTCCTTGAAAATCTGCTAGGTACCAATCCATCCACAACCATTAAGTACGTCCTGCTGTTACTTGCTGGATGCAACTTGTCATGCGCCGCAGAGGGCGTAAAAAATAATTATCGTTTTTGGTGCTCTAGTTGCATTTTTTACAAATCTTATTCGCTGTTTCGGTG
The DNA here is from genome assembly GCA_030141605.1 of Tubiluchus corallicola. Classification (NCBI taxonomy): domain Eukaryota; kingdom Metazoa; phylum Priapulida; class Priapulimorpha; order Priapulimorphida; family Tubiluchidae; genus Tubiluchus; species Tubiluchus corallicola. Next base: position 36,495 of record JAQGDQ010000738.1, read on the forward strand.
TTGTTGTAGTCGTCGCCGATTGAAATTTTTACAATCCTTGAAGGCTGCTGAAGCATTTTTGCTTATTGCAACATCGTCATCATCATCATTGCCACTTTCAGCAGTTTGGTAAAAATCCTGTGGGGAACATTCCAGTTGTGCTGTAGCATTGCGGAATCGGTTCTGCCCTGAAATTTATTAGTATAAACCACAAGTATGATAAGTATCTCCCGACTGTCGTGAGCACATATGGCGCTGTTGAATTGTGTGCTATACGGGTGTGAATCTCAGGTCTCGTGTTCAAATCCTGACTAGTCCAAAATTATTCACTGTCTCTTTTTTCTCCTTTCTGCAACTCATTACCCGCAAAGGGTAATAATCGTTGTAACATAAACTGCAATGGCTTATGAACATTCTGGCGTTAGTAAATCTAATTAGTAAATGTTATTAGAATAAGAGTTGCTTGCATAACAATTATCTTTGCTGCTGGTTATAAACTTTTGTGTTGTTCAGGTATAAGAGATATAAAATCAGGTGCTGATCCACCTTATTTTCACGCAAAGAAAGTGCCATCAGAGGGCGACCCGTCTGATTTAGTCCCAAAGGAGCGGCCGTCAGACGGCGACCCATCCGATTTAGTCTCAAAAGAGGTGCCGTCAGAGCGAGCGCCATCTTATTTAGTCTCAAAGGAGGTACCACCACGGGGCGATCCATCGAGCCGTGCTCGAGTCAGGAAGAATGTCTTGGCGCTGATAGCAGAGACCAGCCGCGAAGACGAAGGCCGTGCAGAGGAAAAGATGGAAGAAGAAGATGATTCTACGAAGAACAATGAAGGTTGGTGACGACTGTTTTGCCGAGCCGCTAGATTTTGTCGCACGTGACTTTGTGTGATGTCCGTCTTTTAAAAATTTCGAGTTACTAGATATTAAAAGTGACATTTAAACCAAATTTCAACTTTAGGGTTTTTCAGTTTATGTACTCATGTAGTTCAATTTTAACATGTTTGCATCACAACTTGCTTACAATGATGAAATATATTTTATTTTTTTCTTCACGTATCCTATATATTTCCGTTTCACCAGGAAAAACTGGAATCGTAGCATCAAATTTGAGATTAACTACTTATTTTATAAGTCATTTATTTCACATTACACATTTACAATAGTTTCATGTACAATATCTAGTGAAAGGGCCTACAGTGGACATAATGCAAATAAGAAATACTGCACAGGAAAAGCCTCAGACACTGTTCACCTGTATACGAAGGTAAATGTGTTGCGGGCAATCAAAAAGCAGGGCTTGTTAGATTGTCCCACACAGTGATAGAAAAAAAGTAATGGAAATAATCTGAAAATTTAAAGTGAATCGTGTGATAAAAAAACATTTAGTGCTTCAGAATGGAATGATGTAATGAATGAAGCTCATATATGTGATGATATAAAAGATAGAAAGACTATTATTTGTTAATAGTATGTAAAATTAAGATAACTTGATTAAGTTAACACCACTGTGAGGATGGATACTGATAGACGTTATCATAATTAGTTCCTGATTAATTCGTTTTACTAATTAGTAGCTGATTTCGCTTTTCAGCTTATAAAACTACCAAGTGTGAACTTGTGGATACTTGATAACAGGGCTGTCTTAACTAGGGCTGTAACGATACGCCAAAGTCACGATGCGATACTTATCGCGATACTAAGCTCATGACATGTGATACATAAGATATATGATACATAGCATATGTATATGATATGTCTATCATATCATATCAGATAGTATAACATATCGTATCATATCATATAGTATATCATATCATATCATATCATATCTCGTATCGTATCATATCATATCATATCATATCATATCATATCATATCATATCATATCATATATCATATATCATATATCATATCATATATCTATATCATATCATATCATATCATATCATATCATATCATATATCATATCATATCATATCATATCATATATCATATCATATTATATCATATCATATCATATCATATCATATATCTATATCATATCATATAGTATACGATACGTATCACGATACACATTGAGTTCATGTTTGCAGGCTTTAATAAAAAAACTAGATTAAGCTGTTGATATATTATATGTATATATTAGATTTATCAAACAATTTTAAAATTGTTAAGTGCTAAAATAATTCAGCAAACCATTTGATTTCTGTTTATACTCTTGTATTATTTACATTTTAAACCACCAGAAATGCAAAACATTTCAAAACTTTTTGATTTAAAATATCCTGGTGCATTTTCTAGTCCACATTTGCTACAAGCCATTTCAGAAACTTATAAGCAAAAATGTAATTAGCTTACTATACGTTATTATAAACACATTGGGCTTTCAACTGCTTTGCTTTGTCTGGCTGCTATTAGCAGGTCTACCTGTGTAAAGCTGCATATATGTGCTGCACTCATTGCACTGATTGTAGCTCTACAGCAGTAACTTAAATTATTTCACGTTTTTATTAGCGGACAGTCTAATTTGTGTTAAATATCAATGATTCACATTATCGTGATACTGGTGCATTTTGACGTATCATTACAAAAGGTATCACGATGCATCGATGCGTCATTACAGGCCTAGCCTTAACAGTTTCACTGGGCAAATCAGTGTACTGGGGCCCTTACCTACTCAGGTACTCACAGGAATAGAAACGTAAACAGTTAATAAAATTAAACATACGTTTATTGCATTGGCACTTCCAACATATTCAGTGGTTAGACATTAAAAATATGCTGTACAACAGAGCTTAGTCAACATGAATGTTTGAACAATATAACATGAGACTTGGAAAACTTCAAAATTTCAACATATAAATCATATTCAATTGGTAACCATGTATACGCAAATAGCACAGTACGAAATGAGTGAATTTTTTATTATTAATCAAGTGTTCAACACAATGTAGACAATGGCTTTATGATTGGTTTGAAGTCAATGGTGTTCAGGACGTTTTCCATTTTATTACATTCTGCTTTTTCCCAAGTTTCACTCTTAAAAATGAACGTTATTTTTACAATTTTCATCAAGAAACATGCAGTGCTTGAGATGGTCAAATTCATTTAAAAGCCCTTGTCCACTTGTAATACAATATCCAATATTTATAGTTTAGTGTAGTGTAGTGTAGTGTAGTGTAGTGTAGTGTAGTGTAGTGTAGTGTAGTGTAGTGTAGTGTAGTGTAGTGTAGTGTAGTGTAGTGTAGTGTAGTGTAGTGTAGTGTAGTGTAGTGTAGTGTAGTGTAGTGTAGTGTAGTATAGGGCAGGGGTGTGCAAATTATCTGACTAGCCGAGCCACATTAAACTTTCCCGCAATTCCTGCAGGCCACAGGCAGTTTGATCAAATAGCCAAGTACAGAAAGGCCTAATAAAGATTTTTTTGCATCCGACCTGCGTACATCATTACTACTACACTCAAGAAACTATTTTAGAAGTTATTAAACTTTATATTACAAACCATATGTTTCTACTTTTAGGACAGATAGTGGTAATTTCATTACAATGCATATTAGTAATGTGTATCGCACAGTCTGTGTAGTACAGTGACATTATGCTACAACCGTCTTGTAAGGGTTAATGGCATCCGATCTAGTAGAAAAAACTACCCGCACTATCTTTGGGGTCGTGGCACGGACTTCAGCTGGATACACTCAATACACTCAATTAATCGCCCGGACCGCACTTTCATTAGGTTGACAAATCTCTTCGCGGGCTGCACAAATTCTGTCGGCAGGCCGCAAATGGCCCACGGGCCGCAATTTACACACCCCTGGTATAGGATAATGTAGTGTAGTGTAGTGTAGTGTAGTGTAGTGTAGTGTAGTGTAGTGTAGTGTAGTGTAGTGTAGTGTAGCTTAGTATAGTATAGCATAGCATAGTATAGCTTAGCTTAGCTTAGCATAGTATAGTATAGTATTTATTTATTGACAACCAATCACAACATACTTAGATTAGCATATGGCCCCTATGTCTGTGGGCCTCCCCCCCTCCCCCTGCAGACAACCCTGCTTGATAAGACATTTTCAAAATAAGCCCTGAGCGCATATGATTAGCAATTGCATTTATTCACATATATAGAAGAAATGGGGTGCCATATTGTACAGTTTACACCAATAACAATCTTGTTGAAATTTCTTAGTCAAAGACTGACCATAAGAATGGCCGTAGCCTAATGGTATCACAATAGTTTAAATTTTAAAGCTTTATGTACAACACTTACAAACTATGTCTGCAATAAGATATCATGTAAGTGAATCATAATTTCAAGATACTTTTAGTTTTATACAAGTTAAGAGTTTCTTTTTCTTTAAGTTTGTATTATCTAAAAAAAGTGTATTACGAAATTTCACGAAGTTGTTCAAAACTATTTTTCCAAATCTTGCCATTTTCTGTAAACGAGAAAAAGGATAAACGATATTTTTAAGGAAAAGGTTAAACTGTTTACCACACCACAAACAGTTGTAATGAAGACAATTGTTAATATATAATGGCTTTGCAATTAACAATGTTTGAGAAGATTTTTAATTTGTGATGTCGCAGTTTGGTAGTGCTTCCAGCCATAGAAACTGCTGCAGAAAGCTTTAAAAAATCAGTGAATGTTATTTTAATGCCTGAAAGTGCTGTTTTAGTAATAATGGCTAACAGTAACAAAACTGGCAAGCCAGCGTAATTATTAACACGTGATGAACACTTGCTTATAAACAAACTGTACTTAGCCTGATTATTTCTACGTATAAACTCAGTATTCATGTATAAATGCAATAATAGACTATTTCCTAAGTTTTTTGCAATTCCTGTCGAATTGACATCTAAGAGAAATAATACAAGATATTATCAATACATTGTGCGTTTCTGTAGAACCAACATAGCTAAACATTTTATAATATTTCAAGGACCAAAAGTCTGGAATGAGATTTGTCATCTCAAAAAATAGCAGATCTGTTACTAGATTTTAAAAAATGTTAAAAAATCAAATTTTAAGTAAGCATCAGTGAGTAATCAAAATTTCTATCAGTATCCATCCTCACAGTGGTGTTATCTTAATCAAGTTATCTTAATTTTACATACTATTAACAAATAATAGTCTTTCTATCTTTTATATCATCTCATATATGAGCTTCATTCATTACATCATTCATTTTAAGCACTAAATGTTTTTTTATCACACGATTCACTTTAAATTTTCAGATTATCTCTATTACTTTTTTTTCTATCACTGTGTGGGACAATCTAACAAGCCCTGCTTTTTGATTGCCCGCAACACATTTACCTTCGTATATAAGTGAACAGTGTTTGAGGCTTTTCCTGTGCAGTATTTCTTATTTGTATTACGTTCATTGTAGGCCCTTTCACTAGATATTGTACATGAAACTATTGTAATTGTGTAATGTGAAATAAATGACTTATGACTTATATTAGTGCACAAAAGCGAAGTAAGATTGCATGAAAATAGTAGAGGCTCATTGGTCACACGAAAGTATCTTATTTAAACGTGCAGAAAAAAATAGGGTCGATTATGTGGAGTTATTTGAGTTATTTGCGGACAGTTTTTTTATACTTTTGCATTTGAGTCTATTACACGGTGCCTGCTGTATTAGCTTAGTATCAGTAAATACGGACAATCGGCAAATTCGGACCGACGTCTCCCTGATTTTGTCTGGCAAATCGAGATGTGAGTGTATTCCGCCGTACTTGAAGCCCCTGCTGCTGCCAGCGGATTCATAATTAGAATGAAACGGATGGCAGAATGATACAAAATCCGAAATCCATACAAAGAAGTCTGTTGTAACGAGGGTTTATTGCACGACTATTCTTTAAAGCACAAGAAAACTCTTCATGAACATAAAGCTTGAAAAATTCGTTTTGAAATTTTATATCGCTTACATACTGCCTTTTTGCGCGCAGTCACGCTGTATAAAACATGTAAATTTAAACTCCCGCGATGACCGTTAGATGCAGCCATTTTGACGATAAGTCATTTGAAACAAGTTTAGATAATATTGTGTAAACTTTGAAAAAATAATCAGAACATTCGTAGCGCACAAGTCACTAACTAAATAAAATTTAAAATTACTGTATCTTGTCAATAAGATTAAAAATAAGTTTTTTGGTTAGTAAGTGGTGCACCCTGGAGGGTGAGTCAGCGACATTTTACCAATTGGTGAAAACATTTTAAACAATTAAAAAATTTCCTTTTCTAGTTACATAAATCTCTCTAGCAGGTAAGCGAAAATCTAAGTAATATAGTTTTGCATGAAAAGTCTTTTGAGACATAATTTAACATTGCCTTTTCTTCCCTTCATTTACGTTTGGTGCATGACGTCATGTAATGGCGACTTCAGAACAGTATTGCGGGAGATTTAAAATGAAAACAAACTAAAATTCCTTTCAGTGCGAGTAAGATATACGCATAAAATTGCTGTAAAGTAATATAATTTTTAAGACGATTTTTTATGAAATCTACTTCAGGTACCCCTTTTTTCTTGTCCTTTAAGCTATAACTAAAATGGCCAGTCGCTGTAGCTTGTGCTTTGTGGGTCAAACGTAATTGAGACGTAAACTATCTTAGCATCTTTATGTCCAGACCCGCAACGGTAGTTTCCTTTCATAAAGTTTTTGACGTTGACTTTGTAGATACGTTGGCGCTCGAGGCTAAAATGAGGGCTAGAATCATGAAGAGGAGGAGGAAGGTGATGGAATATGTACCAAAGCGGAAGATGCCCGATAAGGAAGATCCAGAGAAGCAGGCGGAAGAGGCGGACATTGGAAAAAATTTGCAAAGAAACAGTGAACCAGAAGAAAAAGGTGATGTGAACAGAATCGTACAAGAAATGCAAAATATCTGAAGTTGGTTTCTCTGAATAAAAATACCCAGCAAGGTTTTGCAAAGTTATGCAACACTGCGACTTTTCGGTGTTGAATTGGTGCCATTTTTTCATAAATTATATTTGAAAAGATAAACAGTGCTGTTTAGGCTGAGTAGGCAAATAGAATGTAAGTAAGGGTAAATACCTTACCACACCACAAACTCTTAGAGCTTGAACTGAGATAAATAACAAACCACATGTACTACACTTAAACTCCAGAACACCAAATATGTTTAATATGCAGCAATTATCGTTTTATCTGTAATAATAAATTGCAGCAATAAGTTTTTAGCGAATAACATAAGTTTGATAAAGGTAAATCACTAAATTAGGTTACGCGATTTTCGTCTGTTATACAAAAATAACAGCAAAAAAGCTCTAATTGCATGAAGCTGTTCAGTAAAGATAATTAGACACTTACATGTGGTCTCCCTGAGTTTTGGTGCTTATAACTTGCAAAAAAGGAATAGAAATCAATTCACAACATTCACATCATATCAACTTGAATTGCATACCAGGTAATGTCTACCTGGCGAACTACCTGGTCACATGACTGATGACAGTTAAAGGGGCAAGACCAAATTTAACAGGTAGGGAAACGTGTATGTGCATAACACCACAAACAGTTAGAATGGTGACAGCTGTCTTATAAAGTGTCATTACAGTTAATGATGTTCAAAAACACTTGAATTTGCTTTTCTTTCCTTGTGACACAAGTGCAATTTGGAAATTCATTAACTTTGCGCTTTGATATGGCAGCATATCGTCAAAAATATCTAAATTAACGAAATTTGAGTCGGTAATATTCAATTTTGCACAAAACAGGGTAAGTTTTAGTGCTTGAAACTTCAGTTTTGGAATTTGAACCTCTCCTAATAACTGGTTAAAGTGTAAGAACGTTTCTCAATTGTGAATATGATGCCAAGACACTACAAGCAAAATTAATACTTTTAAGTACTTAATGAGAAAAATGTTGCGACTCTAGAGAACAAAGCTCCAGAAAATATTAAAATAATACGTTGCAGGTTTGAGCAATTGAAAAAGTTAATGTGGTATCGCTGTGAAATTTTAGTACAAATGATTTATCCAGATGAATGTCGGCATAAAAGTTTGAAATATTTTTTATGACAACGTTAGATTGTTTACTTTTGAATAATAATCATTTATGAAGGCAGCATTTTTCTGCATTTTGGCATGCTGCAAGCCAGAATTGAATGGCTGGCCTTATTCATTATCCATGTTTACAGCAGGAGTGGAAACCTTTTTTCCCTATCAAGGCTAATCTTTAAAACGTGTTCGAAATTAGATTGGAAATGCAATTTTCATTAAAGCTATTTGTACGAAGTTGGACATGCAAATCAGACTCTGTATGTAATTACTATTGTTCTTTATTGTTCATTAAGTCACATTGGAAATTTAGGTGATTTTTAATTATATCCTTATTTGCCTATTCATTTATTTTTTTAAATTATTTTGTTTAAGACAATGCATTAAAATTATAGTTGCAAAATTGAATGTTGCGTATGTTAGAAGAATTCTTTCCCCTGCAAATATTATCATGTGCATAATATCACAATTATTGTTATTATTATTATCATCATCATCATCATCATCATCATCAGCAGCAGCAGCAGCAGCAGGAGCAGCATCATGATCATGATCATCAGCAGCAGCAGCAGCATCGTGATCATGATCATCAGCAGCAGCAGCATCGTGATCATGATCATCATCATCAGCAGCATCATGATCATGATCATCATCAGCAGCATCGTCATCATCAGCATCGTCATCATCATCATCATCATCATCTCATCGTCATGATTATTATTATCATTTGTTTTTTTACAGTGATTCAAGACAACTGTTTGCAACAGAAAAGTGTGAATACAGATATGGTGAGTTTCATGTTTTGCAGTTGATAAAATAAGAGAGAGACTCAAAACAGATAATGTGCTTGTCTGTCATACTTGTCTGATTGTTTAACGGCAGGTTGGTGGGGCGAGAGATAATGTTCTTGTCTGTCATACTTGTCTGATTGTTAAACAGCAGGTTGGTGGACGAGTATATGACTTTATTTTGAACAGAATCTTTCCACATTGCTTACATACGGCTCTTTAATTTTGTATCTTCATTGATAATGCCTGCAGTAAAAGAAAATTTGTCGAACGAGTGTGATAAGGTTAAGCGAGGGTTGCACTTTTGTTCAGATGTGTTTTTATGCCTAAATCATTGTTTGTGCGAGTGTTTGTACTCTTTCTACCTAAAGTGCAGCGTCCTATCTCAGACATGTGCGCATTGACGCATGCGCACAACACCGAGACACCGCGTTGCTGGAACCCTCTGTGCTGGGCTGTGAAACCGAACAGTACTACCCTCACGTGCTCTGGACCATACAACCATGAAGAGAATTGAAGAAAAAGACTTATTGTATTAAATATTATCAATAATATTGAGTGAAAATAGCGGGTGCTGCAGTTTCACAGAACCTATACACGAGCCGCCACTACTGCAGACTTTGAAAATTTTTAACGCATTATTATGATTGCACAAATAATTCACAGTTATTTTTATACAAAAGTATTTAATTAATTAAATTACTTAACGTTTTCTTGTGAATTTCGAACGCGTACATTGCCGTAAAGATCGCCATGTTTCGCGTCTTTGGTGCGAGTGAGCGAGAATGACGTATGAGGTACATAAAGCGTCTTTGGTTACCGATGTTTGTTTACCGATAAAAGATAAGATTGTGACTGTATTCATGACGTCATTCGTCTCGCGCAACGAAAAATGGCGGCCCTTCAAATTTAGTACCGCTAACGAAGTGATAAAAAATCAAAAGAAGCAAGTTTTACGGAAAGTTTATAATGAAATAAATTGAATATTGGTAATGAGAGTAGGACTTTAGGTGATAAAAGGTTATATTATAGTGAGGTTTAGTTTGACTTTAAGTTCGAGCCACTTAGCTGTTATGTTTTTTGCAGCTTGGAGAGGTGGAAGTTTCACCGGACGTTGCTAAGAGTAAACGCAAAGTAAACACAGTTTGGATGTCCGACGACAAGCGAAAACATCTGAGTGACCACTGGTCTGTTTCTCGTGGAAATACTGTTAACATTAAGCAAAGGCTTTCCGGTGGGGGTGGTCTACCTCCGAGGGACAATGGTGACGTTAGTGAGAGGAGCTTGGGTGACCATTGGTCTTCTGGGTTTGCTGAGAAATCTTTGAGCGAACGTTTGTCTATTCCCGGAAAAGACGGCAGTAATGCTTTACAAAGGTCTGTGAAAGATCGTTTATCTGTTGCTCAAACGGTCACCAGCAGTGCTGGCCAAAGGTCACAGGAGGATACTACTGGTACGACGGACTCTCAAGTTAAACTACCTCAGAAGCTGCCATCGCTCAGGGAACGGTTGTCTCGGCAACGGGCAGAAATCCAGGAGAGCCTACTAAAATCAGCACGCGAATCGGTGAGCAAAATTTAAATGTCTAAGCGTTGGAAAGAAAAAATGTTTAATTTATGTTTACGGGAAGTATTTAAGATAGTCTCTAAAACAAGAGCAAGAAAGTTACGTTCATTTTATTACCGTCCATTAAAGGAAAGGGCAACTCTTTTAGCACATTAGGTTTATTACTCTAACTTAGAAAATGTTAACGAAGAAATTTGCGAAAAATTGTCTATAAAGCATAAAGTTCATTTATAGTATCACTATATAGAAATTTGTTGTTTGTCCTTCGTAGTCGAAGAGGACCATGGCTTCATTCTGACTTTGTAGGATGGGTAAGGAGGTTGTATAGAAATTTACAAGGGCGGTGATAGCAGCCATTGACTTGAAAATTATGATGCAACTGGTGGACTTCGAGACTAATTGTTAACAAATCTTGGTTTCTGTAATTGGTGCTGCTTAAAATAATTCAACAAATACTGAATGTTCGGGCAAAAATATTGTAAAATAAATTTTTAATGTAAGAACTTTTGACGGAAATTGACAGTGCGCCGCTTTTCTTCAGTCGATGAATGGCGTCGTTGATGGAGGAATGAGCGTTCGAAATGTGACTTACACGAGGTGCTTATCGCACTTTTATTACCGAATCTTTCTAACATTTTTTGCAAACTGTTGTGTTTTGTTTCTCTCGGAAGGCTCGTAGAGAAAACCAGAAAACACTTCATCAAATTAAACTAGTTTATTAAGCGAGAATTCTACAACACAAAAGTATGAAGGAACGCGAAATGATTACAGTAAACGTGAAAATCTGGAAAATGTTTGAGTGTATCTGAAAATACAAGTATACAAGAGAATGTGTGAGTGGCGTCCGTGTGAATCTGTGTGTCTGTCAGCAGCCTGCTTCGCCTTATATAGGGTGCCCGAGAAGCTTCTAGAAGTTTTGTTCCAGAACATTTTACACAGTAAGACGATTAATCTAATGGGACATTCTACAATGTTCTATTTAATTCTAATAGATGCCAGCGATCTCCACAACACAAATAATGAAATAAGCCCAACTTCCCAGAAGGCTTGGCCTTTCCTTTAAATACTGACCAAGGCCGCCGAATTTATTAGTACCGTTCGATTGTTTTATTTACCGGTTGCTTGACGGAATTGTTTTGACCAATTCCAGTTGTCAGCCGAGAGCTTGCGGAGGAGACCTTCGCACCGGATAGAAATCGAGGAGCAGACCTTACAACGCGAAGCTAACTCGAAAGTGATTCCTTTAAAAACTGCTAAACGAAGGCAAATCACTTTTGAAGATGAAGAGGCCAGTAATTCGTCCACGGAATGCTCAGCCGAAAGAGAGGATGTTGACGAGAGCGGAAGCGGCAAACTAGTTATTAGTGGCAAAAGTTCAAGCAGCACTCGTCAGTATGTCGTGTTTGATGAAAAACACGTCAGTGTTACAAGAGGAATGCAGGGTAAATTCGATTTTATTATTTTAATGTAAAAAATGTCGTAATAGATGCTACATTAAGTTGTTAACATAAGACTGCAACTAGTGAAGTACACCTAATGCTTCTTTAACTTGCCTCTAGATGCCAAGTGAAAACCATACGGTTGCCATAGCAACGCCAACTTTACCAATGCCCTCTCTGCACCCTCCAGTTACAGCTTTCGGCAGGACATTGTACACAGTAGGCTACGGACACTATGCGCGTTACCATGGCAACCGATTGTTCCAGCTGAGCTAGAGCCTGCTGCTGCATGAAATTTTACACAATTGTTTTTACAAACATCATTAGCGCACAAACATTTCATGATCAACATTCGCGCTAATAACATATTCCAGTTGGATATTTCTTTAGCTATTTGAAGATATTGGCTGTTTTTGTTGAGATATAATTATTTGAGAGAAATTCCACCAGAAGCCCATGAAAAGTGCTTCACTTGTACAAAACAGCATAGAGAACACTTGATAAATCTACTCAAGTTGCACAAAGCTCAAAAAACCTTGGCAAAAACTGTGTGACCATTACAGAGCTTAGGAACCCGTCTAAACAAAACCGTGTGACCATTACAGAGCTTAGGAACCCGTCTAAACAAAGCCGTGTGACCATTACAGAGCTTAGGAACCCGTCTAAACAAAACCGTGTGACCATTACAGAGCTTAGGAATCCGTCTAAACAAAATCGTGTGACCATTATAGAGCTTAGGAACCCGTCTAAACAAAATCGTGTGACCATTATAGAGCTTAGGAACCCGTCTAAACAAAGCCGCGTGACCATTACAGAGCTTAGGAACCCGTCTAAACAAAGCCGTGTGACCATTACAGAGCTTAGGAACCCGTCTAAACAAAGCCGTGTAACCATTATAGAGCTTAGGAACCCGTCTAAACAAAACCGTGTGACCATTACAGAGCTTAGGAATCCGTCTAAACAAAACCGTGTGACCATTACAGAGCTTAGGAATCCGTCTAAACAAAATCGTGTGACCATTATAGAGCTTAGGAACCCGTCTAAACAAAATCGTGTGACCATTATAGAGCTTAGGAACCCGTCTAAACAAAGCCGCGTGACCATTACAGAGCTTAGGAACCCGTCTAAACAAAGCCGTGTGACCATTACAGAGCTTAGGAACCCGTCTAAACAAAACCGTGTGACCATTACAGAGCTTAGGAACCCGTCTAAACAAAACCGTGTGACCATTACAGAGCTTAGGAACCCGTCTAAACAAAGCCGTGTGACCATTACAGAGCTTAGGAACCCGTCTAAACAAAACCGTGTGACCATTACAGACCTTAGGAACCAGTCTAAACAAGGGACCAGTAGTGCCATTTTTGTAAATCGCGTAAATTTGTTGAGACAATTTTTACGGACACAGTACATTATTTCGCAAGCTGACCACTAGTTGGCAGGCCGTCACTTTGTTTACATCACGTACATCAGTGTAACCACGTGTAGATCTCTATGTATAAAAATATAGAATCAATTATGCGGAGTTATTTGAGTCAATTGCAGACAATTTTTATATACTTTTGCATAGGAGCAGCCAGTACTTAGGCGTTTTTGAGACAATTAGGTATCATGTTTCCTTGATAGTTGGGTATTTTAAATTATGCATGAAACAAGGTAATTGATATTTTAAGTCCACTTGGAGGCTCCTTATGGTCACAAAACTGCAATTTGTTGCTGGCTGCAATGGGAGCTTCGCCCCCTTGAATCTCCACGGGGGCCTACGTGGCCCCCAGACCCCCGGCCTGTTTCAGAGTTTTTTTGCAATTTGTCATTCTCATCCCTGCGTATGAATGCCTTTGTGTTGTTCTGCCAAAGAATTTGGTCAGTTCCGAAATTCAATTCTTTTGGCACAACTCTTATTGTACGACTATTTGCTTCTAGGAGTCAACAGACAGGATCTACCAGATAAGGCCAATCACAAAGTGGTTTCTTCGTTCAGTGCCAAGCGTAAGCGAATCACCTTCGAAGACGAAGATGCCAGTAACTCTTCAAAGGAAGATGCGGCTGAAAGAGTCGAAGTTAGGGAAGGCAGAAGCAATAGAGAAGCATTTGTTACTGACAGAAGTGCAGGCACCTGCCCGGAGATTGGGTTTGATAAAAAGGACGTTATCAATGCAGAAAATGTTCTGGGTAATTGAGACCTTGTTGTTTTAACACTTAGAAACTGTGTGTTAAGATATGTATTTCTCTAACGACCAGGCAAAAATGCAGACTTTTTAAGTTTTTGTATATTTTTTTGGCATTGTGCCAAACGTGCAAACTTTATGCCAATTTGCAGATCTACAAATTCCACTTTGGTTTTGTTTATGGCGATAACTGCCGGCTATGTAAGGTAGTCTAAATTACAAGCAAAAATTTTAATATTTGAAAACTGTGCCATGCTTAAACAAAATTCACAGCACCAGGTTTCTTTTAAGTTTCAGCTAATTTCTCTGCTACATTGAAACAACTAATACACTTTCTATTCGTATTCTTGCAATATGGAATGTGATTTTATAACTTACCTACGTTACCTATAATGCTATAGAGAGTATACAGGCTTTTATAGACTCATTTCTATTCGTGTTCTTGCAATATGGGAAATCTTTTCGCCTTATTTATTTGTTCAGTGATTAGACAAACTCTGTTATAGTGATTTTATAACTTACCTACGTCACCTATAATGCTATAGAGAGTCTACGGGCTTTTCTAGACTCACGTCTATTCGTGTTCTTGCATGCAATATGGGAAATCTTTTCACCTTATTTATTTGTTGAGTGATTAGACAAACTCTGTTAATGTGATTTTATAACTTACCTACGTCACCTATAACGCTATAGAGTCTACAGGCTTTTCTAGACTTACATCTGCCTTTGTTTACTTGTGATGGAATATGCCGTCTAATAGGTTTTAAAGTACAAGAAAAGGGGTACCTGAAGTAGGTTTCAGAAAAATCGCCTTAAAAAATTATACTACTTTACGGCAATTTTATGCGCATATCGTATTCGCATTGAAAGCAATTTTCGTCTGTTTGCATTTTAAATCTCCCGCAATATTATTCCGACGGCGCCATTACATGACATCACTAAAACACGTAAATCAGGGGAAGAAAAGGCAATGTTAAATTATGTCCCAAAAAACTTTTCTATATTACTTATCATTTCATTTACCTGCTGGAAAGACTAAAAATTTAAAATGTTTGTGCCAATTGGTGAAATGTCGCTGACTCACCCTCCAGGGTGCGCCACTCAGTAGCCAAAAACGTGTTTTTAATCTTATTGACAAAATACAGTAATTTAAAATTTTACTTAATTAGCAGCATGTATGCTACAATTACTTTTTCGCACTTTATTTAATGATATCAAAACTTGTTTCAACTGACCTACCATTAAAATGGCTGCACCTAACGGTCATCGCAGGAGTTTAAATTTACAAGTTTTATACAGCGTTACGGCCGATGCAAGCCATGTATACGAAAAGGTAGTACGTACGTGGTATAAAATTTCGAGACGAATTTTTTAAGCTTAATGTAAGTGGAAAGTTTTCTTGTGCTTTAAGTGTTCATGCAAAAACGATTTTTCTGAACGTTATGCTGCATTGGTTTATATCTGTTGGATGTATAGAACATGTTCAGTTTTTTGATGTTCAATATTTTTTTGAATAATTTGTAAATTTGTTCATTTGCTTCTAGGAAATAATAGAAAGGATTTACCTGATAAGACAATTTCCAAAGTAATTTCTTTGCCGACTGCCAAACGAAAGCGAATTACTTTTGAAGACGTCACTGATTCGTCAAAGGAAGATGCGGGCAGGAGAGCCATTGTTGCCGAAAACGAACCCGTTGTTAGTGACGAAAGTGCAAGTTCTCGTCAGTACATCTCATTTAATCGGGAAGATGCTGATGATGCAAAAGATGTTGAAGGTTAATAGATTTTCTTTTTGAAAGTTTTTTTACTCAGCAGTGTCTTAGATATGTTAAAGCAAAACCATGCCCAATCTTAAACTGTAAGTCAGAATAATCTACTGTTTAAAATATTTAAATGAAACATATAATGTTTTCAAGAATGACTTACATGAAAGAATTATTACCCTACAAGCACAATTTCCCCTTAACGTGGCTAGCTCTTTGCTGCTACACGCGTTTTGCCATTTGCTAGTTAGACAGGCGCTGTACGTCTCAGCTCAGAGGTGTTCATTTGTGATGTACTGCACACGTTTGACAGCTCGTACGTTTGAAAATTTGCAATTTGAAATTTTGAACAGTAGTAAATTTGAAATTTACATTTTTATTTTGAGACTTGTTTAGTTTTAGTACATAATGATCGTAGTACATAGTTTCATAATGATCGTAGTACATAGTTTCATAATGATCATAGTACATAGTTTCATAATGACCGTAGTACATAGTTTCATAATGATCATAGTACATAGTTTCATAATGATCGTAGTACATAGTTTCATAATGATCGTAGTACATAGTTTCATAATGATCGTAGTACATAGTTTCATAATGATCATAGTACATAGTTTCATAATGATCGTAGTACATAGTTTCATAATGATCGTAGTACATAGTTTCATAATGATCGTAGTACATAGTTTCATAATGATCGTAGTACATAGTTTCATAATGATCATAGTACATAGTTTCATAATGATCATAGTACATAGTTTCATAATGATCGTAGTACATAGTTTCATAATGATCGTAGTACATAGTTTCATAATGATCATAGTACATAGTTTCATAATGATCATCAAAGCAGGGACGCTGAAACATTGACACTAAATTCTTATTTATGGATGTGACTGCGTTTCTATTAAACACAAATTATTTACATTTTTCTCAGGCGCTTCCATCCGAAACCAAAGTTCACAACCAGCTGCCAAGAAGTTGCGTCGCGTCTTCGTTGGAGGCTCCAGAACTTCTGCGCCAAAATCTGCGCCCGAAATCGAAGTCAAGTCAAAGTTACCACAATCGCCCGGAAGAAAAAGTGCCTTGTCGTCCTTGAACTCGTGGCTCGGACGGCGACGTAAAATTCCCAAAAGTGAGTAATTTCCTAAGTGATTGGCACTAGACTTTGTTTTTTGCGGCATGTACATTGCTTAAAGTAAATTTATACTATTAAAGGAAAAGTCAACTTCTTAGGAAGTTGAGCTTGTTTTAATATTTTATAATTATGAATTATAAATTTATTCCACAGCAACTCAAACATACATACAAGTTGATATTACATTGAAAAAAAAGTGAATAAACTATGCGAGTTACTGTGAGGAGGAGGAAGGAGCATTGAGCTTTCGAGTCCTCCTCCAGATAAGTGAAACAATTGACAATTAACATTACATTTTCATCAGTTATAACGTGCATTAGAACAAAATAAGTTTTGTTAGTAACTTAAGATCAGGATGAGTAAAATTGTGAGTTAATGATACCGTTGTAGTAGGTAATTCTTTGATGCTTTTTTAAATTGATAAAGATTAAGAGTTTTCATTTCACGCGGAATTGATGACCATAGTTTAATAGCATTATATTTTGTGACTGTTTCGTTATATTTGTTTTTGGAAGAGGGAGTACATAGTTTCCGACTGAATATCTTGTGTAATGATCATGTTGATTTGAAACTGGACTAAAGTATGACTGTGAACGTTTCAGATATAAAATTGTGATAAGTGTCTAGTGTAATTAGTAATGATCGCTTCACTCATTTTGAACGGAGCGTGGCGTCATCTGGTTACGGTGCAGTGTAAACGGTTTTCCCGCTAGTAATGATCGCTTCACTCATTTTGAATGGAGCGTGGCGCCATCTGGTTACGGTGCAGTGTAAACGGTTTTCCCGCTAGTAATGATCGCTTCACTCATTTTGAACGGAGCGTGGCGCCATCTGGTTACGGTGCAATGTGAACAGTTTTCCCGCCAGGTGCTTGAACAAACTTCTTTGCAGCTGCAGTTACTGTTGTCAACTACGAACAATTCAAAACATCAACAACATGGGGATTACTAATGCTATTTTTGTTAGTTTTTGACGAAAACCAGTTGCTGACAATAATACATCTCGGTTTGCCGGACAAAAGCGCTGGGAGGTGTAGGTCCGAATTTGCCGATTGACCATATTTACCAATACTTTTGACCATATTTACCAATACTAAACTAATACAGTAGGCAGGGATGAGAATTTTGCGCGGATACGCGGAATTCCGAGTTTTTGTAAGACCAGTAGTGCCATTTTTGTAAATCTCGTAAATTCGTTGAGAAAATTTTTACGGACCCATTACATTATTTCACAAGCTGACCGCTAGTTGGCAGGCCGTCACTTGTATACATCACGTACATCAGAGTAACCACGTGTACATCTCTATGTATAAAAATATAGAATCAATTGTGCGGAGTTATTTGAGTCAATTGCAGACAGTTTTTATATACTTTTGTATAGGAGCGGCCAGTACTTAGGCATTTTTGAGACAATTAGGTATCATGTATCCTTGATAGTTGGGTATTTTAAATTATGCATGAAACAAGGTAACTGATATTTTAAGTCCACTTAGAGGCCCTCTATGGTCACAAAATTGCAATTTGTTGCTGGCTCCAAGGGGGCTCCCCTTGAATTCCATTGGGGGCCTAGGTGGCCCGAAAACCCCGGGCCTGTTTCAGAGTTTTTTACAATTTGTCATTCTCATCCCTGACAGTAGGTGCTGTGTGTTAGACTCACAGGAATGTAGAATCAATCGTCTAATTGTCTGAAAAATGCCCAATTTGGACTGCTCTTATGCAAAAGTATGTAAAAACTGTCGGCAGTCGACTCAAATAACTGGCATAATTGACTCGAAAGCACTTGCACATGCTGATTAAACCACTTGCACATGCTGATTACACCACATGCACATGCTGATTAAACCACTAACATGCTGATCAAACCGCTTGCACATGCTGATTAAACCACAAACATGCTGATTAAACCACTTGCACATGCTGATTACACCACGTGCACATGCTGATTAAACCACAAACATGCTGATTAAACCACTTGCACATGCTGATTACACCACATGCACATGCTGATTACACCACATGCGCATGCTGATTAAACCACTAACATGCTGATCAAACCGCTTGCACATGCTGATTAAACCACAAACATGCTGATTAAACCACTTGCACATGCTGATTAAACCACTTGCACATGCTGATTAAACCACTTGCACATGCTGATTAAACCACTTGCACATGCTGATTAAACCGCTAACATGCTGACATACAAGCTACACACGTGTCGTTACATGCTGCTTGGATGTAAACAAAGTGGTCCACCGCCAACTAGCAGTCCGCTCGCCGTAACACGTCGGACTTTATACGGACCAGGTTTTGACCAGCTTTTTCGATATCCGGATGAGCGAGGTCCGGGTAAACCGACACATGAGTGTATTAATAACCTCCAACGTAGCTAGTTAACGCCGACAAAGTAACAGATTAATTACCTTAACATGCTAAAAATGAACACTGTTAGCTAAATAACCCACCCAGCGCCTTCTGTATCCTCTCAGCCACAGTTATCTGTACTTATGCATTATGAGGTATAATCCAGTGGATTAAAGCTATGT
This sequence comes from Tubiluchus corallicola, assembly GCA_030141605.1. Lineage (NCBI taxonomy): Eukaryota > Metazoa > Priapulida > Priapulimorpha > Priapulimorphida > Tubiluchidae > Tubiluchus > Tubiluchus corallicola. Next base: position 55,897 of record JAQGDQ010000738.1, read on the forward strand.
ATAAAGTTGTCGCTAATTGATCCAATGATTAATTTTTTACTCAAACCCTATTAAACGCAAAGATTTGAACAGCTACAATAGTGAAACTTTTGAGTAAATTTTGTGCTGTCCATCAGCTTATGTTTTTTGAAATATGGTTGCAGTGAGGGTGATTTGATGGAGGAACTGAATAGATTTAAACTTTTTTTTGCATTTTTAAGCAAGTCTCATGTGCATGTAATGTAGTTTTTCATTTTTTTGTGCATATTTGTAAATATATTTGATTTTATTCGTCGTTACTTTCCATTACTGCACAGTAGTTTAGATTGCACTGACGCATTTGCCTTTACCAGTGTAAGTTTTTATTAACTAACACTGATTGATCATCTCTGTAAAGTTTTTATCAGTGATTATCAATGTATTTTAATGGCAAATAAAGTTCATTATATATATATATATATATATATATATATCTGTATGTATGTATGCATGTATTTAGCATGTAATTCAAATATATTTAAATGTATATTGAAATACAATGAACACTTAATCATGAGTTGTTTTTTCCTTTAAATTGTGCAATTGTGTTAAATAACGTAAAGCTACTAAGCAGATGGCTTTTTTCTTTAAGCTAAGTTTCTTGTGTTGTTTGATTTTACTAGATACGATAGAAAACCAAGCAAGCGATGATTCTTCACCTCAAATGCAGAGTAAGCCCCTCCAAGATAAAGAGAAACAAACTGGTACCTCTTTTGCCGAACCTCATCGTGAGAGGGAATTATACACGAATGTCGATGGTAACAGATTAGGTGATGTGTTGAGAAGCCGCGATGAGTCTAGTGATATGTTTGCAGGCACGAAGTCAGCCGTTACACATGTGGGCATGAAGCCAGTGGTAACACCCGTGGGCATGAAGCCAACAGTTATACCTGTGGGCATGAAGCCAGTGGTTTCACATGTGGACATGAAGCCAGTGGTTACACATGTGGACATGAAGCCAGTGGTTACACATGTGGACATGAAGCCAGTGGTTACACATGTGGACATGAAGCCAGTGGTAACACCCTTGGGCATGAAGCCAACAGTTACATCTGTGAGGGGAGACCATGATGAGCTAAGTAATGATTCAACTGATGCAGCGGTCAATTCTGTAGGGACGTCGGTTAAACCACTACGTAAAATAAAACTGAAGAAAAGAGAGCTCAAACCGGAAACATCGGATAAAAATAGAATAATTACTCATGAACTGGAAAGTAGGAGCAAGATTTTTGAGTCAGAAAGTCGTGTTTTTTTGCCAGCTGGTGCATCTCGGGATGCAGCAGATGGACCCGCAAGTGCACAGGTAGCTCCAGTAACAGAACCAGACCCTCAAAACGAGCAGGAAGCCAGCAATGTTGTGTCTCGTTCTCAAAGAGAGACTCCTTTGCCTGTTAGTGGCAAAGTTCGCACAGCCACGGCTGAAATTGGAGAAAAGTACAAGGATACTCAGAAAGTTATTACAATTTTAGAACCCAAAAGAGTGGCTAGTGCAGAGGCGGAAGCAGCAATTTCTGCTAATCTGATGGATGTTGACGTTCAGTCGTTGAAAAGTGATAATAACTTTCCTCATATTTCTGTGCCAACACAGCCCACTATTCCAGCTCAACCAATTTCAATTTCCGGACTACCGGCGTCGCCTTCATCAAGTTTAGAGCCGGATGCTCTACCATCCATTTCTAGTGGCTCATCGACATCCGTGCTGCTGTCTGACAGGACTAGAGCACTTGCATCGACTTCGGCTTCAGCAACAATGCTTAGTGATGCTGTTTCAGAAGCATCTTCTACTATTGCATCCTCAGCCTCAGCATCAATGATTAGTGACGAGAGTTTGGAAAGTTCTCATATAAACGCATCAAGGTAAGCTAAGAGCAATGTTTGTTTTTTCTTACTACAGCCAAATTTTTGTCAATTTTGTGTTGTAACATTTTTATGCAAGTCGTTGTCTTTGCAATTTAAAACAAAAACGGAGAGGTGAATAAAAGCAAACAAATGAAATCTATTGTGGATGACAGCTGCAAGGCACAAAGTACTTGTTTCAAAGCACAAAATACTTGCTGCAAAGCACAGAGTACTTGTTTCAAAGCACAAAGTGCTTGTTTCAAAGCACAAAGTATTTGCTTCAAAGCATAAAGTGCTTGTTTCAAAGCACAAAGTGCTTGTTTCAAAGCACAAAGTGCTTGTTTCAAAGCACAAAGTACTTGCTTTCAAAGCACAAAGTGCTTGCTTCAAAACACACAGTACTTGCTGCAAACACAAAACACCAAACACAAAACCAAACACAAACCCAAACAAACCCAAACACAAAACCAAACACAAAGTACTTGTTTCAAAACATACAGTACTTGCTTCAAAGCACAAGGTACTTGCTTCAAAGCACACAGTACTTGCTTCAAAGCACAAAGTGCTTGCTTCAAAGCACAAAGTACTAACTTCAAAGCACAAAGTACTTGCTTCAAAGCACAAAGTGCTTGCTTCAAAGCACAAAGTACTAACTTCAAAGCTTCAAATCACTCATATTAGTGCCTTTGTTTTTGAAGTTGTTATAGTTCTTCGTTGTTACAATATAAAGCCAGTAAAATGTTATTCTGACGTAAATTGCCTCTATTAACATAAATTTGGTTTTGATCATTGGATTGAAATGTTCCTGGTCATAGGTGGATCCCAGGTGGGGGTGGAGAGGGGTGGGGTGGGCCCCTCCCATATTTTTGCCAGGACAAAATTATTTTATTTCAGAATACATCCATGATGTTCATGTGTGAAGTGTGAATAAGGCGTCTAAAATGCACGCCCTTGTAGCCTAGTGCTGTAACTCTAAACTAGTTGAATGTGCAGTTGTCTGAAAGAGGAATCCCCAACGTCCTCAAAGTCGCAGTTTGAAAATCAGGTCCTATGAATATTAGCTAGAAATTTGATTTGAGGATCCGTTCTCAATAGTCAAGTTCAAGTTTGTTGAGAAAATTTCTTGTTTTTTATATAAATCTAGCAATAAGTCGAAGATGATGCCCGTGACTGTTTTAAATTGTTTGTTTGCAGAGTTGTTCCCGCACATGTGGCGACACCTACGGAGATACGAGCTTCATCTTCTTATGAAGACATGGATGTGACGGAACTCGACGATTTCTTACTAGACGGATCAGTGGATTCTGCGGCGATCGACGAAGATATTAGCGAAGACAAACTCCTGGAAGAGATGGAACAGTTGATCAGTTAGTCGACGATTAGCTTCTAATTAGCATCGTTGTAAATACAATTGAACTGATTTTACAATTCATATGTATATGTGCTCACATTAACCCAATCTTTAAATCTGGTTCAGTTCCCGGCAAATTTGTGAAGACCCATTACTAGTAGACTGATCTTTCTGTAGAAGTTCGTCTATGTTTGTTGTACTGAACTAGCGGCCGCATTTTGCACACCCCTGAATTAGGAGATAGGGTGACAGGGTCAGGCCAGACTGTGGTTTCCTGTGTTGCACCGAAATGTGTTGTAGTTGGGTTTTGGGTATCTGCGCTGCAAAGCTTGGCTTATTTCTTACTGTTTTGTCGAATGATCAATCTTTTGTTTTGTTTATCCGTTTATCACGAGAGTGCTGATATATAAGCAGGTTGTATTCCTCGCTCTCTGTTTGATTACACGTGAACCCGCTGTACTGCACATGAAACATGTTTATGACTCTACTGTAACATCGACAAGGACAAAGAATGGTTATAGTTTGTTATTCTTGTTGTGTAGCAGGTGAAGTAAATTTCAGAGCTGCTACCGTACTTGACTTAACAAGCTTGTAGTGAAGTATTTATGGCACAGTGAATTTTAGTTGAAAACTTACCCATGCTATTAATACGTGTTTGAAATTAATGCTTATCCGTTTAAAAGTTGTTCAAAGTTTTCAATAAACATCAGCAGTAGTTTGTGCATTGACTGCGATGCCTTCATAAACAATTCATTATCTTAATTTGACTATTATTGTTGACTGGAGTTTTGCATTTCTAGTTCCCACAATGTTGGGCCTGACTTGGCACAGTATCAACTTAGTGTGCCATTGTAAAGAAGTTTAAAAACTTACAAAAGATGAAACATGTCAGTTGTTTGACTGCTATCATGTTATAAGAGCTCGTGGGTTGTATTGTGTCAGTTGTTCAACAATTTAGTTGACTGTCTTGTAATTCGAATTCAGGTATAGGATAGCGCCGTATTGTTTCACATTTCCTGCGCTGTCGTGTGGTATCGGTTCATCGGAACACGCTGTGTCAAGTGTCCTACAGCTTAGCTTCTGACATGTCTTGACCCATGACAGGTGTAAATCATTAAACATTTTAGTTGCTGTCATGTGGTGAGATCTTGTCCATTGAATAGTGTCAGTTATTCAACACTGTAGCTACTGTCGCTACTGTCGCTTAGTAAGAGTTTGTCTGTTGAATAGTGTAAATTATTCAACACTGTAGGTACTGTCATTCAACACTGTTGCTACTGTCATGTGGTGAGAGTTTGTCTATGGAATAATGTCAGTTATTCAACACTGTTACTACTGTCATGTGGTGAGAGTTTGTCTATGGAATAATGTCAGTTATTCAACACTGTTACTACTGTCATGTGGTGAGATCTTGTCCATTGAATAGTGTCAGTTATTCAACAGTGTTGCTACTGTCAGTGGTGAGAGCTTGTCCATCAAATAGTGTCAGTTATTCAACAGTGTTGCTACTGTCAGTGGTGAGAGTTTCTCTGCCGAATAGTGTCAGTTATTCAACACTGTAGCTACTGTCATGTGGTGAGAGTTTCTCTGTCGAATAGTGTCAGTTATTCAACACTGTAGCTACTGTCATGTGGTGAGATCTTGTCCATCGAATAGTGCCAGTTATTCAACACTGTTGCTACTGTCGTGTGGTGAGAGTTTCTCTGTCGAATAATGTCAGTTATTCAATACTGTAGCTGCTGTCGCTTAGTAAGAGTTTGTCCATCGAATAGTGTCAGTTATTCAACACTGTTGCTACTGTCGGTGAGAGCTTGTCCATCGAATAGTGCCAGTTATTCAGCACTGTTGCGACTGTCGTGTGGTGAGAGTTTCTCTGTCGAATAATGTCAGTTATTCAGCACTGTAGCTACTGTCACGTGGTAAGATCTTGTCCATCAAATAGTGTCAGTTATTCAACACTGTTGCTACTGTCATGTGGTGAGAGTTTCTCTGCCGAATAGTGTCAGTTATTCAACACTGTAGCTACTGTCAATTATTCGACATTTTGGCTACTGTCAGTGGTGAGATGGTTGAGAATTTACATTACTTCTATCTACCAGTTTAATTACCTTGTGTCTCTTTAATGCGACATCTTTAATGAATAAGGTGAAGTAGAAGTGACGTGTTGCTATTGACAGTTGGTAGCAAAAAGTTGAGCATGATGTAGGTTTTCCGTCTCGAGATTTATAGAAATGCATCCTAACAATTCTAATCATTTCGGTTGATGGCAGTCCGTTTACGTTAATTGCAAAGGGTTTGTCTTTAGAACTTGCAGCCGCTAGACTCAAAGTCAAGATTGTGCGGTTGCACTCAAAGTCAAGATTGCGCGGTTGCATTCAAAGTCAAGATTGCGTGGTTGCACCCAAAGTCAGGATTGCGTGGTTGCACTCAAAATCAAGATTGCGTGGTTGCACTCAAAGTCAAGATTGCGCGGTTGCATTCAAAGTCAAGATTGCGTGGTTGCATTCAAAGTCAAGATTGCGTGGTTGCACTCAAAGTCAAGATTGCGTGGTTGCACTCAAAGTCAAGATTGCACGGTTGCACTCAAAGTCAAGATTGCGTGGTTGCACTACGAAATCTAAACCGCTCGCCCACACAACCCAGGGCATCCTTCGCACGCATGTCTGTCGTCCAATCAGTTCCAGTCTCATGAGGCTTCGTACAAGAAGAATCAAATCTGTAGTGAAAAAATGTTCACAGAAGTCGGGCGTATAAGTTACTTTGGCATGGGAAATTAAAACACATTGAAAAGAATTTCAACTTGCAGCATGCCCCCCCCCTCCCCAGCATCCATCATTAAGTGTGGATTATTCTCCCCATGTACAAAACATTTTACACGTATCTAAGGTGGAGCTTCATTGAATTACTTAGTCGCTTTGTTTTCAAACGTTAGTCACCTTTCCTAGGAATTTCTGCGGTTTGTCGCTTGCAAAATTTTTTACCAGTCTTACCAGGGTTTTTTTACATCAATGTATTCAACTACAGTTTCCATTTCCGAAGGCACAATTTCATCTTGATTTTGTTCTATACTTATAAATGTTAGTGCAAATGTTTAAACAAACATGGTGGTATGTACGTAAGAAACAAAATATACAGACTGGTTTGAGCGTCAAATTTTAACACGTTTTAAATTTTTGCACGACGTTTCATATAGCATATTCCTTTGATAGTTTTCCTTGTCTAGTTGTCATCAAATCCTGACTTTGATTACGCGATTTAAATCTTCCTTATTCTAATTCTGTATATTTGCCGTAGTAAAGTTACTTATGTACAAACTGACATTCTACTGTGCACGCATTTAGCTATGATATTTGGGTTGTACGGTTCGTTATTTATTTGAGAACACACAAATGGTCTCCCCTCTAGTTGCCCAACCGCATTAATGTTTCACTCGTTTATTGGACAGATGGTCGATCACATAAGATCTTTCTTTTGCACTCACCCTGTACGAGCACTTCTAGTAACAGTGTAAGGTTTTTGATTTGTATTTTTCAAGTGAAGGAACATTATGATTATTGTGTTTTGCAAGTGTTGAAGTTGACATCTTGATTTTTGTAAGATTTTGATTTGTGTCTTTCCTAAACAACGAACTTGCTTTATTCAAAGTAGCGGCTTGTTCTAATGTATTTGTTTACATTTGCCTAAATACAGCAAGTCAATTGTACACGTTTTTTGATGCACACGTAGCACATGTGAACGCTTTGCTGTGTGAACATGTTTCAGTGCATATATGGCTTAATGTACCAGTGTACTTAGTTTCCACTGAATTAGATTGTTCCATGTTATGGCAGTATCAGTAAGTGCTCTGTATTTCACAAGCATTTTGACCCTCGATGACCTGATTTTGACCCAGCCTTGACCTGCAGAAAGGTCAAACATTTGAAAAGTCTATGTTATGTGTTTTTTAATACGCTTCCTGTATAGCTTTGACCTGCAGAAAAGTCAAACATTTGAAAAGTCTATGTTATGTGTTTCTGAATACACTTACTTTATAGCTTTGACCTGCAGAAAAGTCAAACATTTGAAAAGTCTATGTTATGTGTTTCTGAATACACTTACTTTATAGCTTTGACCTGCAGAAAAGTCAAACATTTGAAAAGTCTATGTTATGTGTTTTTGAATACGCTTCCTGTATAGCTTTGACCTGCAGAAAAGTCAAACATTTGAAAAGTCTATGTTATGTGTTTTTGAATACGCTTCCTGTATAGCTTTGAAAAAAAATGTAAGAAATTTTCCATAGACAAGGAGAGCTAGAAAGATCGGAGGCAGGAGAGAGCAGAGAGCTGATGTAGGAAACTGAACATTTTTCACTACATTGTATTAAGCTTTTTATATCCTAAGTTTCAAATCGCGGCTTACGTTGACTGTATTAATTAATTTCATAATTAGTTTTTAATTATAGCAAAAGTTTTGCTTGTTAATAAACTGCGATTAATGTACTGAAAAGTAAAACTATTGTAATTTGTACATTATAGTAACAGGTTCATTTTCTGCAAGTTGTAGATATTTTATTAAAGGAACATTATTGTGCACTTATATGTTGTTAACCAAATTTTTTTGTTGACCTAATCTTTACGTCACCAAAAGTCGTTAAAAGTGTGAAGTCATTGTTCGTCACATGTGACATCAAGTCACGTGATTCAAGTTGAAACTGGCTGTCTAGTTTTTTTTGCAGAAATGTTTACCTAATTTTGTTTATTATGTATTAAATCTGTTGGCCTAGATTTTCATTTCTATGGTTTGAAAGTGAACACTGATAATAGTTTAACTGTTCAAGTGAACACTGATAATAGTTTAAACGTTCAAGTGAACACTGATAATAGTTTAAACGTTCAAGTGAACACTGATAATAGTTTAAACGTTCAAGTGAACACTGATAATAGTTTAAACGTTCAAGTGAACACTGATAATAGTTTAAACGTTCAAGTGAACAGTGATAATAGTTTAAACGTTCAAGTGAACACTGATCGTAGTTTAACCGTTCGAGTGAACACTGATAATAGTTTAAACGTTCAAGTGAACAGTGATAATAGTTTAAACGTTCAAGTGAACACTGATAATAGTTTAAACGTTCAAGTGAACACTGATAATAGTTTAAACGTTCAAGTGAACACTGATAATAGTTTAAACGTTCAAGTGAACACTGATAATAGTTTAAACGTTCAAGTGAACACTGATAATAGTTTAAACGTTCAAGTGAACACTGATAATAGTTTAAACGTTCAAGTGAACACTGATAATAGTTTAAACGTTCAAGTGAACACTGATAATAGTTTAAACGTTCAAGTGAACACTGATAATAGTTTAAACGCTCAAGTGAACACTGATAATAGTTTAAACGTTCAAGTGAACACTGATAATAGTTTAAACGTTCAAGTGAACACTGATAATAGTTTAAACGTTCAAGTGAACACTGATAATAGTTTAACCGTTCAAGTGAACAGTGATAATAGTTTAAACGTTCAAGTGAACACTGATAGTAGTTTAACCGTTCAAGTGAACACTGATAATAGTTTAAACGTTCAAGTGAAGAGTGATAATAGTTTAAACGTTCAAGTGAACACTGGTAATAGTTTAAACGTTCAAGTGAACACTGATAATAGTTTAAACGTTCAAGTGAACACTGATAATAGTTTAAACGTTCAAGTGAACACTGATAATAGTTTAAACGTTCAAGTGAACACTGATAATAGTTTAAACGTTCAAGTGAACACTGATAATAGTTTAAACGTTCAAGTGAACACTGATAATAGTTTAAACGTTCAAGTGAACACTGATAATAGTTTAAACGTTCAAGTGAACACTGATAATAGTTTAAACGTTCAAGTGAACACTGATAATAGTTTAAACGTTCAAGTGAACACTGATAATAGTTTAAACGTTCGAGTGAACACTGATAATAGTTTAAACGTTCAAGTGAACACTGATAATAGTTTAAACGTTCAAGTGAACACTGATAATAGTTTAACGTTCAAGTGAACACTGATAATAGTTTAACGTTCAGTGAACACTGATAATAGTTTAAACGTTCAAGAACACTGATAATAGTTTAAACGTTCAAGTGAACACTGATAATAGTTTAAACGTTCAAGTGAACCCAGATAATAGTTTAAACGTTCGAGTGAACACTGATAATAGTTTAAACGTTCAAGTGAACACTGGTAATAGTTTAAACGTTCAAGTGAACACAGATAATAGTTTAAACGCTCAAGTGAACACTGATAATAGTTTAAACGTTCAAGTGAACACTGATAATAGTTTAAACGTTCAAGTGAACAGTGATAATAGTTTAAACGTTCAAGTGAACACTGGTAATAGTTTAAACGTTCGAGTGAACACTGATAATAGTTTAAACGTTCAAGTGAACCCAGATAATAGTTTAAACGCTCAAGTGAACACTGATAATAGTTTAAACGTTCAAGTGAACACTGGTAATAGTTTAAACGTTCAAGTGAACACTGATAATAGTTTAAACGTTCAAGTGAACACTGATAATAGTTTAAACGTTCAAGTGAACACTGATAATAGTTTAAACGTTCAAGTGAACACTGTATAGTTTAACGTTCAGTGAACACGTATAGTTTAACGTTCAGGAACACGTATAGTTTAACGTTCAAGTGAACACGGATAATAGTTTAAACGTTCAAGTGAACACTGGTAGTAGTTTAACCGTTCAAGTGAACACTGATAATAGTTTAAACGCTCAAGTGAACACTGGTAATAGTTTAACCGTTCAAGTGAACACTGATAATAGTTTAAACGCTCAAGTGAACCCAGATAATAGTTTAAACGTTTAAGTGAACACTGGTAATAGTTTAAACGCTCAAGTGAACCCAGATAATAGTTTAAACGTTCAAGTGAACACTGGTAATAGTTTAACCGTTCAAGTGAACACTGGTAATAGTTTAAACGTTCGAGTGAACACTGATAATAGTTTAAACGTTCAAGTGAACCCAGATAATAGTTTAAACGCTCAAGTAAACACTGATAATAGTTTAACTGTTCAAGTGAACACTGATAATAGTTTAAACGTTCAAGTGAACCCAGATAATAGTTTAAACGCTCAAGTGAACACTGATAATAGTTTAAACGTTCAAGTGAACACTGGTAATAGTTTAAACGCTCAAGTGAACACTGATAGTAGTTTAAACGTTCAAGTGAACACTGATAATAGTTTAAACGTTCAAGTGAACACTGATAATAGTTTAAACGTTCAAGTGAACACTGATAGTAGTTTAACCGTTCAAGTGAACAGTGATAATAGTTTAAACGTTCAAGTGAACACTGATAATAGTTTAAACGTTCAAGTGAACACTGGTAGTAGTTTAACCGTTCAAGTGAACACTGGTAATAGTTTAAACGTTCGAGTGAACACTGATAATAGTTTAAACGTTCGAGTGAACACTGGTAATAGTTTAAACGTTCAAGTGAACACTGATAATAGTTTAACCGTTCAAGTGAACACTGATAATAGTTTAAACGTTCAAGTGAACACTGATAATAGTTTAAACGTTCAAGTGAACACTGATAATAGTTTAAACGTTCAAGTGAACACTGATAATAGTTTAAACGCTCAAGTGAACACTGATAATAGTTTAACCGTTCGAGTGAACACTGATAATAGTTTAAACGTTCAAGTGAACACTGGTAGTAGTTTAAACGTTCAAGTGAACCCAGATAATAGTTTAAACGCTCAAGTGAACACTGATAATAGTTTAAACGCTCAAGTGAACACTGATAATAGTTTAAACGTTCAAGTGAACACTGATAATAGTTTAAACGTTCAAGTGAACACTGGTAGTAGTTTAAACGTTCAAGTGAACACTGATAATAGTTTAAACGTTCAAGTGAACAGTGATAATAGTTTAAACGTTCAAGTGAACACTGGTAATAGTTTAAACGTTCGAGTGAACACTGATAATAGTTTAAACGTTCAAGTGAACCCAGATAATAGTTTAAACGCTCAAGTGAACACTGATAATAGTTTAAACGTTCAAGTGAACACTGGTAATAGTTTAAACGTTCAAGTGAACACTGATAATAGTTTAAACGTTCAAGTGAACACTGATAATAGTTTAAACGTTCAAGTGAACACTGGTAGTAGTTTAACCGTTCAAGTGAACACTGTATAGTTTAACGTTCAGTGAACACGTATAGTTTAACGTTCGAGTGAACACTGTAATAGTTTAAACGTTCAAGTGAACACTGGTAGTAGTTTAAACGTTCAAGTGAACACTGGTAATAGTTTAAACGTTCGAGTGAACACTGATAATAGTTTAAACGTTCAAGTGAACACTGGTAATAGTTTAAACGTTCAAGTGAACACTGATAATAGTTTAAACGTTCAAGTGAACACTGATAATAGTTTAAACGTTCAAGTGAACAGTGATAATAGTTTAAACGTTCAAGTGAACACTGATAATAGTTTAAACGCTCAAGTGAACCCAGATAATAGTTTAAACGTTTAAGTGAACACTGGTAATAGTTTAAACGCTCAAGTGAACCCAGATAATAGTTTAAACGTTCGAGTGAACACTGATAATAGTTTAAACGTTCAAGTGAACACTGGTAATAGTTTAAACGTTCAAGTGAACACTGATAATAGTTTAAACGTTCAAGTGAACCCAGATAATAGTTTAAACGCTCAAGTAAACACTGATAATAGTTTAACTGTTCAAGTGAACACTGATAATAGTTTAAACGTTCAAGTGAACCCAGATAATAGTTTAAACGCTCAAGTGAACACTGATAATAGTTTAAACGTTCAAGTGAACACTGGTAATAGTTTAAACGTTCAAGTGAACCCAGATAATAGTTTAAACGTTCGAGTGAACACTGATAATAGTTTAAACGTTCAAGTGAACACTGGTAATAGTTTAAACGCTCAAGTGAACACTGATAGTAGTTTAAACGCTCAAGTGAACACTGATAATAGTTTAAACGCTCAAGTGAACACTGATAATAGTTTAAACGTTCAAGTGAACACTGGTAGTAGTTTAACCGTTCAAGTGAACACTGGTAATAGTTTAAACGTTCGAGTGAACACTGATAATAGTTTAAACGTTCAAGTGATCCCAGATAATAGTTTAAACGCTCAAGTGAACACTGGTAATAGTTTAAACGCTCAAGTGAACACTGATAATAGTTTAAACGTTCAAGTGAACACTGATAATAGTTTAAACGCTCAAGTGAACACTGATAATAGTTTAAACGCTCAAGTGAACAGTGAACATTTTGCCACGTTTTCTGCAGAAATTTTTGTTTCAGAGTCTGACATTTAAACTTAGCTGTTATTAGAGTTGTGTATGTACATTATCTCTCACAATATTTCACTAAAATTTACTGGATGTGGCCTGGAAAATCCCTGAAATGAATCCAGAAGATTCACTCAACAATTTTCGTAAGAAACAGAGCACTGAAACGATGATTAGCGGTTGTACGACTTAATTTCTTTACTACCTATTATTGATGTCACAAGTATTTTTATTATTATAATAAATAAAAGTTAATTATTACATTAGAATATTTTGTTTTCTTTCGGGATCTTTGTTTTACATATATATATTTATGTACCTAAGTACATTGTACATGCGTACAGAAATAATAATACATAACACATTTTATTGTGAGATAAGTGTAAATTCGATACATGTGTTAAGGTCAGTTTCTGGCCTTACCATGTAGGTGGCAGCACCTATGTCAACTTATCTATAATTTAACCTGTGAAGTTGTAAATTAGGTTGAGCCTCACCAAACACACGTTTCTGGCCTTAACATGTAGGTGGCAGCACCTATGTGAACTTATCTATAGTTTAACCTGTGAAGTTGTAAATTAGGTTGAGCCTCACTAAGCACACGTTTCTGGCCTTTAACATGTAGGTGGCAGCACCTATGTGAACTTACCTGTAATTTTACCTGTGAAGTTGTAAAGTAGGTTGAGCCTCACTAAACACGCTTACAGAAGCCTCAGTAAACGTTAAATAATATTAAGATAAATTTTCAAGTAATTATTTGTAGCGTCTTTACCTGATTTGCTGTAAACCAGTATGACGTTCCAAGGATGTATTAAGTTGTTATAGCCACACGATGTGAGTAATATTTACTTTTATTGTCTTAAATTATAATTATTAGATCATTATACATTTGTAAGCAGTGAAAGCAGTCAAATTTATTATTTTCATTTTTTTATATACAGAAATAAAGATTTCTGAGAGCACCATGTGCTATGAAGGAAATTCTTTTGTGTTCCCGTCACAACATGAAAAGCCTACATCGTGAAAATGTTATTAAAATTGATTACTATAGTCACCGTTAATGATATCATCCTCAGAATATATTGGTTAGATTTAACGAGAGTGTCTCCCAGACGAAATGTCACATCACTGATGTCGTCATAGTCGCCACTGTTGTGCACGTGTCGTCGTAGTCGCCACTGCTGTGCGCTTGTGTCGTCGTAGTCGCCACTGCTGTGCGCATGTGTCGTCGTAGTCGCCACTGCTGTGCGCATGTGTCGTCATAATCGCCACTGCTGTGCACATGTGTCGTCATAGTCGCCACTGCTGTGCGCATGTGTCGTCGTAGTCGCCACTGCTGTGCACATGTGTCATCGTAGTCGCCACTGCTGTGCACACGTGTCGCCATAGTCGCCACTGCTGTGTGCATGTGTCGTCATAGTCGCCACTGCTGTGCACACGTGTCGTCGTAGTCGCCACTGCTGTGCACATGTGTCGTCATAGTCGCCACTGCTGTGCACATGTGTCGTCATAGTCGCCAATGCTGTGCACACGTGTCGTCATAATCGCCACTGGTGTGCACGCGTGTCGTCATAATCGCCACTGCTGTGTACATGTGTCGTCATAATCGCCACTGCTGTGCACACGTGTCGTCATAATCGTCACTGCTGCGCACGTGTCGTCATAATCGCCACTGGTGTGCACGCGTGTCGTCATAGTCGCCACTGCTGTGCACATGTGTCGTCATAATCGCCACTGCTGTGCACATGTGTCGTCATAATCGCCACTGCTGCGCATGTGTCGTCATAATCGCCACTGCTGTGCACACGTGTCGTCATAATCGCCACTGCTGTGCACATGTGTCGTCATAATCGCCACTGCTGTGCACACGTGTCGTCATAATCGTCACCACGTGTCGTCATAGTCGCCACTGCTGTGCACATGTGTTGTCATAATCGCCACTGCTGTGCACATGTGTCGTCATAGTCGCCAATGCTGTGCACACGTGTCGTCATAGTCGCCACTGCTGTGCACATGTGTCGTCATAGTCGCCACTGCTGTGCACATGTGTCGTCGTAGTCGCCACTGCTGTGCGCATGTGTTGTCATAATCGCCACTGCTGCGCACGTGTCGTCATAATCGCCACTGCTGTGCACATGTGTCGTCATAGTCACCACTGCTGTACACATGTGTCGTCGTAGTCGCCACTGCTGTGCGCATGTCTCGTCATAGTCGCCACTGCTGTGCACATGTGTCGTCATAGTCGCCACTGCTGTGCACATGTAATCTTTTGCTCCAATTTCGCATTGCATTCAGGTTTCAGCTGTCTCTGTGTTGCTATCTTAAAACTTGTTTTATTAAGCAAGTGAATTTGCAGCTAGTCTAGTAACGAGTTACCAGGTGAGGAAATTCTTTTAAATGCAATGCGGGTCACCACTGTGTACATAATACGAATGACGTACAGGGCAGATTGTCTACACCCAGTTTCACTTCTTATCAAGTTGTTTATGCAATTTTTGGTACAGGAAAAGAGTCACGTGATTCAAGTGGTAAAACTGAATGGCTGACTGTGCAAATTCTGTTCAAAATTTACTTTTTGCCAAGTTGTTTTTGCACATATAAAGTGTCACGTGATTCATAGTATGACTGCAGTTTGCGCAGATCCCGTAGAAAGTTTTGTTACAAAATGATGTAGAGAAATGGAACATAAGCTGCCAAACGTTTTTGTAAAAAGGGATGTGTTCAAATTTGGCGTTAGATTAAAAGTATTTAAGACCGAATCCTGTTTATTCATGAATCGTGATTATCCCGTTTGTTGTGGATGACGCATAGCTGTGGGCCAATGATATCACAGGCATAAAATGGCTTAAGCAAAATGTACGAACACGCCACACACAACAACCAACACACCACACAACACCAACAACCAACACACCACACAACACCAACAACCAACACACCACACAACACCAACAACCACAAAAAAAAACAAACAAAAAAAAAAAAAAAAAAAAAAAACACCCCACAAACACTTCCTATTATTTTCGCAAACAAAAATGTAACCATGGCAGGAAAGTTTGTTGCACTTTTTAGTGCCAGTACTACCGCACTGCATGTTTTATTGGCTGTAAATACTTGTGGTGTACTAACATCATAATATTAGCCTAAATGTAATAACTTTGTCAACTATTATGCTCAGAACAGTTACAGATTTTTACCCGACAATATAGATGAATTTGCCTGTCTAGCAGTTCATTTGCATGAGTCTTGAATTAATTGGATCCTATCTAGGCAAGAATCGTAGTGGGTCGTTGCTTGGCTGGTACGTCGCTCCCAGAAATCCTTTCATGTTCGGTTCCGTGGTGCCATCTGGTAGTGCGATTGTGAAGTTTTGCAGAATGGAAGTGAAAAATAAAAATAGTTCCATTTTTGCTAACGGTTCACCTAGGCATACTCGTCGTCCTACAATTAAAATATATAATCGAATAATTAGTTCATAATTAATTATAAGTACGTAATAGATACATAATAAATTATCGATGTAAGATATGTACCAGATTTCATTTTTATCTACCAATGGTAGCAGCAAACTGGGCTTCATATTTTATAAAATTAAATACATTTTAAAATTTTAAGCACATCGAAACACTCTTAACGAACAAAGCTCAAAAATCGTTTACATGCATCCTTATTGTGTACAGAGCTTGCGTCTGCATTAGCGGTTGCGCTGTATAAAACTTGTAAATTTAAATCCCCACGATAATTGTTAGGTGCAGATGGTAAGTCAATTGAAATAAGTTTAGGTAAGATTGAACAAAGTTTGAAAAAATAATCATAACATTCGTAGTACACACTTCGCTAACCAAGGAAAACTTTAGAATTCTTTATACTGTCAATAAGATTGATGAATGAGTGAATCAGTGGTGCACTCTGGGATGGCGATGCAGTTGGTGCGATTATTTTAAATGATTAAAAAATTTCTTTTGCCATTACATAGGTCAGCGTAATGCAAAGTAATATAACTTTGTACGGAAAGCTTTTTTGGGACATATTTGTTGGCATCCTTCTGCCTCGGAAGACAATGGAGTGTCCGTCAAGAGAGTCAGTTCTTGATCACATTGATGGAGCTGCAGCGTCGACTGTAGCTGAGCAATCCGATCCTTGAACCAATGGAGTGGCATCTCCAGGTTACAGGCCTGGGCAAGGTGTACGGAGATTCTGAGTTCCCAGACAACAGGAACCCCCTCTCATGGGGGTTCATGTTGGCTACAGAAGCTGCAGGAACAATGCAACAACAAAAGAAGTGAAAGTGAAAATCTCAGAGTCCACTACAAAACTGACCATAAAGAGTTTATTACATCTCTTTGTTTTCTGAGCAGTCCTGCAATTTCTCTTAACTCACTGTAGTACTGTAACCTCTTGCAAAATCACTTTGTGACACACATACCTACGGAGAACGGAGCAACTGCTTCATGGCACCCCAGCTTTCCGTCTGACCTGATAAATCTGTCAGGATTAAATTGCTCAGGATTCGTGAAATAAGCAGGATCGTTCAAAATTGCAGTCATGTTGGCTATGATCTGTGTGTTGGAAGGTATTTCAAAACCTCTAAAACTCAGTTTTTCCAGACTCCGATGAGGTACACCCAATGGTAGTATGTTGGCTGTAAAAAAACGTTAGAATCTATTCGTTTTTGGTACATATATAATTATTATGTTTGAGGGCTTGTCAATTGTCTTCGTCATTGTTGTCACTGCCAGGGCCTATTTCAGCCTAGGCGAGGCCCGGGGAAGTGGAGTGTGTCAGGCCCCATCGGGGAGGGGGGCGTAAGTGCCGGGGCAGGCGCTACCGTGGTTGGCGCCCAGAAAATTTTTGAACTGCTAGAACGCCGGAGAAGCATTTTCGAAGAGAAAATATGGAGTTA
>JAQGDQ010000738.1:73908-104330 GCA_030141605.1 Tubiluchus corallicola
GAACGAATGACATGATTAATCATGTCACGGTGATGTCATGTTGCTATCACTGTCACTGTCGGTGTCGTTGTTGCTGTAACTGCTGCTGTCGTCATCATCAACATGGTTTGACGTTATTGTTATTTGTAATGCTGTTGCAGCTTCTTTTTCGCTTCGTAATACACTTCAGTCCCTTAGCTTGTTTTGTTGTGACCCAGGGCCAATGCTCCTCAATAAACATGCAACTAATAGCGCTAGATCTAAACATTTATTTTAAACATAATTTATTATGGGATTGGATAAGATAGTTTGAACAACATGATTTAGGATCCTCACCACAACAGACTTTATACACTCTTTACAAAAACATTTACAGTAACAATAGACTATAACTACACAAGCTGACAAGCTTTACTACAAGATTACATTAGACATTAGTAGAAAATGACGGTTAGAAAATATTAATGTACGAATATTTAAGATTGACGCATTTCATATCAGATACAAACTACAGGAAGCGTTTAGTAGGTAATATAAAGTCATGTATGCATTGGAATATTTTACAGTTAGCAACATAGTTAAATTCATCTTTTCCGAATAATAACAACTAAACATTTACATACTCTCTAGTAATACTCAAGCTCTAGGCTTACCAAATCTTTGTATCTCCAAAATCGTAGCCTCAGTATACGGCATATGAAGCCTATCAGCTATTTTTGGCAGCCGACTGCGTCCGATGACGTCATCAATTTCCGCCTGCACTTTTTCCATGACGTCAGGGTGCTTGAGCATGTACAAAAATCCCCAACGCAAAGTTGTAGATGTCGTTTCAGTGCCAGCAACAAACAGGTCGCGAATAACGTGCTTTAATTCCACTTTTGAAAAAGCTATAGAAGTAATAACTTGCAATGTAATACCCAAATAGATGAGCAATTATGTAAAGATGAAAAGGCAAAGCAAAAGGCGAGAGTATTGCAGTGACAGCAAGTCTAACAGCGAGCGAGAACAGGGTTTAAAAGACTAGTATGATCCCAAATGACATTGAACTTTTTTAAACGACATTATTGTCATTACACAAAGAAATCATAGTTACTGCTAAACAAAATAAACCTGTAAATTAAATAACTTGCCTTTTTTGGCGAATTTCGAACGCGTGCGTTGTCATAGAGATCGCCATGTTTCACGTCTTTGGCGCTAGTAAGCGAGAATGACGTATGAGGACGCACTGAACGCGTCTTTGGTTACCGATGTTTGTTTACCGATTTTAGATAACCTTGTGACTGTATTCATGACGTCATTCGTCCCGCACAACGAAAAATGGTGGTTCTTCAAATTTAATAGCGTTAACAAGGAAGTGATAAAAAATCAGAAGGAACAAGTTTTACAGTTGGGTTTGATATTCGTAAGGAGAGCAGAATTTTAAGTTGTAAAAGCTTATATTATAGTGAAGTTTAGTTTAAAGGAAGACCGGACGATTGTTTAGACTCAATCTCATTTTAATTTACTGTCCAAAATATACATTTTCTTGCCTATAAAAGTTAACAATTGTTCCTTATATTTGAATAATTAGCTTAGGAAGTTAATTAACGGCAACCGAATACAGCTATTGCTTACATCAGAAACTAACCACAGTTTGTGCAATGGTAGGCATCTTTCCTTGCGCGTCAAGCACATTTGCGTAAGTGTTACAGTGATTTCACGAAACAGTTACAGTAAGTGTTAATCGCGTGATTTCACGAAAATGGGTTTTACATCACATGACGTCATGAAACTAACTTATATGAATAACATCGAAAAGAACTATATTAAAACTGTACACTTACTCGTGTGTTCGTTAGTTTTGCTCTGATCTTCAATCATAGCCAAATACGCATCGATAAAATGCCGGATGTTGCTACAGTCTAAAGTATTACAGCATTCCTGGATCTTCTCTTCTATGTATTCATTCAATGCATCGATAGCTTTAAAAAACTTGCGAACTTTGACTGCTTCTGACGGCAGGAATCTGACTGCAGGGAAAAATTGAACGATTCCTTGCAGAGGAGCTTCCATTAACTCATTGATATTTTTCAGGAGACGTTGAAACTTCTCGTCCTGGTAGTCAAAACGATCGCCAAACACTACGGAGCAGATTACGTTGGAAACACTCGTGTTGATTAGATACTGAACAGGAGTTGGTGCGCCGTATCCTGACTTGAGCTCGGACAGCAAGACTGTTATCTCCTCTTTAATTTTGTTCTGAAAAAGGAAATGTGCCCTAAAGAGGGGAGTAGAATAGGCGTAGCCCTGAAGAGGGGAGTAGAATAGGCGTAGCCCTGAAGAGGGAGTAGAATAGGTGTAGCCCTGAAGAGGGGAGTAGAATAGGTGTAGCCCTGAAGAGGGGAGTAGAATAGGTGTAGCCCTGAAGAGGGAGTAGAATAGGTGTAGCCCTGAAGAGGGAGTAGAATAGGTGTAGCCCTGAAGAGGGGAGTAGAATAGGTGTAGCCCTGAAGAGGGGAGTAGAATAAGTGTAGCCCTGAAGAGTGGAATAGAATAGGTGTAGCCCTGAAGAGGGGAGTAGAATAGGTGTAGCCCTGAAGAGGGGAGTAGAATAGGTGTAGCCCTGAAGAGGGGAGTAGAATAGGTGTAGCCCTGAAGAGGGGAGTAGAATAGGTGTAGCCCTGAAGAGGGGAGTAGAATAGGTGTAGCCCTGAAGAGGGGAGTAGAATAGGTGTAGCCCTGAAGAGGGGAGTAGAATAGGTGTAGCCCTGAAGAGGGGAGTAGAATAGGTGTAGCCCTGAAGAGGGGAGTAGAATAGGTGTAGCCCTGAAGAGGGGAGTAGAATAGGTGTAGCCCTGAAGAGGGGAGTAGAATAGGTGTAGCCCTGAAGAGGGGAGTAGAATAGGTGTAGCCCTGAAGAGGGGAGTAGAATAGGTGTAGCCCTGAAGAGGGAAGTAGAATAGGTGTAGCCCTGAAGAGGGAAGTAGAATAGGTGTAGCCCTGAAGAGTGGAATAGAATTGGTGTAGCCCTGAAGAGGGAAGTAGAATAGGTGTAGCCCTGAAGAGTAGAATAGGTGTAGCCCTGAAGAGGGGAGTAGAATAGGTGTAGCCCTGAAGAGGGGAGTAGAATAGGTGTAGCCCTGAAGAGGGGAGTAGAATAGGTGTAGCCCTGAAGGGGAGTAGAATAGGTGTAGCCCTGAAGAGGAGAGTAGAATAGGTGTAGCCCTGAAGAGGGAAGTAGAATAGGTGTAGCCCTGAAGAGGGAAGTAGAATAGGTGTAGCCCTGAAGAGGGGAGTAGAATAGGTGTAGCCCTGAAGAGGGGAGTAGAATAGGTGTAGCCCTGAAGAGTGGAGTAGAATAGGTGTTAAAAGGCTTTGTTCCTATAATTCTGTCATAATTAAATTGACACTGTTTGTATGTGTAATATTGTAGTAGGCGATTTTGATACCATATAGCCTACAGTCAGTGTCATATACATATACATATACATATACACTTATACACTTATACACTTATACGTATACATATACATATACGTATACATATACATATACATATACATATACATATACATATACATATACATATACATATACATATACATATACATATACATATACATATACATATACATATACATATACACATACACATACATATACATATAAATCAAATATACATATACATATACATATACATATACATATACATATACATATACATATACATATACAAATACGTATACATATGCGTATACATATACTTATACATATTCATCTGTACATATACATACACGTATACGTATCACTGGATCCTTGAACAGCTGAATGAATGGAAGCAGCTTGATCAATATCAACACAATAAACAAAAGATGAATCAAAATATGATGGTCATTTATTTTAACGGTCATACAAAGGTAATGAGAGCGTTTTATAAAAACCAAAAACCCACCTCTAAACTGACTTTGCCCATTCCAAATTCTCGAAGTTTACTCAAAGCAAATTTTCGCTGTTCTTTCCAAAGTTTTCCTTCTGAATTTACCACGCCTACGCAAACGTGGAAGAAACTGTAATACTGACATATTATTATCATTATCATTATTATTTTTATTATTATTATTATTATTATTATTATTATTATTATTATTATTATTATTATTATTATTATTATTATTATTATTATTATTATTATTATTATTATTATTATTATTATTACTATTATTATTATTATTATTATTATTATTATTATTATTTTGTGGCACGTTATTATACTGTCTGATTTTGCAATAAAGAATTAGATCAAATCAAATTTCTCTCCTCGTCTTCCCTTTTCTGTTTCTCTCTCACTGCTCCATTGCTGTTTCTCCTTCTGTCATCTGTTTTTCTTGTTTCTGTTTCCCTCTTTCTCACTCTGTTTCTTTTTCAATTTGTCTTTTTGTCTATGTCTGCCTGTTAGTCTGTCTGTCTGTTACTTGTTTTCAGCTTTAAGAAAAACCGACTATCACTTTTTAGTGAAACTGGACATTTCAACCGTTTAAGCATTTCATGATTTTACAAAAACAAATGAAACGGTCTTTATTTTTAGTAAAAATGTTCAAGTGTACTGGGACAAAAGCAGCAAACACCACCACCACCGCTGCCTCTGTGGTTGCCGCTGCCGCCGCCGCCACCACCACCACTACCATGCCCTTTAACAACAACAGCATCAGCAACAAGAGGACTGCATACTAAATCTACCTGTACAGATGCAGCTACTCAATATCAAGGCAGCTTCTTACCTCGACAAACTTCTGGAAGATCTGGCTCAGTAGCAAGTTTCTTGAACAGATACCACTGTGGCCTACCAGACAGCACGTCTCCATGTTTCAAGAATGCATCTTTTGCTGTTTCATAATCGTTCACCACAACAGTTAGTTGTTGACCCATGAATATGCTGAAGACAGGTCCATATTTGTCTCTCATCTGTTCCAGAGCTTTTCCAGGGTTGTCAACCAGATGGAGCAAATGTCCAAGAAAAGGCAGTCCTAATGAACCAGGAGGACTGCCTCGTGGTTTTTTCCTTAAATAGCTAACCAGACCGAAGATGACAACTGTCACCAAGAGTATACCCGTTAGCTTCAGATCCGCTCTTAATTCTCGTATCGTTAACCCCTGTAAAACATCAAAATATCTTTACTTAACAATTCTGTCTGTAGCTGTACGTAGATATTTACTTCCCAAAATTGTTCAAATCTTATATAATTCATTATTAACCAAAATTGGTACACTAATAAAGGTTTAGGCTATACCTGGTGTTGGTGTCAAGCAGTTTAATCTAGCATTCTATAATTATTTGTTTTTCTTTTCGCATTTTTACAAACACGCATTTTCTGAAACTTGTTACACGCTTCAATAATATTAGCAACCAGACAAATGCGTGTATAATAAAGTATATTTATTATACTAATTAAGAACGTAAACAAAGAAGATCAGAGCAGCATGACAGTCTAGCATGTCGAACACTCCTAAGCAATGACCAAGATCTTTGATCTACACAAACCATATCTATGGTATTGTTACAAAACTGTTTAAAACGAAGCCAGCCTTAGTCGTGTGACCTAAGCTTTAGTAGTATACGCCACCTATCAATCACAGTTGCTTTTACGCGTAGTTAGATTTTCTGTTGCCGCTATGCTGATCATGTCGTTTGGTGATACTTGCATTGCTTTGTCTATTTTTATACAATTTAAAAGTCACTAGTTGTATCTTCAAGCCATATGTCACCAGTAAATATAAGCCACCATCTACTTTAATAATTAGTTAATAGTTTAAATTGGTTAGAATTGGTTCAAATCTCTAGAATCATAAAGTAATAAATTGTGTTTCAGTCTTCTTAAATCTAACTTTTCATTTTGTCTAAATAGTAATAACCTTTAGCACGTTCTTAAGCACTTTTTCTGATCTGTTATTTTAATAAATTGCAGGTCTATCGTGCAGTTCAATACTGATTTTTTGCCATTTCTTGGCCTGGACTGGGCGCATCCACAACCTGCACTTGCTGATAAAGCACGAATGTAAAATTAAAATGAGTGCAAATAATAAACTAAACAGCCTGCTGACGTCACAATCTCATTAAAGACATTCTGTTCAAAACCACAGTAACACTGTACTTCACATCCATACTTAGTTACACGGGTTTACGTTAAACACAATTACATTGTACGATAAAATTTTCATATGTAATGATTAATATGGCTTAGCGATTATGTGTATCTGTAGTTATAATTAATAATTTTCTAGGTACATCCAATATTGGGCTAAAACCCTGAAAGTATCTAGTCAGTCTTCACGCTATAGCTACCTAAAATATAGCAAACATATAGTATAATATAGGTAGGTAAAGATAGCTCCAGATAAGGGGGTACCTTGGACAAACTGTAATAGAATAGTTTAGGAGATACGCCTGATTTTTGTCCCCAGTAGGCGCCATCTTGGATTTATGGATATCCAAGGCACCATCTTGGATATCTCAAAAGTACCAAAGCCGATTTTGGCCGATTTTTTGTTGTTGGCACTTGAAACCGATTTCTAACGCAATCTGAGACGAAGAATTCTATTTCAATTTGTCTTAGCTGCCTGCTATCTTTGCAAGCCCTATATTAAAAATACGTTCTGCAGGCTAATAATGCTAGAGATTCATTGAAGCAACTACATGTGTAAATAACAGAACCTGATCATTTGATTAATTAATGTTTGTAGCAATTAACCATTTTACCTTCATTATAACTCTGCCAGGTACTTTCCAAGTGTTCCTGTGAAATGCAGTGCAGATTTTGAGTCTAGTCGTGGTCTCTGTCTCTCTCACAAGAAGTCTATGTAAGCCACATTGCGTCTAACTGTATAAATCATACAGAACAGAGAGCAGAAAAAAGAAACTGATAAAAATCTAGTATTTAAACAATGTGATCTTTACCCAGTCAGCTATTAAACAGTAAACAAGCAGTGAAAGTTAGGCCTGCAAAAATTTAGCCGGTACATAAGATTAGGTATTATGCACTGTAAGTAGACGATACTACGACCAAATCACGTTGAAAACCCCAGTTCTAGTCTGATCACCGAAGTTAAGCAACGTAGAGCCTGGTTAGTACTTGGATGGATGACCGCCTAGGAATACCAGGTGCTGTAGGCTTGCGGGATGCCAACACTGTATCACGACACTAGGCGAAAGAGCTGCACAAGCAGCCAACGGCTAGAGGGCGGAGGAGGTCAAGTGACCCAACGGCCACGTGTAGAGGAGTAAACCTTCTGTTACGACTAGTGCAGATGGGGCAGGGCCTGACTAGATGTAAGGTAGTCACTGGAGATTCCTTGGCCAAGCAAAAAGTTTACATAAAATTTTACTTTAAAGAGGGATCTGCCCACAGACTCCAGATAGTGGCTTCGCAGCAAGGGTAGTCTACGGCGGGCGCTACCACTTCAAGATGGTCTTGGTTCTTGTGGGATTCTGTATTTGCACTTGTCGGTTAATTGAATTAAATGCAACAGGACAATGATGCAACAATAATAATCATAGTATACTGTAATCACGTTTAATGACAAAACATTAGGCACGAAAATCAAAACGATGAAATACGCCGCTATTGCACAATATATCGAAACAAAACATTGGCAAAAATATCAGAAAACGTTATTGGGCAAAATTGAAAGCAAAATTAAGCGATAGCACCAAAAATAAACAGTCTTGGTAATATTTCCATTGGACATAAGCTAAACTAACGGTAGCAAATGTTCGTCTAAGGGCTTATCTTAACTACCAGCCACCCCTGGGGAAATGCTAGCAAGTTAAGGTGTTAAGTGTAGCATTCGGGGCTGTGACGTCACGTGTAAATTAGCAGCATCCAGGAAACATTTCGTTGCTAAACCTCATGCATAATTTCAATGTCTCACATGACTTCAACTCGTGTAGGATCACGTTCATATTGAACATTTATCAATTGTGAAAACCATTAGTCCATCTGTACCCATGACACGCTGCATAGTAAGGCAAAGAATAAATCAACTTACAGATCGGGATCCCGTGGGATAGTCTGAAGCTCTAGACAGCTCTTGCTGGCCTCAAATAAACAAGAGAACTGTTGTGTCCTTCTCGTCTATCGCTCAACCGGTAGTCCTCGAGCTACAAGTACTATCACCATAACATCGGGTGCTTGGGAGTCCATTAACTGTCCAAAATCCTCACCCATCAACTATGACGGCAGCAATCCAGCAGCTGATACTGCGCATGAGCAGTACAACAAGGTATCCTTGTATTTTACGTAGCAAATGTTATAAACGTGAATCTAGGTTCACTTATTTACTATTTATGAGTAGTTATTGTATGTTACATGAGCTGTAACTGTGCAAAATTTCTGTAAATGTTAATCAGTCACGAGGTACTCTTGCTTTTGCTATGGCATCTAATACTCAAATTAAGCAACTTGGTCAGTAAATGGATTAGTGACGTGAAAGGAAAACTATTTCTTTGAGATTTCATGCGCTATACTACCTTCGATAAACTTTACTTTGTCGAGGAATGAGCTGTCCCACGCGCTTTCAACTCCGAACAAAGCTAGCATGTTTCTGCTAGGTTCGGCATCTCATCTTGGAGATTTTATTATTTTTAATAATTGTTAGTTCTTAAGCTATAAACTTTCTCCACAACGGAGAGTAATGCCCGACTTCAACTTTCCGTTTTACTTAAATCATTTCATCAAGCAATTTATTTACAACATCTTAGGAACAGTCATCAAGCAATTTATTTACATTGGAGAAAAATAATACCAAGTCAAAAACTCTTAATCAAGCTATTTATTTACAACATCTTAGGAACAGTCATCATGCAATTTATTTACAACATCTTAGGGTCAATCAATTTATTTACAACATCTTAGGAACAGTCATCAAGCAATTTATTTACAACATCTTAGGGTCAAGCAATTTATTTACAACATCTTAGGGTCAAGCAATTTATTTACAACATCTTAGGGTCAAGCAATTTATTTACAACATCTTAGGGTCAAGCAATTTATTTACAGCATCTTAGGGTCAAGCAATTTATTTACAACATCTTAGGAACAGTCATCAAGCAATTTATTTACAACATCTTAGGAACAGTCATCAAGCAATTTATTTACAACATCTTAGGGTCAATCAATTTATTTACAACATCTTAGGAACAGTCATCAAGCAATTTATTTACTTTGGAGAAAAAGAATATCAAGTCAAAAAACTTCAATTTACATTTCTGCACAATCACGTGATCATTCTATCAAGCAATTTATTTACAATGGAGAAAAAGAATATCAAGTCAAAAAACACCAATTTCTATCATTTCATCAACCAAGTTCAAAAAAATTCACATAATGAGCTGTAGCAACCCTCCCAATCTGGAAAGCGTAGACGAGTATGTCGAACGTATTATTAATACTCTCGAGTCTACCACTGAAGAGGCCCATGAAGCACTTCGGGATGCCAAAATTTCCCAAAAGAAGTGGTACGACCGTGTGTCAAGAGATAGGAGCCATGAGATTGGAGACAAGGTATTAGTTCAACGTCTTAGAAAAGGAGGAAAAATGCAGGCTGGATGGAGAGGTCCCTATACAATAACAGATAAAGTGTCCGACTGGACTTATAAAGTCGATGTGGGTAA
This sequence comes from Tubiluchus corallicola, assembly GCA_030141605.1. Lineage (NCBI taxonomy): Eukaryota > Metazoa > Priapulida > Priapulimorpha > Priapulimorphida > Tubiluchidae > Tubiluchus > Tubiluchus corallicola. Next base: position 83,534 of record JAQGDQ010000738.1, read on the forward strand.
TAGAGGCAGGCGACGAGATATCCGGTTGTTCCACGTTAACAAACTGAAACCTTACATACATCGTGAGGAGGAAATGATTTTGTTAGCTATGTGTGAGAATGACGAAAAAGGTGATGGTGACAATGATGACAATGTTGGTGATGAGTATGATGGTGCGGAAGATGAAGCTTATATTGGTGAAGGATTTATAGAGAGAAGTAACCTACCCGATTATGCCTTTCCTCCCACAGCCACAGCCACACAGTCAGTGAAAGATGTGGAATTGCCTGAGTATCTTTCAGATGATGCAAAGGAACAAATGCGTGCAATCTTTCAACTATATCCCAAAATGTTCACTGACTTGCCAGGCAGAACAACAGTTGTACGCCATCACATAAATTTAACAGACAAAACACCTGTACGTCTTCGCCCTTACAGATTACCCCAAGCACGGAAGAATATTGTGTGGAAAGAGTTGCAGGAAATGCTTGCGCTAGACGTGATACGCCGTTCTGAATCTGATTATGCATCACCTATGCTACTCGTTCCCAAGCCGCAGGAACAATGGCGCCCATGCATAGATTATAAGCAGTTAAACAAACGCACATCCTTCTGTCCATACCCAATGCCAAGGCCGGATGAAATCATTGACGATCTACACAACGCCGCATGGATATCTACTTTGGACACGACGAAAGCATACTGGCAGATAGAGTTGACCCCAGAGTCGCAACCAGTGTCAGCATTCGTTACCGATTTTGGAAAGTTTGAATTTACCGTAATGCCGTTCGGTTTAGTCAATGCTGCCAGTACTGCCCAGTCATTAATGGACAGGATACTTGAACCAGTAACGGACAGTTCTCAAGGCTACATTGATGAGGACGACCAGAGAAGGACTTCTGGAAAAGACAGGCATCCTTGCAGAATTTTGTCGTGAGTCAGGAATGGTAATTAACGAATCTAAAACCAAATTTATGGTTATCAATGGTAACGAAAGGGATAAAAGGGTTATTATCCGCGAGAACATAGTAATTAGGATATGTGAGTATTACGTATATCTCGGATCTGTGTTCAGTGCTTCAGGAAAGTTACAGCCCTCACTGGAAAAACATTGCGAAGAAAAGTTTACCCATGTTCTTAAATATGTATCATTTGTGAACAAAAACTCACTATTCCCATTCTGGGTTAAGAAAAAAGTGATGGACGCGGCCCTGCTATCATCTATTTTCTACAGCTGTGAGTTCTGGACGACTGGCAATCTTAAACCGATAAATGTGATGTACAATTCTGTGATTAAAGCATTGCTTGGCGTCAGGAAGACGACCGCTAATGACTTATGTTTAGTCGAGCTAGGATTACCTTCTGCCAAAGCGTACGTTCAAAATGTGTAATCAAAGTTCTTCAGACGGATAATCGAATCGAGAGCCAACGAGTCCGACGACCCATTTTCAATAGTATGGAATTTGTGCTCAGAAGCGAACACACCATATGTACAATATGTGAAAGCTATCCTTCGTAAAACGGATATTATCTCTGACGACCTCGTGAACACAAAACAACATATCAGGGATTCCGAGAGAACTAAACTGTGCACCTATCGCTATCTGAATCCCGAACTATCTGTCAGTGCAATGTATAGCGTTAAAGTAAATGAGCTCTATAGGATTAAAACATCTCGGTTACGCCTCTCCTCACATAACCTAGCTATTGAGACTGGAAGATGGGCAAGGATAAAAAGAGAGGACAGGCTATGCTCCTGTTCTGGCTTAAACATTCAAACAGAAGAGCATGTTATCTGTTTTTGTCCACTTACTAATCACCTTCGTGAAGATAACACTGAACTGAGCTTCAACGTTTTACATGAATTTTTCAATGGAAACCCAAACTCATATTGTGAATTTGTAAATAACTGTTTAGCGATTTTTGGACAGTAATGATCATGTTAGGCGATAATAAGTGTGTAGTGAGAATGTGTAAATAATTCTTCAGTTATTTTTTTTGACAGTAATGATCATGTTATATGATCAAAAGTCCTTTTTTGTAATGATCTATGGACTGAACCAAATGTTCGACTATCTCTTAATCAGTCAATAAACATATATATATATATATATAATTATCAAGTCTTCCGACTGGTCGAAACACCTGACTCATGTCAAAGACACGCTTTCGAATGTGCGTAAAGCTGGTTTAACAGTAAAGCCGAATAAATGTCATTTTGCTTTACAAGAAGCGAATTTTCTTGGCTACGCGGTGGGAAAGAATAGGTTGAAACCACAACCCTCCAAGATACAGCGAATCCGTAACTGCTCGCGACCATTGGACCAAGACACAGATTCGCAGATTTCTCGGGATGGTTGGATTCTATCGCAGATTCATTCCGCACTTCAGCACGATAGCAACCCCGTTAATCTCACTAACCGAAAAGTATGCTCCAGTTCAAGTAACCTGGTCAGACGCATGCGAGAAAAGCTTCCGTCACTTACAACAAGCACTTACATCAGACACAGTTCTTCACTCACCCGATTTTAACAAACAATTCATATTAACAACTGATGCTAGCTTTGTAGGGATCAGTACTGTCCTATCACAAGACCGCGAGGATGGGTTAGGCGAAGTGCCGATTACCTACATTAGCCGTAAATTAACACAGACTGAAACACGATATTCAGTTGTCGAATGTGAGTGTCTGAGTGTAGTGTATGCTGTGGAAAAGCTCCGGTACTATCTCGAAGGTAGACAATTTATAATTAGGACAGATCAAAGGAGCTTACTTGCGCTTGACAAAATGCGCAAAAATAACAGGAGGCTTTGCCATTGGGCGCTTAAGCTATCGGAATTTTCATTTACTATAGACCATATTCCTGGTTCGCAGAATTTGGTCGCGGATGCCCCCATCTTGCTTGAATTTGTTTTCAAATTTATATTCCTTATGTTTGAGTTATAGGTGTTCGTTCAGAATATGTAGTTTTGAATTAACTAAAGTGAACAATCTAGTTTTAATTGTTGAACTGCAACTTTTGTTATAGTCAGATAGTGACTAGTCTGACTACTACAGTTTCGTACCTATCATTAATGCTATTGAATTTTGGATGATAGATTTTGTTTCATATGTTTTTGTGTATGCTCTCGTGCTTGCACGCTTGTATGCCATTTGAAATGTTTCTTGTACTCTTTGAATTTTGGTAAAATTCCTTTCTGGGGGAGCTCTGTGACAGCCCTATACAATAGTGCTCTCATTTTATCGTACTAATTAAATTTCTACAATTAAGCTTGCTAAGTTAAGAAGAGAAGCGCCAATGAGTTTAATTTTGTAGTGCTAAGTGAAAAGTTTATTTTGTTTATATATCTAATTATTATCTCTCAGGCTAGTATAGTAGTGCCATCTACTGTCAACTTTGTTTATCAAAGGAAGAAACCAGGAACATGAACTTGGCAGGTGTGCTTCCTTATCTGCTACTCTTTATAACCTGTTTGATTGGTCAGGTTTAGGTGATGAACCAACCTTTACATTTCATGCAGCCATTCAGCTGAGAGCAAACAGGTTGACCTGGAAAAACGAGGCCACAGAGAGTAGGGTGTGAAAAGTGTGGCTTTGCAATATGGTTGCTCTACTTGAGTTTTATCAATTCTTGGTTTAAAGGATAATATTGCATTTATTAATGGAATTTCCTCAGCAGAAACAGAGTACTTTTACAATGGATATACTCAGTCTTTGTGATCCTGGGCTGTCCGTTATTTAGGAAGCCCCTAGAGACTTTGCCGTTTATGGTGGAGGAGACCAGGTCGTGAAATGGACTATTGGTAGTTCTCAGAGAACCCAGCCTGTGGTCAGTCTTCCTGTCAGTGTCTTCATATACGCCGGACTTGATACAGCGCATTCCTCAGTTGATGGAGTTAATGCCACGCCTGATGTCACCTAATTGTCTGACCCTGAAGTTACCGTTTGGGAAGCCTGCCGTCAGACTGTTCCAGTACACGCCGCCGTCGACAGCGACAGTGACGAGGTTAAGCTAGCTAGCCAACGTGTGCACAGAGACTCACGATAAGTACAGTTTATGGTGTTTTGTGGTACATTTAAAAAATCCCGGGTAAAATTAAAGACAGTAGCTAAACTATAATTTGTCGTATATATTTGTTTATTATTTCTCAAATGTGTTTTTCTTATGTTAAATAATATTGAGTTTATACCTAATTGGTCGTTTGTCTATCTGTTCTGATAATGTTAGATTCTCACGTTAAGGAAGCTCGCCAGGGACCCACAGCCTTAGATCAAATAAAACTTGCTGTTTCTTTAAGTATTTATGGTGTGTTAGCGCCAGTGGTCTAGTGATAATCTTACCATCCTGACATAAACACATTTACAGCATTTTAGGCCAAACGGATTATCACATTGCCCAACAGAGAGCCCAAGTAATGTTACAAGGAAGGCGTTCGTGGCCGTAAATGTGCTATTTGCATGTTACTTTCTTCTGTCCATAGCAGCAATAGCATATCTGCTACTTAGAAGAGCTTAGTTCTATGTTCATGTAATAATATGCAGTGACATTTTGGAAACGGCCACTTTAAAATAAATATAGCCAGCCTTAGCTAAAGCCATTATTATTTTATACACGAAAGAGCCTGCTTCAACGAAGCGACTTGTTTATTGAGCGACGATCGTTTCAAATACTATAGCTATTATGAAACTATAAACCAAGCCAAAAAATAAGAAAAATACATTAGTGATACAAAGGCAGATACTGAAAGTACAAAACAGCGGAATAGAATTTAAGTTATGAAAATAAACCAGATTGTAATGGAAGAAATTACAGAGAAATGTAAAAAAATTTTGGACTTGGATTAATTGTTTACTATGTCTGCGTTTTGTTCTTTTCTTGTTCTCATCAGTTTGGTAAAAATTTTTGCATTTCCTTGCAATTTCTTTCATTACAACATCGTTTATTTTGATAAGTTAAATTCTAATCTGCCGCTTTCGAGTCTCAGCTTGTGCCTTTGTATCATTAATGTATTATTCATTCTTCTTTTTTGGCATGATTTATAGTCTAATAATGGCTACAGTAGTCGAAACAAACGTCGGCATCATAATTTTGTTCACAGTACTGTAGAATTTGGTACAAAGGACTATAGAGATTAACCTCCTCATAAATGGCAAAAATTTCATTTCAAATTCAAAAGTTCTAGAAGTTTTATAGCGGTTTGATTACCATATTAAGACCCGCCCCTTTTAGAATCTCGGCTGTCAAGGTTCAGTTTGAGAAAGACGATTTGTAAAGTCTCCACAAGTTAAACGAAAACTTTGTTTGACACAGATATTTTGACAATGTTTCTTTCTTGTGTATTTTAATAATCTAATTAAATTAATCGAACTGAATGTGACATACAAGACATCCACAGCATTGATGATTGTGTTGCCTCAAATGTGTATAGGCGGGAAAACGAATTTACATTATTAACACTGGAAGTTTTTACAAAATAATAAGTTGTGCATCGCGTATTTTGTATCCGTTTTGTACTTTCCTAATTATTTGTATATTATGTTTTTAATTTAGTTTTTAAATGTACGTGTTAGTTTGAGTGTGTAGGCATATGAGTGAAATTTTGCTTTTTGTCTAAATTTATTACATACAAACAAATTTTAATGTAAAGTTCATAATGTAAATCATAACTACAAATAGTTAGTACTGCCATTCTGTCTTATTTATGTTATTATAAAATAGAGTACAACAAAATGAAGAGGTTTCTGCCAACACTTTTGTTGGTAAAAATTACCATATTATCAAGAATCTAATTTTCTATGAATTATTTATTATAATAAATACAAAAAGATTTTATGAAACTTTTATTTGCTGTCAAATATTAAACTTACCTTGTGAGCATTTTTTCTTCAATGCAAGAATGTATTGACTAGAAAGAAATTAGGTATTAACATAAGACTTCAATGATTTAATGCTTACGTTACCAGCATATTTATGTACAACAGCGAAACATGGGATTTAAAAATTACTCAAGAAAAGCAGATTCACACATTTCATAGATGTCTTCCTATTAGTTTTAAAGATAAGATACATAATCAAAAATGAAGATTTTTATACTAGAACAAAAGAAATTCCTTGGAGTTGAAAAGTCAAAATACGAAGATTAAGATGGCTAGGAAACATTTTAAGATTTCCAAGTGAAGCACTAGAAAGAATCGCCTTAAAGGAAGCCTTAAAATCTTGCTAAAAACCGTCTGGCAAACCAAAAACAATTTGGATTAATAAGATAAATAAAGATGTTCCACAACTTCAACCAAATCTATCTTTAGGAGTAGAAGAACCTACACTGTTAGCTGCAGATAGAAGTGGGTGGAATACTTTAATAAATGTTGATACCTCAATGCCTACAAAAGGTAGAATGAGACCTTGAAGAAGAAAAAGAAGAAGAAGAATTGAGTAAATTCAAGCAAAAAAATCGCATTAACGTTTTTCTTTGACTGCTTTTGTGATAACTATTTGATATAGTATTATACTTTATACGTTTTTAACCTTTTTAACGTTTAACAGTTTTGACGTTCTTTTAACGTGGTGCATTAATGCGATCTTTGACTACATTGACAGCAACAATGACGACAATAACAAGCAACAATTATGGTAGCAGCCATTTTTAACAGTTTACATACAACGTGGAGAAAGCGTAACAGCACAACTTGCTTCTTTTACATAAAAAAGTAAAAAGTCAAAATTTAATTTACAAATAATCATAAATTCACAAATAACATCACATAATCAAATAACACAAGCATGAAAGTTTTCGCTTTTTTCTGCTAGGAAACATTCGTTTGGAGGTGATACCCTTCTTTACAAAGTTCTTCCAGCACTTTCCAGCCTAGAAACAATAAGAAACAATATTTCATCTTGCATTAAATTTTAATCAGTGTTTCCACATAAGTGTTTACTATAAGTCTAAAATGTGGCGTAGCTAATAGGGGAGCTAGGGGGGCACATTTTTCAAAATTGGTGCCTTTTCAACAATGGAATCAACAATGTTTTTGTAATGAGCGTACATTTACGGAACTCATTTGTCAATGTTGACTGACTGAGCCAAGAATCAAATTGTCCCAAATCTAATCATTATAATATATTCTTGTCACGCGATTGTCTAGAAATGATTGTTTAGTAGTAGGCTTACTGGTAATTATATATTGCAAAAGCAAGTTTCAGTGTTTTTACGCTTTATTATACGTATTTACGTATAGGTATTATACATAATTAAAATACGCAATTATATAATATAACAATTGTGTATTTACTTTAAAACTGAATCGTCCTTGTGTTTTGATTTTAAACACAAAATTGAAAACGTATAATCAGTGCCTTGGCATGTGTCACGGCACCCTTTTTATATCCCCCTAACTATAGAACCTGGTTCCGCCCCTGAGTGTAACTAATGTAAAACTGGTGTACAAGATTTGAAACTTGTATAAACTTCCATTAACTCCCCCTAACTATAAAACCTGGTTCCGCCCCTGAGTGTAACTAATGTAAAACTGGTGTACAAGATTTGAAACTTGTATAAACTTCCATTAACTCCCCCTAACTATAAAACCTGGTTCCGCCCCTGAGTGTAACTAATGTAAAACTGGTGTACAAGATTTGAAACTTGTATAAACTTCCATTAACTCCCCTTAACTATAAAACCTGGTTCCGCCCCTGAGAGTAACTAATGTAAAACTGGTGTACGAGATTTGAAACTTGTATAAACTTCCATTAACTCCCCCTAACTATAAAACCTGGTTCCGCCCCTGAGAGTAACTAATGTAAAACTGGTGTACGAGATTTGAAACTTGTATAAACTTCCATTAACTCCCCCTAACTATAAAACCTGGCTCCGCCCCTGAGTGTAACTAATGTAAAACTGGTGTACGAGATTTGAAACTTGTATAAACTTCCATTAACTCCCCCTAACTATAAAACCTGGTTCCGCCCCTGAGAGTAACTAATGTAAAACTGATGTACGAGATTTGAAACTTGTATAAACTTCCATTAACTCCCCGTAACTATAAAACCTGGTTCCGCCCCTGAGAGTAACTAATGTAAAACTGATGTACGAGATTTGAAACTTGTATAAACTTCCATTAACTCCCCTAACTATAAAACCTGGTTCCGCCCCTGAGAGTAACTAATGTAAAACTGATGTACAAGATTTGAAACTTGTATAAACTTCCATTAACTCCCCCTAACTATAAAACCTGGTTCCGCCCCTGAGAGTAACTAATGTAAAACTGATGTACAAGATTTGAAACTTGTATAAACTTCCATTAACCCCCTAACTATAAAACCTGGTTCCGCCCCTGAGAGTAACTAATGTAAAACTGATGTACAAGATTTGAAACTTTTATAAACTTCCATTAACTCCCCTTAACTATAAAACCTGGCTCCGCCCCTGAGTTTAACTAATGCAAAACTGACGTACAAGATTTGAAACTTGTATAAACTTCCATTAACTCCCCCTAACTATAAAACCTGGCTCCGCCCCTGAGAGTAACTAATGTAAAACTGATGTACAAGATTTGAAACTTGTATAAACTTCCATTAACTCCCCCTAACTATAAAACCTGGTTCCGCCACTGAGTGTAACTAATGTAAAACTGATGTACAAGATTTGAAACTTGTATAAACTTCCATTAACTCCCCCTAACTATAAAACCTGGTTCCGCCCCTGAGAGTAACTAATGTAAAACTGATGTACAAGATTTGAAACTTGTATAAACTTCCATTAACTCCCCTTAACTATAAAACCTGGCTCCGCCCCTGAGTTTAACTAATGCAAAACTGACATACAAGATTTGAAACTTGTATAAACTTCCATTAACTCACCCTAACTATAAAACCTGGCTCCGCCCCTGAGAGTAACTAATGTAAAACTGATGTACAAGATTTGAAACTTGTATAAACTTCCATTAACTCCCCCTAACTATAAAACCTGGTTCCGCCCCTGAGAGTAACTAATGTAAAACTGATGTACAAGATTTGAAACTTGTATAAACTTCTTATTAACTCCCCTAATTATAAAACCTGGCTCCGCCCCTGAGTGTAACTAATATAAAACTGATGTACAAGATTTGAAACTTGTATAAACTTCTTATTAACTCCCCTAACTATAAAACCTGGCTCCGTGCCGGAGTTTGAGACTTTGAAACATTTGAAACTTGGATAAACTTTCATTAATTTAATCATTCTTGGCTGATAGAAACTCACTGAAATTTCCGAAATTCAAAATTTGGGAAAACTTCCCAAGTTTTTCCCAAGAAATTTGACTCGCTCGAAGTAATGCCTATATTAAATCCAATTCAGAATTTACAAAAATTAGTCAGTTAACACAAATGTACCTTTCTCTGGATCATTATGGTACCTCCTCGTCCAAGCATCTAGTAACAAGTTACTATAACGTCTTTTCTCAAAATACTTCAAATACTTGTGAGATGTTGAACTAGGAAAGATTCTCTGGAAGTTTCCACGTCGATGATACTCGTCTTCTGCTTCTACTAGTTCACGTACATCAGCTGGTGTTAAATCATCAAGAATGTGAGCTAAAATTTCCTGGAAAAATATATAAATTTCTACAATTAATATATAACATGTATTATAAATAACTATAGACTGTGTATGTGTTGAAATTGATCGAAAATGTTTGAATAGGGTCTGAGTCAGGATGCTATATGTTTTGCTTTGCTATGTTGAATTGTTTTGTCTTTTTGGTAAAATTCACTTCCATACAACAGAAGTGTTTGAAAGCCATAATTGATATGTTAAGTGCGTAATTATTATTTAAATTTTTAGTGTGTGCATTTAAATTTGCTAGGTATATTGTTGTCATTGTCGTTGTTGCTGTCTCTGTCGCTGCCGCTGTTGCTGTTGCTGCTGTTATAATTGTTGTTGTTGTTATACAAGTATTATTATTATTATTATTATTATTATTATTATTATTATTATTATTATTATTATTATTATTATTATTCCATTAATTATCATAATCTCAAGGTCAAGTTATTTTCATTACTCGTGATACAATTTCACAATTAATTGAATTGTGATACCATACTTGAGATGGTAAAAGTGAAAAAGTTCAAATGCAGACTGGATTTGAACCATGGACCTTATATATTTACATTATAGAATCACTCGTCCACCGCATTCGCAGTGGTTAATGCACTCCAAACCTCATCCGTTATAACTTACTAATATTAGATTAAGGCTAAGTTTGGGTGTACAATTGTACAGGTGCATAGATTTAATTGTCTAATTAAAATTTAACACATCGTGATTAACCTACATAAATTAAGGCTTATAAACATTAAACAATAATAACTAGGCAGCCTTTGTACACTAAAATAAGAAATATGATTATATCAATAAAAAGCCTTGATGAACAAGCCTCACATATCGACAACAGGCTTCAATGATGTTCCTACGTAAGTTGCATCATGTAAACTGCTGTAAGCCTTAAAATTTTTAACTTGTACGTAGTGATAAACTGTAATTGTGTATATATTGTACTGTATCTAATGTTTTATACATTAGCAATGTTAACCTGAATAGTCATCTGTAGGCTCCTTATATTGTTTATTGTCACGTTCATTAACAATTATTGCTAACAACTAGAATTTTTAATAACATATAATATAATAATAAAACTCTTTATTGCATACGTCACAACAGAACAAAAAATACGCATTTATATATATATATGTTATAATACCAGTTAAAGACATTTACTATTGTTGGAAGTATTGTTAATGAACATGATAAAAAATAATATAACGAACCTAACGAACGAACTATTCAGGTCAAAAATTGTTAATGTATAAAACATTAGATACAATATACACAATTACGTTTACCACTAGGTGCAAGTTAAAAATTTTAAGGTTTACAGCAGTAAAGAGTTTATAGTATAATAATAAAAATTTTTATTATTATATTATATGTTATTAAAAATTCTAGTTGTTGGATTCGTACCTTTTCTGTTGCACTTGTTGTAAAATATGTCCGTTTTTCTTTCTCGTGGGGCAAAAGATCTGATTCATCTGGGAATTCTGCTATACGAGGTCCAACTAAATCATCTAAATGTGTCCATTCAAGACTGAAAATTCAATATTGATTATTGTAACTATATAAACCATTGCACTCGAACAAGTATTGTGTCGTAAGAAAATTTCTTTATTTCTGTTCATGTAAAAGTGCGCTAAGTCTATTGATGCGCCAAGGAGGGGTTGTGCTTGCGTTCATGTGTTTTTTATGATAGAAAATAAGTGGAGTTGCCATTTTATTTATTTTTTGTTAAGTAGTTCAATCTAATTTTGGTTAATTGTTTATAATTCTTCAACAACCGTTATAGATTTAAACGTTGTGATGAGTTATGTTCTATTGACGGCGTTATTATAGTTATTCTATAGAGAGTTATTATATATATATATATATATATATATATATATATATATATATATAGAGAGAGAGAGAGAGAGAGAGAGAGAGAGAGAGAGAGAGAGAGAGAGAGAGAGAGAGGGAGAGAGAGAGAGAGAGAGAGAGAGGGAGAGGGAGAGGGAGAGGGAGAGGGAGAGGGAGAGGGAGAGGGAGAGCGAGAGAGAGAGAGAGAGAGAGAGAGAGAGAGAGAGAGAGAGAGAGAGAGAGAGAGAGAGAGAGAGAGAGCGAGAGAGAGCGAGAGAGAGAGAGAGGGAGAGAGGGAGAGAGAGGGAGAGAGAGAGAGAGGGAGAGAGAGGGGGGGGCTAGTTGCTCTAACTAAGTAGTTTACATGTATGTACTGTAATGTCAGCTGATTCGTGCCCATCCAATACAATCACGTGTAAGATTACGAAAGGTCGAGCACAAGGTATGGGTTTAATTCACTGATTCCAGATCAAATTGCTCGACAAATCAAACGTTTGCTCCTGATTTCGCATATCCTAATATTAAACTGCACCAGTAAAATGTTGAAATGGCTAAAATAGTTATAAAAGGCAAACAATTCGTTTATTATTGAATTATTAGGCAAGGTAGGATTAATTACCCTTTTTCTAGCAATCTTCATATATATATATATATATGTTTATATTTGTGTATATACAGACTTCATCACTCACTCACTTATCATGTCATCTGTCTGTATTTTGAGTGGATTTGAGAGGCATTGCAAAAAAAAGATTAGTCTAAACTGCCTGGCGACCACATATGTCAGTGCTAAGCTATTCGTCTTGGCAGTGGACAGCCGTGCAGCACAGTGGTGTCAGAAGTGGGATGGAATGTTCAGCAACTGACGTGATCACCAGTGTCCTACTCGAGAAAAGACAAATGCTGCATTTCCTGTGAGCACTACTGTACAGTTTCGAACCCTATACCTGCATTAAATTACTAATTTTTCTATTTGAATGATAGCGGTTGAAGCAATTTTATGTATAGTCCGTGCTGTAATTATACTAATAATGCACATTACATTTTGACTGAAAATCTTCTTAGTAGCGAGTCCATGAGCACACTGTGGGTGTGACAAATGATGTTGGCCATTTGCGCTTATTTTACGGCTTTGCTAAATATACATGAATGGAAAGATCTCGTGGTTGGAACTGTGTAGGAACAATTTGTTGTATGTATATGACAAAAAATAAAGGAAAATAAACAAATAAATGATGAATGAATGAATATATGAATGAATGAACGAACGAATAAATTAATAAGGAAAGCCACCAAGAAAAAAATTTATTCTAAATCAGACTTGTATCGAAATTAGAGCGCATACCTTTCATTTTCTTCAGAAAATAATGAACATGATGGCGGCAAAGATGATGATGATGTTGATGACAAAACTGACTTTCTTGGGATGCGATATCCAGCCAAATTAAGATAATCTTGCACCATTACTTGCAGTGAGTCATACGCAATACTGAAAAAGTGCAAAAAATTGGTTGTCATTTACTCATAAGCTATAGTCATTGACATCTTAGTTCATCCAAATATGGTGCGCATGCAAAGTACAGGTACAGGTATCTGGAGTTTTCATGATTCACTAAACATCAGAAGATGTGTACTTCTTGCATATAGTGAGGCAAGTTGTGCACTTGAACAAGATATTAATAATTATGAAAAACAGGCCACACCCTGATAATGGCATCTTTGTCACACTTTACACTATTGTACAGGAATTCCAAATACTTCAATGATAGTGAGTAGGAGGCAACATCAGTGGTGCCTCGTGTATTACCTTGGAACTGCAGCACCCCCTATTTTCATTCAGTGTTATCGATATTATTCAATATAATAAGTTTTTTTTCTTTAGTTCTTTCTTTAAACTTGTACGAAACCAGAGCACGTAAGAGTAGCATTGTTTGCTTCACAGCCCAGCAGAATGATGTGTTTGGCAGTTGCACGAATGGTACCATGCGCAGATGTCTGAGATAACATGCCGTACGCTGCTGTGCTAGCGTCTGCTGCTGGGTAGAGAAACTATTGTCGCTCGCACAGTTTCTTATCAGTTGCCAAACGCTTAAAAACCGTGTACCGGCATATTCTTGAACAGCGGCAATTTAGGCTATTCGTAAGCAAAAAATTTTTTGTTTAGGATTTTATCAAGTTTATGCATAAATTTTCGTACGTTTATTTGTTTAAAATTACAATTACAAATTACAACATTAAAATTATATATGTTTGTTTCGTTTTACACAGTATTAAAACAATGGCTAAAAAATTTTCTGAAGCAGCACATCCACTAATTTTCACTGCTAGCCGACACTGGGTAACATAAGCAAGACGTAAGTGGTAGGAGGCAGAATTTTGTAAAAGTAGCGTGCAAAATGATTTAAAACTTACCCAGGAAACGTATTAACTTCCAAAAGCCATAATTTCAGGTTGTCGTCCATTATGATGTCATAACCGTACAGCTCGTGGCAACAATAAGAAGATTTCGCATTTGACGTCATCATATTGTACAGCACTGCTTCACTACTGGAATTAATAACATAAACTGTACCTTTACAACATTATAGCATCAGACTCGGAACTATCAAACTCTAATTCGTAATTATGATGTCTTTTTCAGAATAAAACAATTTCAAATTCGATTAAACAAACACACTTTCGAAATAACCAACATGATTTTCGGAACAAACAATTTCAAATTCGCTGTATATTATTGATTCATTGCTATTGATTCAATCACAGGCATGTTATGTTTCAATAGGATCTTTGTACTGCAGTATATGAATCTGACATTGATTAAAACGAATTTGATGTTGATGAAGATTTAATTAATTTGAAAGTTCAAAATAACAAAAAGCATGGAATGACAACTTTGTAAATTTGTTCTTGTTTTACCAAATAATTTGACAGTAACAAACTCTCTATTCATGATACATTTGCAGGAGATACAGTTGAGAAATGTCTATGTATGTGTTTATGTCTATGTCTATGTCTATGTCTACGTCTACGTCTACGTCTATGTCTGTGTCTGTGTCTGTGTCTATGTCTATGTCTATCTCTGTGTCTGTGTCTATCTCTATAGCTATGATGTCTATGTCTGTGCCTATGTCTGTGTCTGTGTTTATGTCTATGTCTACGTCCACGTCCACGCCCTTGTCTATGTCAACGTCTATCTCTATGCCTATGTCTATGTCTGTGTCTGTGTCTGTGTCTATGTCTATCTCTGTGTCTGTGTCTATCTCTATAGCTATGATGTCTATGTCTGTGTCTGTGTCTATATCTATCTCTGTGTCTGTGTCTATCTCCATAGCTATGATGTCTATGTCTGTGCCTATGTCTGTGTCTGTGTTTATGTCTATGTCTATGTCTACGTCCACGTCCACGCCCTTGTCTATGTCAACGTCTATCTCTATGCCTATGTCTATGTCTGTGTCTGTGTTTGTGTCTGTGTCTATGTCTATCTCTGTGTCTGTGTCTATCTCTATTGCTATGATGTCTATGTCTGTGTCTGTGTCTGAGTCTGTGTCTGTGTCTGAGTCTGTGTCTGTGTCTGAGTCTGTGTCTGTGTTTGTGTCTGTGTCTATGTCTATCTCTGTGTCTGTGTCTATCTCCATAGCTATGATGTCTATGTCTATGTCTGTGTCTATGTCTATCTCTATAGCTATGATGTCTATGTCTATGTCTGTGTCTGTGTCTATGTCTGTGTCTGTGTCTGTGTCTGTGTCTGAGTCTGTGTTTGTGTCTGTGTCTATGTCTATCTCTGTGTCTGTGTCTATCTCTGTGTCTGTGTCTGTGTCTATGTCTATCTCTGTGTCTGTGTCTGTGTCTGAGTCTGTGTCTGTGTCTATGTCTATCTCTGTGTCTGTGTCTATGTCTATCTCTGTGTCTGTGTCTATGTCTATCTCTGTGTCTGTGTCTATGTCTATCTCTGTGTCTGTGTCTATGTCTATCTCTGTGTCTGTGTCTGAGTCTGTGTCTGTGTTTGTGTCTGTGTCTATGTCTATCTCTGTGTCTGTGTCTATGTCTATCTCTGTGTCTGTGTCTATGTCTATCTCTGTGTCTGTGTCTGTGTCTATCTCCATAGCTATGATGTCTATGTCTATGTCTGTGTCTATGTCTATCTCTGTGTCTGTGTCTATCTCTATAGCTATGATGTCTATGTCTATGTCTGTGTCTATGTCTATCTCTGTGTCTGTGTCTATCTCTATAGCTATGATGTCTCTGTCTATGTCTGTGTCTGTGTCTGAGTCTGCGTCTGTGTCTGTGTCTGAGTCTGTGTCTGTGTCTGTGTCTGTGTCTGAGTCTGAGTCTGTGTCTGTGTCTGTGTTTGTGTCTACGTCTACATTTGCGTCCACGTCCACGTCCACGCCCCTGTCAATGTCTACGTCTGTGTCAATGTCTAAGCCTATGTCTGTGTATATGTCTATGCCTATGTCTCTGTCTATGTCAGTGTCTATGTCTACATTTATCATTTCATCCTAATTGATAAAAAACAATTGAATTGAAAACAATTGCTACAAATTGAACAGGCAAATGATATCTCGGTTGAAAAGGTCAGCAGCTTTAAAATAATAGATGCCTCATCAACATGTTTAATTATTACTGACAAGACAAACGTGGTCAAATAAATTTGGTCAAGACAAAATATAGCCAAAACCATTTTGGAATTCCATTTCTTACACAACTGTTCACATGCCCATACTGAGTTCCTATTTAGCAGAAAATCTGCAGAATCAGAAATACATTTCACTTCCTGTTTGTAATTTTAATCTCTTCCCACGGTTTACGTTTAATAACATAAACAAGGAATTTTTGCATACAACTCTTCATGCTCTGGTCTCGCTCCATTTTGTCTTTGTCACATTTTCCACTTATGCAAGAGATCCCCCTTCTGTTTAAGAGAAAAACAGTTTTAAGCTACTTCATATTTCTGCATAAAAGGTACCTTATCAGATGCTTAATAATTATATCTTGAATTTCCTCCCAGATGGCATTGATATCAACTCCTTTCTCCTGAAGATGGCTCCACAATTCTGGCAAAGGCTGCCTGTGAAAATGTTAGACTCGATAAATTAATCCATAATAATTAACAGATCAACTATCACAATTATCTGTAAACAGTGACGTAAATTCAAATCAGATGGAGCTAAACTCACCAGAAAGTTCTGCCAGCTGCTATAAGTTGATCGTAGTCGGGGTTGTGTTTACTCACTGCTGTATTTGTTACGTGAATCATAGTATCGTCTACGTCATCAGAATTTGCAACTGAGTATCTGTGAACATAGCAATGAAAGCATGGGTTAATTATTTGCAAAGCTGTTTTACTGCAACAATCATTTGATTAAGTTTTATATATTATTCCATGCTCCTTTTTTCTAGTCATAAATATTTGGCATCATAAATGCATGAGATGGGACCAATTCTACAACAAGCTCACTTGAAGAGTCTGCATACGCTTTTTGGTTGCAGGTTCGGTACTTACGGTTTTCAACATCATTACTTTTATTCGTCATTTGCAGCGTCTTCACAAGTATTGCTGTAAGTCGCTAAATAGCCATTAAAGGACAAGAAAAAGGGCACCTGAAGTAGGTATCAGAAAAATCACCTAAAAAAATCATGTTACTTTACAGCAATTTTATGCGTACATCGTACTCGCGTGAAAAGGAATTTTTGTTTGTTTTTATTTTAAATCTCCCGCGACACTGTTCCGACGGCGCCATTATATGACGTCACTGCGCCACGTAAATCATGTTAAATTATGACCCAAATACTTTCCGTGCAAATCTATATTACTTAGCATTTCACTTACCTGCTAGAAAGACTTATGTAACTAGACCAAAAATTTAAAATGTTTGTGCAAATTGGTAAAATGTCGCTGACTCACTCTCCAGGGTGCGCCACTCATTAGCCAAAAACATATTTTTAATCTTATTGACAAGATACAGTAATTTAAAAGTTTACTTAATTAGCAACATGTGTGCTACGAATGCACTGATTATTTTTTCAAACTTTACTTTTTGTTATCAAAACTTGTTTCAAACGACCTACCATTAAAATAGCTGCGCCTAGTGGTCATCGCGGGAGTTTAAATTTACACGTTTTATACATGCCGATGCAAATCATGCATAAGAAAAGGCAGTGTGTAAGTGAAATAAAATTTCGAGACGAATTTTTTTAAGCTTATGTAAGTGGAGGATTTTCTTGTGCTTTAATGCTAACATTGTTTGTTAAGGCAAAACCTGGCCCAGTGTTAAACTGTAGGTTAAAACAACCCATTCGCTAGTATATTGAAAGAAAACAGTATTTTTAAAGAATGACTTATGTTTAAGAAATATTACAACACAAACGGAATTCCTCGTTCGCGCCACTAGTTCTTCGCTGTTACATGCATTTTTGCCATTTGCTAGTTAGACGGGCACTTAGACAGACACAGTTAGATGTGTTAGTTTGTGACGACTACACACGTTCGACAGCTCATGCGTAAGCACAGCAGCAAATTTGAAATTTTATTTTTTATCTTAAAACTTGCCTAGTTTTAGTACAACACGCTTAATCTTTTACAGTAGCACTGTACTTCAATTTTCGCTTTCACAAATACGCGCAACACACTGTGAATTAATTTTTGCAGTTGAAAGTTATGTTAGTTTGTGATGCCATCACTAGTTCTGCGCGCGCATCCTTAACTAAGATTTTAATCTATTTATTTATTATCAGAAACGCTTTTGCAGTATTAATTGTGTTAAAATGTATACTTGAAAATCGGATAGTATACGAAAAATCTTCCTTCTCTTCCTTTAAATGAGGAATGGTAAATTAATGCTATCTTTTTTGTGTCAAATGAGCAGCCTATTGATCCATCCATAGGATCAGACTTATTTGGTTTTAGTTGAAATTCACGTTATTTTCATTCGGTTATATTGAATTCACCAAGACGTTTATAAAGAGAAGGAGAATTCTTCACCCAAGAAGAAAAGTACATTTGTTTCAGTGCAGAAACTTATCACTAATACGTTGATAATCCAACTGCTTTATTTAATTATTATCATTAAATAATTAAATAATTACTAAATTATTTAATAATTACTAAGTTTATCAAATGATTACTGCTTATGAATATTTAGCAATTTACTTTTTGGTGGATAATCTTGCTCCTCCAACGAAGCGATCAATGTAGATCCTCAATGGTGTGAGAGATGAGACGTAGACGTGAATTCTCAAGTCAAACTTGTAACCATCGATAAGGTACGGATTTGAGACATACCTGGAACATTATGATTTAACCAATAAGTAATATGTTAAACTAATTTAATGACTACAAAACGACGTTTATGAAATGGCATCTAAAATCATGCAGGTTACCAGTGACCGGTAGATGCATTAGTAGACGCCATGGTAACATACAGTCGTGTGCAAAAATTTAAGACTACCTTGTGAATTTCATGTAAAATACACAAATCTATGATATGGATTTATTACTCAAAATGATTAAATCACAGAAGATTACATGTAAACTAAAGAAATAAATCCTTAAATTTGAGAACCAGTAATATTAGGCAGTATTTTTTGTGAGGATCTAGCAATTTTATGAATGTCAATATTTTGTATGTCCGCCTTTATACTTGATTACAACCTGTAAACGACGAGGTATGATGTGCACCAAACTTTTGCAATACTCAGCAGTTATATCTCCTGTTCAGACTTGCAGTAAAATAATCGTCTGATGCAATCACAAGCCTAGAAATGAAAAAAATCATATTTTGGACGGGTGGTCTTAAACTTTTGCACAGGATTGTATATAGAACTAAACCAATATGGAAGATTCTGCATGAAAACCAGCCATCTGGTGCTTTGGAGAGACGGACGGCTGTCGTCATTGTTTTGAGATATCAGTCACAAAGAAAGAAGTGAAAAGTCTCTTTTGATGAGCGTCCACGTGACAGCTTTGTGACATGGAACATTGTTGAACTATATCACGAAGATTGTGCAAATATCTTCTTTACTATGACACTAAGTTTCCTAATATATCGTGTTACATTATTGAAGGACATTTTACAAGAAGGGATTTTAATATTAATTAACCTTAAAGGAAAACCGGATAATTGTCTAGACTCAATCTCACTTTCATTTACTGTGCAAAATATACGTTTTCTTGCCTATAAAAGTTAGCAATTGTTTCTTATATTTGAATAATTAGCTTAGAAAGTTAATTAACGGCAACCGAACACAGCTGTTGCTTACGTCAGAGACTAACCACAGTTTGTGCAATGGCAGGCATCTTCCCTGGCGTGTGTTACTAATTAAACGCCTGATGTCACCAAAATGGGCTCTACGTCATATCACGTTAGAAACTAACACTGCAGTTCATGATCTTGGTTATCACGGTACAGGACCTAATTGTCGACCATGCGAATGTGACAAAAAGGCACCGTTGCCAATCTTACTAGAGTCACTGAGCCGCGCGTAGCTTAAAGTTTAACGAAATTTCAGTATCCGAGGTAATTATTATTTAATGCAAGCTTTGATTTAAAAAAGTTTTCAATATTTTACAGCATTCTTTATTCTGAACTGGTGTTTACACAATTGTCCGGTTTTCTTTTAACCACTTCAAGTTAAAATTATCTTTCTGCTAAATTAACACCATGAGAACAGATTTTATATTCATAGCAACTGTAAATTTAATTACAAAAATGATGGTAATAGCACAAGAAGTGAATAATCCTACAATTACACGTCATACCCCAACGATTTTTGCCGTTACCGTAGCCGCGGAGCTCTAACAGTTAGTTTACTAAAGGAAAGTACAAAAATTGTTCTTGCAAACCTTTGTATGACAACTTCAGAGTTTGGAAGGCTATTTAAGCTGTTGATGACTTTGACTCCTCTACCCCTACCTGCAGAAGGCTATAGAAGAAACGGCAAGATTTTACATTAGAGTGATGGCAAGATTGTTTGCACGGCTTCACACTGAAGCACAAACCAATTCAGGGAGGAACGAAAACGTGTGTGAGCAAAGCCTTTTCACAGTTCCAACGATTGATGATGATCGCAAAAAGGACAAAGGCTAAGTGTATCAGACAAAGCATTTGTGTACACTTGACAACGCCTCGCAGCCCAAGCTATTGTAATAGTAACCATTTTAACAGCTAGATAGAACCTTACCTAGTTCATTTTTCTGCTTCTCAAGCAAGATTCAGCTAGTAAATCACTCTACGCACAGACAACTGGACTTATTGAACTGATGTAGCAGACGGTTTTGTTTTACACAAATGTTGACGTGCTGCTGTCGTACACTTATCTTTTAACCTACAATAACTGCGAGTGTGCACCGCGAAACTATACGTTATAATACTTTTGACTTGTTTAAAGCA
>JAQGDQ010000265.1:0-25000 GCA_030141605.1 Tubiluchus corallicola
TAAGAAAGAATAAGAAGTCATTGCCATCATTGAATATATTATCAAAATTAATAAGTTATACATATCCTTTATTTCAGCGTAAGAAGACGTCATGAGAATGAAACTGAAAGTCAACACTCGGATGGGCAGGCAACTGATATACGGGTAGGATTGATGGAACCCTCCTTAAATAAAGGTACATAGATTTAAAACAAATGACGTTTAGTTTATCAACAAATTTATTATAACAAACATTGTAACTTTTTCCTTGCAACAGCTTACTTCTTTTAATTGTGCTTCTTTTCCCTAGAGTTTTCTTGTGAAAGTACTTTTTTATTTCAGATTTCAAAGTTTAGTTTATTAGGATGTTTTAAATTTCGTTAGTGCCGACGCAATTATGCATGCGACTATGCCATATATACGTTTCCCCTTAGTTTCACACTTAGTTAGTAAACAGCGAATCTTCAATTCATGCGCAACAAAATAGTCCATGTTGGGGTCTTGCTTCAAAGTAATAAACTGCCTCCAGCTATTAATTTTTTTTTGCCAGGAAGATGTCATGCAATTAATAAGTTGGGACACAAAAGGTAGCCGAATGGTACGCAGACACGAGCAGGACTGGTACTGGTCCTTATTTACAGGTAGGCCTAAACCGATTTAGGAAACAAATGAAGTTTTGTCACAGCCTGAACAAACCTCTCTGAACAAAAAATCATGAGCGCAAGTAACAGCGTACTTATATTGGGATATATAGGCAAAAAAATTCCAACAATTCTGATCGGTGTTTAAATGCTACATTCTAAAACCTTTTCTTTTCCTCGGGAATCATATTTTTATCATACGTCACGTATCGAATAAAGCCATCTTAAATAAATTCGTTCAGTAGCCGTCGGTTTCTATAAACCTATTTCACGATGAAAGTTCTAGCTAAACTGAGGACAAAAGCAAAACAGGCTCTAGGCAAGTTAGTTAATACTATAACAGTATATGATTGATTAGCCACCGAAATCAACGTCGAATCCTGACAGCTTCGAGGTGGTTTCACCTGCCATATTCCCTTTCACATAATTTTTCTTGCTGAAGATGTACAAGTATATATCAACAACGAATGTATGTCACTTGACTAGTGCACAAATCACCAATGCTACAATTCACCAATGGAGCACTTCACCAGTGCTACAGTTTACCAGTAGTTCAGTTCGCCAGTGGTACAGCTTGCCAATGGTACATTTCGCCAGAGGTACGTTTGACCTATACACATTTCGCCAATGGTAAATTTCACTACAAAACTTTCTATGCTGGATGAATGAAAGCAAGCGCGTGCATACTTAATCAAAACAAACATTAGGCATTATCTTTACAATGATTATTGATAAACTTTTAAACTTACATTATCGATAAAACTAAGAACTATTAAGAACTAACAACTACACTAAACTCTAACTAAGCATTAGAAACAAAAAGCACAAAACCATTGTGTATTAGTGACTTTTGTCCTTTACTGTTTAGTTAATGCTTGATACGTTTTTACATGATTAATTTATATTTTTTGTGTAGGAAACTCCAAATGTAGCCATCTCGTCATGGTGTATTCTGCTGGTTAAATCATGGTTTGGTTCTTTATCTTTTTAGTTTTGTATGAAACGATGTCTTTGAGCGACAAATTTATCTTGTGTTGTAGTAACTCACTTGCAGCCATCACATCTGAGGATTTCTGTGAAACTTTGGTGACAAAAACTAAAACATGGTAATTTCTGCATACAAATCTGTAGATTGAAAACATTCACCAAAAACTAAAGCCTGGAGTGGGTACTATTTTAGTACACTAGCAGCCCACCCGCTGGTGAGTTCTGGAATACATTCACAATAAGACAAAGCATGGTAAGTGCTGCATAAAAAGCTACAGAGTTGGTGAGTTCTGGGAAGCTCTGGTACTTTACTTTCTAGTCAATGTTTGATACATGTCTTCACGTCATTAATTTATATTTTTTCCAAATAGTAAACCCTAAATGCAGCAATCTCCTAATGGTGAGTTCTGGAATGGTTAAATCATGGCTTGGTTCTTTTTAGTTGGTATGAAATGATGTCTTTAAATGATTCATTTATCTTTCGTTATAGTAACTCACTTGCAGCCATCACATCTGGTGAGTTATGGACTACATTCACAACAAGACAAAACATGGTAAGTGCTGCATAAAAAGCTACAGAGTTGGTGAGTTCTGGGATGAACTGGTCCCTTACTTCTCAGTCAATGTTTGATACGTTTTTACGTGATTAATTTGCATTTTTTCAGGTAGGAAACCCTAAATGTAGCCATCTCCTAATGGTGAGTTCTGGGATGGTTAAATCATGATTCGGTTCTTTCCTGTTTTTAGTTTGATATGAAATAATATCTTTGAAAGATCAATTTATGCTTTATTATGGATTTAGAACTGACTTGCAGCCACCCCACCGGTTGAGTTCTGGCAAGTTTTGGCAATAAAAACCAAATCACGTTAATTAATGCATACAAAGCTGTAGACTGAAAATATTCTGCTAAAAACTAAGAGACCTGTAGTGGCAAGCATCTTGACACACTTGGAGCCACCCATTTGGTAAGTTCTGGGATGGTTAAATCATGGTTTAGTTTTTTTTAGTTGGTATGAAATTATGTCTTTAAATGATTCATTTATCTTTCATTATAGTAACTCACTTGCAGCCATCACATCTGATGAGTTCTGGAATACATTCCCAACAAGACAAAAACATGGTAAGTGCTGCACAAAAAGCTACAGAGTTGGTGAGTTCTGGGATGAACTGGTCCCTTACTTCTCAGTTAATGTTTGATACGTATTTACGTGATTAATTTGCATTTTTTCAGGTAGGAAACCCTAAATGTAGCCATCTCCTAGTGGTGAGTTCTGGGATGGTTAAATCATGATTTGGTTCTTTCCTGTTTTTAGTTTGATATGAAATAATGTCTTTGACAGATTAATTGATGTTTTATTATGGATTTGGAACTGACTTGCAGCCACCCCACCTGTTGAGTTCTGGCAAGTTTTGGTAATAAAAACCAAATCACACTAATTAATGTGTACAAAGCTGTAGACTGAAAATATTCTGCTAAAAACTAAGAGACATATAGTGGCGAGTATTTCGACACACTTGGAGCCACACATTTGGTAAGTTCTGGGATGGTAAATCACGGTTTGGTTCTTTATCTTTTTAGTTTGGTATGAAACGATGCCTTTGAGTGACTAATTTATCTTTTGTTGAAGTAACTCACTTGCAACCATCACAGCTGGGGATTTCTGTGAAACTTTGGTAACAAAACCCGAAACATGGTAATTACTGCATACAAATTTGTAGATTGAAAACATTAAGCAAAAAACTAAAGCCTGGAGTGGGTACTATAACAGCCACCCGCTGGTGAGTTCTGGAATACATTCACAATAAGACAAAGCATGGCAAGTGCTGCATAAAAAGCTACAGAGTTGGTGAGTTCTGGGATGAACTGGTACCTTACTTCTCAGTCAATGTTTGATACATTTCTTCACGTGATTAATTAATTTTTTTTCCAAATAGCAAACCATAAATGCAGCCATCTCCAAATGGTGAGTTCTGGGATGGTTAAATCATGATTCGGTTCTTTCCTGTTTTTAGTTTGATATGAAATGATATCTTTGAAAGATAATTTATGTTTTATTATGGATTTAGAACTGATTTGCAGCCACCCCACCGGTTGAGTTCTGGCAAGTTTTGGTAATAAAAACCAAATCACGTTAATTAATGCATACAAAGCTGTAGACTGAAAATATTCTGCTAAAAACTAAGAGACCTGTAGTGGCAAGCATCTTGACACACTTGGAGCCACCCATTTGGTAAGTTCTGGGATGGCTAAATCATGGTTTAGTTTTTTTTTAGTTGGTATGAAATGATGTCTTTAAATGATTCATTTATCTTTCATTATAGTAACTCACTTGCAGCCATCACATCTGATGAGTTCTGGAATACATTCACAACAAGACAAAAACATGGTAAGTGCTGCACAAAAAGCTACAGAGTTGGTGAGTTCTGGGATGAACTGGTCCCTTACTTCTCAGTTAATGTTTGATACGTATTTACGTGATTAATTTGCATTTTTTCAGGTAGGAAACCCTAAATGTAGCCATCTCCTAATGGTGAGTTCTGGGATGGTTAAATAATGATTTGGTTCTTTCCTGTTTTTAGTTTGATATGAAATAATGTCTTTGACAGATTAATTGATGTTTTATTATGGATTTGGAACTGACTTGCAGCCACCCCACCTGTTGAGTTCTGGCAAGTTTTGGCAATAAAAACCAAATCACGTTAATTAATGCATACAAAGCTGTAGACTGAAAATATTCTGGTAAAAATTAAGAGAACTGTAGTGGCGAGTATTTCGACACACTTGGAGCCACACATTTGGTAAGTTCTGAGATGGTAAATCATGGTTTGGTTCTTTATCTTTTTAGTTTTGTATGAAACGATGTCTTTGAGTGACTAATTTACCTTTTGTTGTAGTAACTCACTTGCAGCCATCACATCTGATGAGTTCTGGAATACATTCACAACAAGACAAAAACATGGTAAGTGCTGCACAAAAAGCTACAGAGTTGGTGAGTTCTGGGATGAACTGGTCCCTTACTTCTCAGTTAATGTTTGATACGTATTTACGTGATTAATTTGCATTTTTTCAGGTATAAAATCCTAACTGTAGCCATCTCCTAATGGTGAGTTCTGGGATGGTTAAATCATGATTAGGTTCTTTCCTGTTTTTAGTTTGATATGAAATGATATCTTTGAAAGATAATTTATGTTTTATTATGGATTTAGGACTGATTTGCAGCCACCCCACCTGTTGAGTTCTGGCAAGTTTTGGTAATAAAAACCAAATCACACTAATTAATGCGTACAAAGCTGTAGACTGAAAATATTCTGCTAAAAACTAAGAGACCTGTAGTGGAGAGTGTTTCGATACACTTGGAGCCACACATTTGGTAAGTTCTGAGATGGTAAATCATGGTTTGGTTCTTCATCTTTTTAGTTTGGTATGAAATGATGTCTTTAAATGATTCATTTATCTTTCGTTATAGTAACTCACTTGCAGCAATCACATCTGATGAGTTCTGGAATACATTCACAACTAGACAAAACATGGTAAGTGCTGCATAAAAAGCTACAGAGTTGGTGAGTTCTGGGATGAACTGGTCCCTTACTTCTCAGTTAATGTTTGATACGTATTTACGTGATTAATTTGCATTTTTTCAGGTAGGAAATCCTAAATGTAGCCATTTCCTAATGGTGAGTTCTGGGTTGGTTAAATCATGATTCGGTTCTTTCCTGTTTTTAGTTTGATATGAAATGATATCTTTGAAAGATAATTTATGTTTTATTATGGATTTAGAACTGATTTGCAGCCACCCCACCTGTTGAGTTCTGGCAAGTTTTGGTAATAAAAACCAAATCACACTAATTAATGTGTACAAAGCTGTAGACTGAAAATATTCTGCCAAAACCTAAGAGAGCTGTAGTGGCGAGCATTTCGACACACTTGGAGCCACCCATTTGGTAAGTTCTGGGAGGTAAATCATGGTTTGGTTCTTTATCTTTTTAGTTCGATATGAAACGATGTCTTTAAGTGATTAATTTATCTTTTGTTGTAGTAACTCACTTGCAGCCATCACATCTGGTGAGTTCTGGAATACATTCACAACAAGACAAAAACATGGTAAGTGCTGCACAAAAAGCTACAGAGTTGGTGAGTTCTGGGATGAACTGGTCCCTTACTTCTCAGTTAATGTTTGATACGTATTTACGTGATTAATTTATTTTTTTTCCAAATAGCAAACCATAAATGCAGCCATCTCCAAATGGTGAGTTCTGGGATGGTTAAATCATGATTCGGTTCTTTCCTGTTTTTAGTTTGATATGAAATAATATCTTTGAAAGATCAATTTATGCTTTATTATGGATTTAGAACTGACTTGCAGCCACCCCACCGGTTGAGTTCTGGCAAGTTTTGGCAATAAAAACCAAATCACGTTAATTAATGCATACAAAGCTGTAGACTGAAAATATTCTGCTAAAAACTAAGAGACCTGTAGTGGCAAGCATCTTGACACACTTGGAGCCACCCATTTGGTAAGTTCTGGGATGGTTAAATCATGGTTTAGTTTTTTTTAGTTGGTATGAAATGATGTCTTTAAATGATTCATTTATCTTTCATTATAGTAACTCACTTGCAGCCATCACATCTGATGAGTTCTGGAATACATTCCCAACAAGACAAAAACATGGTAAGTGCTGCACAAAAAGCTACAGAGTTGGTGAGTTCTGGGATGAACTGGTCCCTTACTTCTCAGTTAATGTTTGATACGTATTTACGTGATTAATTTGCATTTTTTCAGGTAGGAACCCTAAATGTAGCCATCTCCTAATGGTGAGTTCTGGGATGGTTAAATCATGATTTGGTTCTTTCCTGTTTTTAGTTTGATATGAAATAATGTCTTTGACAGATTAATTGATGTTTTATTATGGATTTGGAACTGACTTGCAGCCACCCCACCTGTTGAGTTCTGGCAAGTTTTGGTAATAAAAACCAAATCACACTAATTAATGTGTACAAAGCTGTAGACTGAAAATATTCTGCTAAAAACTAAGAGACATATAGTGGCGAGTATTTCGACACACTTGGAGCCACACATTTGGTAAGTTCTGGGATGGTAAATCATGGTTTGGTTCTTTATCTTTTTAGTTTTGTATGAAACGATGCCTTTGAGTGACTAATTTATCTTTTGTTGAAGTATCTCACTTGCAACCATCACAGCTGGGGATTTCTGTGAAACTTTGGTAACAAAAACCGAAACATGGTAATTACTGCATACAAATCTGTAGATTGAAAACATTAAGCAAAAAACTAAAGCCTGAAGTGGGTACTATAACAGCCACCCGCTGGTGAGTTCTGGAATACATTCACAATAAGGCAAAGCATGGCAAGTGCTGCATAAAAAGCTACAGAGTTGGTGAGTTCTGGGATGAACTGGTACCTTACTTCTCAGTCAATGTTTGATACATTTCTTCACGTGATTAATTTATTTTTTTCCAAATAGCAAACCATAAATGCAGCCATCTCCAAATGGTGAGTTCTGGGATGGTTAAATCATGATTCGGTTCTTTCCTGTTTTTAGTTTGATATGAAATGATATCTTTGAAAGATAATTTATGTTTTATTATGGATTTAGAACTGATTTGCAGCCACCCCACCGGTTGAGTTCTGGCAAGTTTTGGTAATAAAAACCAAATCACGTTAATTAATGCATACAAAGCTGTAGACTGAAAATATTCTGCTAAAAACTAAGAGACCTGTAGTGGCAAGCATCTTGACACACTTGGAGCCACCCATTTGGTAAGTTCTGGGATGGTTAAATCATGGTTTAGTTTTTTTTTAGTTGGTATGAAATGATGTCTTTAAATGATTCATTTATCTTTCATTATAGTAACTCACTTGCAGCCATCACATCTGATGAGTTCTGGAATACATTCACAACAAGACAAAAACATGGTAAGTGCTGCACAAAAAGCTACAGAGTTGGTGAGTTCTGGGATGAACTGGTCCCTTACTTCTCAGTTAATGTTTGATACGTATTTACGTGATTAATTTGCATTTTTTCAGGTAGGAAACCCTAAATGTAGCCATCTCCTAATGGTGAGTTCTGGGATGGTTAAATCATGATTTGGTTCTTTCCTGTTTTTAGTTTGATATGAAATAATGTCTTTGACAGATTAATTGATGTTTTATTATGGATTTGGAACTGACTTGCAGCCACCCCACCTGTTGAGTTCTGGCAAGTTTTGGTAATAAAAACCAAATCACGTTAATTAATGCATACAAAGCTGTAGACTGAAAATATTCTGCTAAAAACTAAGAGACCTGTAGTGGCGAGCATTTTGACACACTTGGAGCCACCCATTTGGTAAGTTCTGGGATGGTAAATCATGGTTTGGTTCTTTATCTTTTTAGTTTTGTATGAAACAATGTCTTTGAGTGAGTAATTTATCTTTTGTTGTAGCAACTCACTTGCAGCCATCACATCTGAGGATTTCTGTGAAACTTTGGTAACAAAAACCGAAACATGGTAATTACTGCATACAAATCTGTAGATTGAAAACATTAAGCAAAAAACTAAAGCCTGAAGTGGGTACTATAACAGCCACCCGCTGGTGAGTTCTGGAATACATTCACAATAAGACAAAGCATGGTAAGTGCTGCATAAAAAGCTACAGAGTTGGTGAGTTCTGGGATGAACTGGTACCTTACTTCTCAGTCAATGTTTGATACATTTCTTCACATGATTAATTTTTTTTTCCAAATAGCAAACCATAAATGCAGCCATCTCCAAATGGTGAGTTCTGGGATGGTTAAATCATGATTCGGTTCTTTCCTGTGTTTAGTTTGATATGAAATGATATCTTTGAAAGATAATTTATGTTTTATTATGGATTTAGAACTGATTTGCAGCCACCCCACCGGTTGAGTTCTGGCAAGTTTTGGTAATAAAAACCAAATCACGTTAATTAATGCATACAAAGCTGTAGACTGAAAATATTCTGCCAAAACCAAAGAGACCTGTAGTGGAGAGTATTTCGACACACTTGGAGCCACCCATTTGGTAACTTATAGATGGTAAATCATGGTTTGGTTCTTTATCTTTTTAGTTTGGTATGAAATGATGTCTTTAAATCATTCATTTATCTTTCGTTATAGTAACTCACTTGCAGCAATCACATCTGATGAGTTCTGGAATACATTCACAACAAGACAAAAACATGGTAAGTGCTGCACAAAAAGCTACAGAGTTGGTGAGTTCTGGGATGAACTGGTCCCTTACTTCTCAGTTAATGTTTGATACGTATTTACGTGATTAATTTATTTTTTTTCCAAATAGCAAACCATAAATGCAGCCATCTCCAAATGGTGAGTTCTGGGATGGTTAAATCATGATTCGGTTCTTTCCTGTTTTTAGTTTGATATGAAATGATATCTTTGAAAGATCAATTTATGTTTTATTATGGATTTAGAACTGACTTGCAGCCACCCCACCTGTTGAGTTCTGGCAAGTTTTGGTAATAAAAACCAAATCACACTAATTAATGCGTACAAAGCTGTAGACTGAAAATATTCTGCTAAAAACTAAGAGACCTGTAGTGGAGAGTATTTCGACACACTTGGAGCCACCCATTTGGTAAGTTCTGGGATGGTAAATCATGGTTTGGTTCTTTATCTTTTTAGTTTTGTATGAAACGATGCCTTTGAGTGACTAATTTATCTTTTGTTGTAGTAACTCACTTGCAGCCATCACATCTGGGGATTTCTGTGAAACTTTGGTAACAAAAACCGAAACATGGTAATTACTGCATACAAATCTGTAGAATGAAAACATTAAGCAAAAAACTAAAGCCTGAAGTGCGTACTATAACAGCCACCCGCTGGTGAGTTCTGGAATACATTCACAATAAGACAAAGCATGGTAAGTGCTGCATAAAAAGCTACAGAGTTGGTGAGTTCTGGGATGAACTGGTACCTTACTTCTCAGTCAATGTTTGATACATTTCTTCACGTGATTAATTTTTTTTTCCAAATAGCAAACCATAAATGCAGCCATCTCCAAATGGTGAGTTCTGGGATGGTTAAATCATGATTCGGTTCTTTCCTGTTTTTAGTTTGATATGAAATGATATCTTTGAAAGATAATTTATGTTTTATTATGGATTTAGAACTGATTTGCAGCCACCCCACCGGTTGAGTTCTGGCAAGTTTTGGTAATAAAAACCAAATCACGTTAATTAATGCATACAAAGCTGTAGACTGAAAATATTCTGCCAAAACCTAAAAGAGCTGTAGTGGCGAGCATTTCGACACACTTGGAGGCACCCATTTGGTAAGTTCTGGGAGGTAAATCATGGTTTGGTTCTTTATCTTTTTAGTTTGGTATGAAATGATGTCTTTAAATCATTCATTTATCTTTCGTTATAGTAACTCACTTGCAGCAATCACATCTGATGAGTTCTGGAATACATTCACAACAAGACAAAACAAGGTAAGTGCTGCATAAAAAGCTACAGAGTTGGTGAGCTCTGGGATGAACTGGTCCCTTACTTCTCATTTAATGTTTGATACGTATTTACGTGATTAATTTGCATTTTTTCAGGTAGGAAACCCTAAATGTAGCCATCTCCTAATGGTGAGTTCCGGGATGGTTAAATCATGATTCGGTTCTTTCCTGTTTTAGTTTGATATGAAATAATGTCTTTGACAGATTAATTGATGTTTTATTATGGATTTGGATCTGACTTGCAGCCACTGCACCTGTTGAGTTCTGGCAAGTCTTGGTAATAAAAACCAAATCACGTTAATTAATGCATACAAAGCTGTAGACTGAAAATATTCTGCTAAAAACTAAGAGACCTGTAGTGGCGAGTATTTCGACACACTTGGAGCCACACATTTGGTAAGTTCTGAGATGGTAAATCATGGTTTGGTTTTTCTTTTTCTTTATCTTTTTAGTTTTGTATGGAACGATGTCTTTGAGTGACTAATTTATCTTTTGTTGTAGTAACTCACTTGCAGC
The DNA here is from genome assembly GCA_030141605.1 of Tubiluchus corallicola. NCBI lineage: Eukaryota > Metazoa > Priapulida > Priapulimorpha > Priapulimorphida > Tubiluchidae > Tubiluchus > Tubiluchus corallicola. The sequence continues at coordinate 10,611 of JAQGDQ010000265.1, forward strand.
CATCACATCTGAGGATTTCTGTGAAACTTTGGTAACAAAAACCGAAACATGGTAATTACTGCATACAAATCTGTAGATTGAAAACATTCAGCAAAAAACTAAAGCCTGAAGTGGGTACTATAACAGCCACCCGCTGGTGAGTTCTGGAATACATTCACAATAAGACAAAGCATGGTAAGTGCTGCATAAAAAGCTACAGAGTTGGTGAGTTCTGGGATGAACTGGTACCTTACTTCTCAGTCAATGTTTGATACATTTCTTCACATGATTAATTTTTTTTTCCAAATAGCAAACCATAAATGCAGCCATCTCCAAATGGTAAGTTCTGGGATGGTTGAATCATGGTTTAGTTTTTTTTTAGTTGGTATGAAATGATGTCTTTAAATGATTCATTTATCTTTCATTATAGTAACTCACTTGCAACCATCACATCTGATGAGTTCTGGAATACATTCACAACAAGACAAAAACATGGTAAGTGCTGCACAAAAAGCTACAGAGTTGGTGAGTTCTGGGATGAACTGGTCCCTTACTTCTCAGTTAATGTTTGATACGTATTTACGTGATTAATTTGCATTTTTTCAGGTAGGAAACCCTAAATGTAGCCATCTCCTAATGGTGAGTTCTGGGATGGTTAAATCATGATTTGGTTCTTTCCTGTTTTTAGTTTGATATGAAATAATGTCTTTGACAGATTAATTGATGTTTTATTATGGATTTGGAACTGACTTGCAGCCACCCCACCTGTTGAGTTCTGGCAAGTTTTGGTAATAAAAACCAAATCACACTAATTAATGTGTACAAAGCTGTAGACTGAAAATATTCTGCTAAAAACTAAGAGACATATAGTGGCGAGTATTTCGACACACTTGGAGCCACACATTTGGTAAGTTCTGGGATGGTAAATCATGGTTTGGTTCTTTATCTTTTTAGTTTTGTATGAAACGATGCCTTTGAGTGACTAATTTATCTTTTGTTGTAGTAACTCACTTGCAGCCATCACATCTGAGGATTTCTGTGAAACTTTGGTAACAAAAACCGAAACATGGTAATTACTGCATACAAATCTGTAGATTGAAAACATTAAGCAAAAAACTAAAGCCTGAAGTGGGTACTATAACAGCCACCCGCTGGTGAGTTCTGGAATACATTCACAATAAGACAAAGCATGGTAAGTGCTGCATAAAAAGCTACAGAGTTGGTGAGTTCTGGGATGAACTGGTACCTTACTTCTCAGTCAATGTTTGATACATTTCTTCACATGATTAATTTTTTTTTCCAAATAGCAAACCATAAATGCAGCCATCTCCAAATGGTGAGTTCTGGGATGGTTAAATCATGATTCGGTTCTTTCCTGTGTTTAGTTTGATATGAAATGATATCTTTGAAAGATAATTTATGTTTTATTATGGATTTAGAACTGATTTGCAGCCACCCCACCGGTTGAGTTCTGGCAAGTTTTGGTAATAAAAACCAAATCACGTTAATTAATGCATACAAAGCTGTAGACTGAAAATATTCTGCCAAAACCTAAGAGACCTGTAGTGGAGAGTATTTCGACACACTTGGAGCCACCCATTTGGTAACTTATAGATGGTAAATCATGGTTTGGTTCTTTATCTTTTTAGTTTGGTATGAAATGATGTCTTTAAATGATTCATTTATCTTTCGTTATAGTAACTCACTTGCAGCAATCACATCTGATGAGTTCTGGAATACATTCACAACAAGACAAAACATGGTAAGTGCTGCATAAAAAGCTACAGAGTTGGTGAGCTCTGGGATGAACTGGTCCCTTACTTCTCATTTAATGTTTGATACGTATTTACGTGATTAATTTGCATTTTTTCAGGCAGGAAACCCTAAATGTAGCCATCTCCTAATGGTGAGTTCTGGGATGGTTAAATCATGATTCGGTTCTTTCCTCTTTTAGTTTGATATGAAATAATGTCTTTAAAAGATTAATTATGTTTTATTATGGATTTGGATCTGACTTGCAGCCACCCCACCTGTTGAGTTCTGGCAAGTTTTGGTAATAAAAACCAAATCACGTTAATTAATGCAAACAAAGCTGTAGACTGAAAATATTCTGCTAAAAACTAAGAGACCTGTAGTGGCGAGTATTTCGACACACTTGGAGCTACACACTTGGTAAGTTCTGAGATGGTAAATCATGGTTTGGTTCTTTATCTTTTTAGTTTTGTATGAAACAATGTCTTTGAGTGAGTAATTTATCTTTTGTTGTAGCAACTCACTTGCAGCCATCACATCTGAGGATTTCTGTGAAACTTTGGTAACAAAAACCGAAACATGGTAATTACTGCATACAAATCTGTAGATTGAAAACATTCAGCAAAAAACTAAAGCCTGAAGTGGGTACTATAACAGCCACCCGCTGGTGAGTTCTGGAATACATTCACAATAAGACAAAGCATGGTAAGTGCTGCATAAAAAGCTACAGAGTTGGTGAGTTCTGGGATGAACTGGTACCTTACTTCTCAGTCAATGTTTGATACATTTCTTCACGTGATTAATTTATTTTTTTTCCAAATAGCAAACCATAAATGCAGCCATCTCCAAATGGTGAGTTCTGGGATGGTTAAATCATGATTCGGTTCTTTCCTGTTTTTAGTTTGATATGAAATGATATCTTTGAAAGATAATTTATGTTTTATTATGGATTTAGAACTGATTTGCAGCCACCCCACCTGTTGAGTTCTGGCAAGTTTTGGTAATAAAAACCAAATCACGTTAATTAATGCATACAAAGCTGTAGACTGAAAATATTCTGCTAAAAACTAAGAGACCTGTAGTGGCGAGCATTTTGACACACTTGGAGCCACCCATTTGGTAAGTTCTGGGATGGTAAATCATGGTTTGGTTTTTTTTAGTTGGTATGAAATGATGTCTTTAAATGATTCATTTATCTTTCGTTATAGTAACTCACTTGCAGCCATCACATCTGATGAGTTCTGGAATACATTCACAACAAGACAAAAACATGGTAAGTGCTGCACAAAAGCTACAGAGTTGGTGATTCTGGGATGAACTGGTCCCTTACTTCTCAGTTAATGTTTGATACGTATTTACGTGATTAATTTGCATTTTTCAAATAGCAAACCTAAATGCAGCCATCTCCAAATGGTGAGTTCTGGGATGGTTAAATCATGATTCGGTTCTTTCCTGTTTTTAGTTTGATATGAAATGATATCTTTGAAAGATAATTTATGTTTTATTATGGATTTAGAACTGATTTGCAGCCACCCCACCTGTTGAGTTCTGGCAAGTTTTGGTAATAAAAACCAAATCACACTAATTAATGCGTAGAAAGCTGTAGACTGAAAATATTCTGCTAAAAACTAAGAGACCTGTAGTGGCAAGCATCTTGACACACTTGGAGCCACCCATTTGGTAAGTTCTGGGATGGTTAAATCATGGTTTAGTTTTTTTTTAGTTGGTATGAAATGATGTCTTTAAATGATTCATTTATCTTTCATTATAGTAACTCACTTGCAGCCATCACATCTGATGAGTTCTGGAATACATTCACAACAAGACAAAAACATGGTAAGTGCTGCACAAAAAGCTACAGAGTTGGTGAGTTCTGGGATGAACTGGTCCCTTACTTCTCAGTTAATGTTTGATACATATTTACGTGATTAATTTGCATTTTTTCAGGTAGGAAACCCTAAATGTAGCCATCTCCTAATGGTGAGTTCTGGGATGGTTAAATCATGATTTGGTTCTTTCCTGTTTTTAGTTTGATATGAAATAATGCCTTTGAAAGATAATTTATGTTTTATTATGGATTTAGAACTGATTTGCAGCCACCCCACCTGTTGAGTTCTGGCAAGTTTTGGTGATAAAAACCAAATCACATTAATTAATGCATACAAAGCTGTACACTGAAAATATTCTGCTAAAAACTAAGAGACCTGTAGTGGAGAGTATTTCGATACACTTGGAGCCACACATTTGGTAAGTTCTGAGATGGTAAATCATGGTTTGGTTCTTTATCTTTTTAGTTTGGTATGAAATGATGTCTTTAAATGATTCATTTATCTTTCGTTATAGTAACTCACTTGCAGCCATCACATCTGATGAGTTCTGGAATACATTCACAACAAGACAAAAACATGGTAAGTGCTGCATAAAAAGCTACAGAGTTGGTGAGTTCTGGGATGAACTGGTCCCTTACTTCTCCGTTAATGTTTGATACGTATTTACGTGATTAATTTGCATTTTTTCAGGTAGGAAACCCTAAATGTAGCCATCTCCTAATGGTGAGTTCCGGGATGGTTAAATCATGATTCGGTTCTTTCCTGTTTTTAGTTTGATATGAAATGATATCTTTGAAAGATAATTTATGTTTTATTATGGATTTGGAACTGACTTGCAGCCACCCCACCTGTTGAGTTCTGGCAGGTTTTGGTAATAAAAACCAAATCACGTTAATTAATGCAAACAAAGCTGTAGACTGAAAATATTCTGCTAAAAACTAAGAGACCTGTAGTGGTGAGTATTTCGACACACTTGGAGCTACACATTTGGTAAGTTCTGGGATGGTTAAATCATGGTTTAGTTTTTTTTAGTTGGTATGAAATGATGTCTTTAAATGATTCATTTATCTTTTGTTGTAGTAACTCACTTGCAGCCATCACATCTGAGGATTTCTGTGAAACTTTGGTAACAAAAACCGAAACATGGTAATTACTGCATACAAATCTGTAGATTGAAAACATTCAGCAAAAAATTAAAGCCCGGAGTGGGTACTATTTTAGTACACTAGCAGCAACCCGCTGGTGAGTTCTGGAATACATTCACAATAAGACAAAGCATGGTAAGTGCTGCATAAAGAGCTACAGAGTTGGTGAGTTCTGGGATAAACTGGTCCCTTACTTCTCAGTTAATGTTTGATACGTTTTACGTGATTAATTTGCATTTTTTCAGGTAGGAAACCCTAAATGTAGCCATCTCCTAATGGTGAGTTCCGGGATGGTTAAATCATGATTCGGTTCTTTCCTGTTTTAGTTTGATATGAAATAATGTCTTTGACAGATTAATTGATGTTTTATTATGGATTTGGATCTGACTTGCAGCCACTGCACCTGTTGAGTTCTGGCAAGTCTTGGTAATAAAAACCAAATCACGTTAATTAATGCATACAAAGCTGTAGACTGAAAATATTCTGCTAAAAACTAAGAGACCTGTAGTGGCGAGTATTTCGACACACTTGGAGCTACACACTTGGTAAGTTCTGAGATGGTAAATCATGGTTTGGTTCTTTATCTTTTTAGTTTTGTATGAAACAATGTCTTTGAGTGAGTAATTTATCTTTTGTTGTAGCAACTCACTTGCAGCCATCACATCTGAGGATTTCTGTGAAACTTTGGTAACAAAAACCGAAACATGGTAATTACTGCATACAAATCTGTAGATTGAAAACATTCAGCAAAAAACTAAAGCCTGAAGTGGGTACTATAACAGCCACCCGCTGGTGAGTTCTGGAATACATTCACAATAAGACAAAGTATGGCAAGTGCTGCATAAAAGGCTACAGAGTTGGTGAGTTCTGGGATAAACTGGTCCCTTACTTCTCAGTTAATGTTTGATACGTATTTACGTGATTAATTTGCATTTTTTCAGGTAGGAAACCCTAAATGTAGCCATCTCCTAATGGTGAGTTCTGGGATGGTTAAATCAAGATTCGGTTCTTTCCTGTTTTTAGTTTGATATGAAATGTTATCTTTGAAAGATTAATTTATGTTTTATTATGGATTTAGAACTGATTTGCAGCCACCCCACCGGTGAGTTCTGGCAAGTTTTGGTAATAAAAACCAAATCACGTTAATTAATGCGTACAAAGCTGTAGACTGAAAATATTCTGCCAAAACCTAAGAGAGCTGTAGTGGCGAGCATTTCGACACACTTGGAGCCACCCATTTGGTAAGTTCTGTGATGGTTAAATCATGGTTTGGTTCTTTTTGTTGGTATGAAATGATGTCTTTAAATGATTTATTTATCTTTCATTATAGTAACTCACTTGCAGCCATCACATCTGGTGAGTTCTGGAATACATTCGCAACAAGACAAAAACATGGTAAGTGTTGCATAAAAAGCTACAGAGTTGGTGTGTTCTGGGATGGACTGGTCCCTTACTTCTCAGTTAATGTTTGATACGTATTTACGTGATTAATTTGCATTTTTTCAGGTAGGAAACCCTAAATGTAGCCATCTCCTAATGGTGAGTTCCATGATGGTTAAATCATGATTTGGCTCTTTCCTGTTTTTAGTTGGATATGAAATAATGTCTTTGACAGATTAATTGATGTTTTATTATGGATTTGGATCTGACTTGCAGCCACCCCACCTGTTGAGTTCTGGCAAGTTTTGGTAATAAAAACCAAATCACGTTAATTAATGCATACAAAGCTGTAGACTGAAAATATTCTGCCAAAACCAAAGAGACCTGTAGTGGAGAGTATTTCGACACACTTGGAGCCACCCATTTGGTAACTTCTGGGATGGTTAAATCATGGTTTGGTTCTTTATCTTTTTAGTTTTGTATGAAACGATTTCTTTGAGTGACTAATTTATCCTTTGTTGTAGTAACTCACTTGCAGCCATCACATCTGAGGATTTCTGTGAAACTTTGGTAACAAAAACCGAAACATGGTAATTACTGCATACAAATCTGTAGATTGAAAACATTCAGCAAAAAACTAAAGCCTGGAGTGGGTACTATTTTAGTACACTAGCAGCCACCCGCTGGTGAGTTCTGGAATACATTCACAATAAGACAAAGCATGGTAAGTGCTGCATAAAAAGCTACAGAGTTGGTGAGTTCTGGGATAAACTAGTCCCTTACTTCTCAGTTAATGTTTGATACGTTTTACGTGATTAATTTGCATTTTTTCAGGTAGGAAACCCTAAATGTAGCCATCTCCTAATGGTGAGTTCTGGGATGGTTAAATCAAGATTCGGTTCTTTCCTGTTTTTAGTTTGATATGAAATGTTATCTTTGAAAGATTAATTTATGTTTTATTATGGATTTAGAACTGATTTGCAGCCACCCCACCGGTGAGTTCTGGCAAGTTTTGGTAATAAAAACCAAATCACGTTAATTAATGCGTACAAAGCTGTAGACTGAAAATATTCTGCCAAAACCTAAGAGAGCTGTAGTGGCGAGCATTTCGACACACTTGGAGCCACCCATTTGGTAAGTTCTGTGATGGTTAAATCATGGTTTGGTTCTTTTTGTTGGTATGAAATGATGTCTTTAAATGATTTATTTATCTTTCATTATAGTAACTCACTTGCAGCCATCACATCTGGTGAGTTCTGTAATACATTCACAACAAGACAAAAACATGGTAAGTGTTGCATAAAAAGCTACAGAGTTGGTGTGTTCTGGGATGGACTGGTCCCTTACTTCTCAGTTAATGTTTGATACGTATTTACGTGATTAATTTGCATTTTTTCAATTAGGAAACCCTAAATGTAGCCATCTCCTAGTGGTGAGTTCCATGATGGTTAAATCATGATTTGGCTCTTTCCTGTTTTTAGTTTGATATGAAATAATATGTTTGACAGATTAATTGATGTTTTATTATGGATTTGGAACTGACTTGCAGCCACCCCACCTGTTGAGTTCTGGTAAGTTTTGGTATGAAATGATGTCTTTAAGTGATTAATTTATCTTTTGTTGTAGTAATTCACATGCAGTCATCACATCTGGGGATTTCTGTGAAACTTTGGTAACAAAAACCAAATCACGTTAATTAATATATACAAATCTGTAGATTGAAAACATTTAGCCAAAAAACTAAGGCATGGAGTGAGGATTATTTTGATAAACTAGCAATTACCCGCTAGTGAGTTCTGGAATACATTCAGATAAGACAAAAACGTGATAACCTCCTCACGGGGTGACCCAGCCATCCAAACTGAGTTCTAAGAAGCTTTAGCAACAGAAACAAAAACATGCTAATCAGAGGAAACTAATGATTGAAATGATGAACACTCTGACACACTTGCAGCCACTCAGTTTGTGTTTGGGGATTCTTTAATAATTACACAAAAGCATGCTGAATGCTGCATACAAAGGTGTGCTTTACATATTCAATCAAAAACTAAAAGCTTGAGCAGGAAACATTACTTTTTAATCCAAGTTTGAGACATGTCTTTATGCGATTAACTTATATTTTTATTCTAGGTTTGGAACTCAGATGCAGCCACCTCCCCGTGGTGAGTTCTGGGATGCTTTGATAATGAAAGCAAAGCATGCTAAGTGCTGCATAAAAAACTGTAGCAAAAACTAAAGCATGGAGACCGCTATATTTTGGCTTGGCATTAAGCTGTTACTTGATTTTTTTGTCTTCAGTTATTGCTTGACAAATCTGCTTTCTTATTTTCACTTATACATTTTCATTTTTTTTGTTTGTTTAAACATCTCAGAGATTATAAACCATTTTGTTTTTACAATCTACTTGCATGCTAAGTGCGGGTGTCACAGTTAGTTAGTAACTTATTGACAAATATGCAAGTACTTTTTCAAATGCATAACATTAAAAAACAGTTTGCTTTCAATGTGACTACAAAATTGGAAAGCACTGGGTAACAATTCCGCAGGTAACTAATTCTGAGTAAACAATTCTGCAGGTCGCTGTTCACCTAAGAGAAACGAACTCAAGTCCATAAACTGCAATTCGTTATAATTGTTGCGTATGTTATGTGTAAGTACGGTGGTCACAAATTATAATTATGTATTTCTGCTTGAATACAGCCACAAATACACAATCGCTGATCTCTAAGAATACGGGACCACCTTCCTGTTTTTATAAGTAAATTATCCACGATAAGATGTAATCTCGACACGCGAACTCTTTCAGAGTAAATACGATGAACAAATAAACTGGTAGAATAAGAAATGCATTAGTAGAGAAGCTAAAGCACCATTGGATTTACAATTTTAGATCAGCAAACTGGTGTGGTCACGGTTACAAAATCTTGTTTAATAGTAGATTGGTCCAATGCAACCGAAGTCTAACAGAATGATGGGATGCTGAAGTGGACTTTGTCACTGGATAATAGCTATTGGGTCACTGGACATGGTAGTGGGATCGATAAAATGGTGATCTCAAGTACTTGCAGACAGCCAAGCTGCATTGGTGTCCTTACCAGTTTTGTTATTTGTTATCCAGGCGTATTCGTTGAATTTTATTTGTTGTATTTGCCCATGTAGTGTTCTCTGTAAATTTACATCGTTACTCTTTGGAGTTTAACAAACTTTTTCTTGCACACCGAGTTTTCAATAGAAGAAATGTAATGAAATACTTGTGCGCAACAACATGCTCTGAATTGAAAAAATTAAGGCCTTTAGATGAGGACATTACAGATCTGGTATGAGATATGGGATTCGGTTCTTAAAGTTCCGTTTTTTGTAGCACTTCCTGTGAACTACATGCCCTGGCTTTGGAAAATTTAGATTGCTGTTCCAGGACGTTACGGATTTGGTGTCAAAAGTGGGATACAAACTGTAGACTAAAAATATTTATAGTCAAAATCTAAAACTTTGTGTAGTGAACAGTTTGCACTGTAACGTGTTTGTAACGTGTTTCACTAATTCATTGTATTATTTGACTAATTCATTTGTGTTCACTTTTTGCTTAGAAGTTTTGCTTTTCTGTTCTCACATAGCTTAAAAGTCTGATTACAAACCATTTTATCTTTACAATCTAGATTTGAAACAAAGTCTTTACACGATTAAATTATCTTTTTACTCTAGGTTTGGAACTCTTTTTTAGTTCCAGGGTGTTTTTACACTTTACCTTTTAGTTCAAATATGAGAGTATATGTTTATACTTGTATAATTAATTTATCATTTGTTCTAGGTTTAGAACTTATATTATTTTTTACCTATTGTGAATCTATAGGCTAAAATTTTAGCTTATAAAAGACTAAAATTTCTCAAACCAGCTAAACAGTCTTTCATTCAATGTGCTATTAAGCAGATGAATGAATGAATGAATGAATGAACGAACCAAAAAATAAAAGAATATTAAAATAAACAAGCAGTAATGCTTTCAGAATTAGACAAGTAATTTGCTTGTCTAACTGACTGTTATTGAGCGTGGACGACTTTTATGCTTTTATGCTTAATGTGCCTGTAAAACTGCTGAACATAAATTGTGGACAAATTTTACTAGCAATTGATTGAAGTTTCAGCAGTAGCATTAGCAATGGTGTGCACGCAATTGTCAATTAGCAGATTAGCAATGAAAGCTAATCGTGCTCATTTATCTAAACTTTCTTACCCCTTGAAACAAACAGATGGCCACTCTTACAAAACTAACAGACGAATGAATGTATTAATGAATAACTGAACAGATGAATACTCAAATACACACGAATTTTTACTTGGGCATAAAAATCAGTTTTCACGTTTATATATACCGCGCACGCCAACTTCATCTCAAGTTAAATAAGGATGAAATTCTTTCAAAAAGCATACCTAGTTCACGTAAGCAACAAAGCGAGAGCAAGAGCAGCAGCAGTAGCAATAACAATAACAACAACAACAACAACAACAGTAAAAAGGCATACGTAACTCTCCAAGTTAATTTTCCTTCACAAATTCTAAATCTACAATAAACAAAACAGTTGACTATCTCATGGCAAAGGATTAGCTCATTTCCCCTACGTATTGTCTTGATTCATTCGCACGCGATAAGATTTAGTTTACATGTGACATTCTCAGTCTCAGACATAGGTAAATGAGGCAGAAGTAAAACAAAAGAACAACAAATTGCTCAGGAAGTGATAGATAAACTGATAGATTAGGCGTAAACTGCTACAGCACAACGTGAATAGCCAACTCTGTCCATTATCACCTATATAAGCCAATAGAAAAGACAGCAGTTGTGGTCAATTTAACAAAATAACTATCGCATACCACTGTTAAAACTCATGACATGTCAACGAAACTCAAATGATATATTGAACAATTCCAAAGTTAACAGCAGCATTGATAATGGCTATAGCTGCAGCAACTGGGATGATGGTGGTTGTTACCTGGTGACAACAGCAGTAACGACAACACCAACAACAACAATAATAACAACAACCACGCAACACAATATTAGTACAACACATTCATTTGCTTTTCAGAATTTTATACTAAAATGGGTTAAGCTAAATTAAAGCACTTACTAACTCTTTCATCGCACCACATAGTGCAATGCACATTTTCGTCCATTCATTTATGTAGACATCAATACATGCACAATGCACGCTAATTTCTTAAACAAAGCAAGCAAGCAAACAAAGAAACACTGCATTTTGAGACGTGGTACAAGGGCTTCATTGATGCAACACGCATTCATTCATTCATTCATTCACGTTTTTTTAAAAAAAATTCATGTATCTGTAGCAAAAATATGTTGAACTGTTACAATGAACAAGCTATCTGGTATCAATATTACAAAAATTAAATTTTTGACACTTATACCTACACACATATATATATGTACATACATATATATGCTGGGATTTGGTGGATGGACTGTATTGATTCAACATGCAGTCATTCATTTATTCCCTTTTCTAAAATGTAAGCAATATCAAAAGCAAGGAAGACATTAAAACATACACACACCTTTTTTGGTGCAAAAGTAAAGATTTGATTTTTAATAAAATAAAGATGGCTTGATTAACCATTATTTAAATGCCTGTTTAGTCAGCCGAGTTTACTTGCCGCTAGTTTAGCAATTAACGTGGGATTAATGCAAAACAAAACTCGTTTATCTCTTGCTGCCTGCTTTGCTGTCTACTACACGACAGCAAGTTAACCAGATATAGAGCCGGCATATAAGGACTCATCGATATTGCAACATTTGCAACATACTTAAAAAAGCTAAAGATCGTAAAAATAATCATCTGCAATTTTGTAGCTGTAATGATAAGAGTTTGTTCATTAATATTTTGTTCTTGTTTTTTGGATGATTTTATCTGATGTTTATTAAACCATCCTGTCATCGCAGTAGGTGATCAAACCGCCTCAGAATTCAAATAAACACACTACTTAGATGTTAGGCTGCCTTCTGCTGTTCTGCTGAGACAACTAATGTTCAGTCATATAATGTCCCATAAACCTTAATCAAACTTCAACCTTACTACCGCTTTAGCTATAGTTATAAATGACCTGTCAAAACTAGTGAACTCTGCTATATTTTTGAAGAGACAAGCCGCTTGTGAGTCGTAACCCATAAGTGAAAACCTATACGAAAGCCAACTAGGATGCTCTTTCCAAATAAAACGCACTTTTCAGTGGTCTAAAATAATTATTTCATAGCCATTTTGCAAACATTTCGTTTAACTCCTTGAAAAAAGAAAGCCATAGAAATTGGTCGTGGCCTTTGCAAAATGCAACTCTGGAATATAAAATCGTTTAACAATTCACGAGCTGCACCTGCCTCGCACTGCCGTTGTTATAAATGTCTGAAATTTATTTCCCAGTAATAATGTTGCTGCTACACCTACAAATTTTCCCAGGTGATGTTACGACATCCGTTTTACGACTGGCGACTGGGAGATGCCTCAATTATTTATGAATACAGAAGACCCAAGCTCCGAGCTCTGTCAGCAAGCAAGACAGCAATTAGGCGAGCAGAAATCTTAATTAAAGCAGAAATCCCTCCAGGATATTGATAATAAATGCGGCATATGAACCATGTAAGCCGCGCACGCACTATTATATTATACTCTTGAAAGCTGGTGCAAATGGACGCACGAATGGGGAACTATTATGCTACGTTCTTGCTTAGATTAGATGGAAGCTTCTAGTCAACTAAACAAAAAGATACTCTAATGAATAATGTTAAGCTGATTGGCTAAATAACAACCACTAAAATGGTTTGTTTAGTCCAGCTAAATAGCCATTAAATTTTGTGATAGTCTTAATAAATGGGTTTCTTTGCCTATGTTGGCCAATAAGATGAAGAAAAGCAACAAAATGTCTTGCTTTCTGGCCTCGTAACCAAATCGTTAATTTTTTGGCCAGGCCTGCTAAGTCACACTTTTGCGTAAGATTCAGTGATAGGACAAAATGATAATGATGGTGGTGGTAAAAACGATGATGATGACGAAGATGATGATGATGATTATTACAATAAGGATGATGATAAGAATAATAACGATGACGATGATAATAATAATGATGATGATGATGATGATGATGATCATAATGATGATGATGATGATGATGATGATAATGATGATGATGATGATGATGATGATGATGATGATGATGATGGTGACAGTAATGATAATGAATAATGATAATGATAATGATGATATTTAATAAACGGCCAATAATAGGTAATACACGATAAAGGTAATAATATTAATCGAATTGCAAAATTTCATTTAGTACAATAATTTTGATTAGCAAATCCCTAAGCAATCCCAGCTGCTGCATTACGTACCTGATTTTCATGAGGACAGAGCGTCACGCAACCATAATTCCCACGTTGACAAGTACACCGCGTTCTGCAATCAGGTTGCCATTCCTCTTCTGAATTGTACCACGTATTGTTGACAAAACACCCTCCACCGTGTAAATCTAAAAACGAAACATAACCATTTTAGCTATATATGTATATTCATGCCAAAATTTGTCCCTACAGTTTCGTTAAAAAATAAAATTAAAACTGCAAAATCATGCTCATAGGCATGACAACATGACAGTAAAAGAAAACTCACCAACTACAGCAGATCTATGGGAAAACTAAAAAATAAAAACAAGAAAGTAAAAAACAAAGTGAAAAAGAACAAGAAGAAAAATAACGAAAAATAAGAGCCGAAAGAAATAGTTCACGAGAAAAGAAGGAATGATGAAAAGAAAAAGAAAGGAAGGACGAAAGGCAAGGAACAAGGAAAGCAGAAGAAAGAAAAGCAAACAAATAAATAAAGAAAGACGGAAAAGAAAGAAAAAGAAAAAAGAGAAAATAAAGAAGGAAAGGAGAAAAAGAAAGAAACAGCGAACAAAAATGTACTTAAATTTACCATGGCAGGTACCATCTAAACAGTGCAGCTTGTTGTCACACATGTCATTCGAGTCACAGGCGTCTCCTTCTTGAAGTTTTATTTCGTTATTAGCTGCATTTTCTGATGAACATCCTCGGCAACAGTCACATTCGTCTAAGACTATGTGAGATCCTTGCGGACAAGTGAGAGGCTCCAGATTACATACACACGGATACTTGCAATTCTGAAACAGGTAAAAAACGGCCAGATTTTAAATTCCAATGGTTAGGAATATAAAATATTAAGCGCACCGGATCTTAAAAAAATTGCCAGAAAAAAAGGTTTAAAATATGTTACTCCTCGCA
>JAQGDQ010000265.1:30000-314940 GCA_030141605.1 Tubiluchus corallicola
ATCACGTTGTTTGTCAGTTCGTAAACAAAGTCACAAATATTTTTCAAATGGATAAATCTTTTGATAGATACAGACACGATATAAACAAAGCATAAAGAAAATTTCACGTTAAATTCGCGTTAGTTATAAATAATCAACTTTATGCCTGTTTATAATCCCAATTTAGATAGCATTTAATGGCTTGTAAAGAAGTACCAGAGGATACTGCTGGCCTTTGTACTAATTTTCTAGCTACGGTGATGTTTATTTCTATTTCTTTTTTACTAAAACAACAAGAAAAAAGCTACAGGTTACACTGTTAATGTACCCGTCAATTTAATATTTCCATAAAATAATCCATGCTATCCTTCAAATGCGTGCATTATAAGCCTTCGCGTAATCTGAGTTTTATTAAGCAAGAAAAATTCTTTTTCCGTCATCCAAGCATGTTCCGTCCCATTCTCAGTAGCAAGTTAATTTAGAATGTTATATTTCTTACCATTTTTTGATTAGATTCCATCGGCAGAGTAGACGTGATTACGAAACACCACGTGACCATGATAAACGCGGGAAGCTGATAAAAGCTGATTCGTTTTGCCGGCTTCGCGCCCATTGCTAATCAGTTTAGCTGCAACAATTTGCCGGTAATTTGACAGCCAAAATAACGGCTCGTGTAAGCAGTATATTTCTGGTTTATATCAAATTTGAAAAGTCACACTCTTACATCAACAGGCTTTATATAATTCAGGCTGTGAAGTTTGTCCCATGTTATCATTCATGTTTCTATCATTTATAGTTGCGCAAAATTTCAGTAGTTATCAACAATTTTTAATTAATTATTTTGATTATGCGTATGCTTGATCGATCATACTTTGCAACATTGTCAATTCAAGTAACAACATTGCATAGCACGTGATTGTAATACTACTCCACCGTCTCCGATTATGTCTCTTCCGGCATCACTACAGAAACTTAATTCATTGCAGAAACGTCATTCAGCCCTTTTTCCCATTCACATGAGTCTTCACTTGCACACTTCGCAGGGTTTACGATTAGTACATTGATAAGAACGGCTCAACGATTTGAAGACTAAGTTTATTCACCATGATGCACCAGTTTATACATGGCGTGAATTTACGGCATCGGCATTGTCTTATACGGCACACTGTACTTGTGTTTACAATAACGTAATAACACGTACCAAAAGCACAAATTCAATCTATGCCTTTATAAAAACTGCCTACATTCATGACTTGATTCTAACTTTTTCTAATTCATAGTGCCATTCTTGGCACGCAGTATGAACACACAGCAAAGTTTGCAACTCACTACACGGCACAGCATCTACTACCTGTTCTGTAAAGAAGCCGGCTTTGTGCGAAGCCACGCAGCAAGCCACGTGAAGCATTCAAGTGTTGCCAGGATTTCAACTCCACTGAGCCGCTCATATCGATCCTTTTCGAATATCAGGAAGCTGACGATCTTACCTTGTAGAGGTTCTGTGTCATTAGCTGCTGTGCACGTTGCACAACTTGAGAGATATTATACGCACACAGATCCCACGGGGTGGCTGTTATTGTCCTGGAAACAACCTGGCAAGTACTCTCATGAGACGAGGCTTCGCGTATCATTAGGTTCATATGATGCAATCAACCTGCCGAACAGTAATGAAATAAGTCTAATGAATTATAGTCATCTGTGTTGCACATGTCAATTGTTCCTTATAATACATTACTGGTGTGGATAGTTTTCGTTAACAAGAGCACGTGTTTATACTTATTAATTATTAATACGTGTTTTATTAAGTGTTTGTTTATTAATGCGTGTTTTATTTTTTATTTCCGATTTAATGAACTTCACTACAATGGACAGCTAAATACTTCTTTAGAATTTTTATTTGGTTGCGTAACACGAGCACATAGTAATCAAAAATCATAATCAAGTTGCATTATGAAAGCGAGCACTTTCATAGGGAGGGTGCTTTTGGTAGCCTACACCCAACAGTTGATAGGTTACAAAAAGCGTAACAGTTCTTCCAATATTCCTGAAAGACTAGCTTTTGTTAGGGACTTCGCGGTTATGTGCGTAAATTCTCCAAGCCTTGGATTTGGTCCATATTTTGGCTTAATTATTTTCTTCTTAAATATTGTAATTCTTGGGATTATTTAGGTTGTGTAGGCCCTCTATTTACTACGGATCTGCGTGATGATGAGTCCATGAAAGCGCAGTTAGAAGAACTTTACGTAAGGGCAAGTACCTCATTAGTTAAGTTTTCTATATGTTGTGTAAATAAGATAATAACTTTGTTCACATCGCATTAGCTTCAATTTATTACATGTGCCTTGTGACGTAACTTCTTCCCGTGCAACTATACTGTGTTAAAGGTGGCTCCAATAACGCGTTTCGTAGGCTCTTCAACTTTTTGGGAATATGTACTACAAATGAAAAATTTGTCAGCTTTAATATTTCTAACCATGATGTCATTACAAGAAAGATAACTGTAGCGGGCTGACAGAGCTTTCTAATGATGTAATTGGTAAACTGTATTTTTACTGTTCATTTCATGAAACAAATATATGGACCTATTGGTACAGATATATATATATGTGCTGTGTTCCTCTATGTATTGTATATTTTACTGATATATATATGTATGTATGTATGTATGTATGTATGTATGTAAATGTTTTAAGTAGTTTCCATTGTAATTTTTATATTATTCTGTATAACTGAGTGTATAAATTCTTTATAATGTTATGTACTTTTAAAGGTATGAATTTTAAATAAATAATAAAACGCCACAGAAGCTTATACAGGCATAAAATATGGCACTGACAAAAATATACTGGGTTATGGTATTTTCTTTCGGTTTTCTGGGATGTTGGGGTTGTAAGCCACATGAATGAGTTGCCATTCCCCTATTCGCGTCTACTAAGTCGCAGCCACGATCACGTCTATAGAAATCCCTGAGTACGCCTACGCCTTATAACTTAACACATCTCAACAGCCCAAGGCAGCTGGCACGAAGAATAACAAAGTGCTTCAAAGTCTCACAGCTATACAACCTTACAAGTGTCACTTAAACAAACAGAGAAAGGTAAAAGCTAAGAACACGATCAATTTGCCTTTAGTTTAGAAGCATATCATAGCCATAGAATATAGAGTGTACCGTGCTCGTAAGGCATTGGCAAGCAAATT
Organism: Tubiluchus corallicola; assembly: GCA_030141605.1. Taxonomy (NCBI): domain Eukaryota; kingdom Metazoa; phylum Priapulida; class Priapulimorpha; order Priapulimorphida; family Tubiluchidae; genus Tubiluchus; species Tubiluchus corallicola. Next base: position 33,178 of record JAQGDQ010000265.1, read on the forward strand.
TCTATTGACACAGTGATGTATATGTCTGCATTATGAAAAAGTAACGGATGTCTTTACTATTTTTCTTGCTTTTATACCTCACCTAATGCTCACACGTACGGCAACATCGGTACTTCATTGACAATTTATTACTTAAAAGCGATGACAACTGTTTTACAAAAATAGCAAAATAATGAAAAGATACTGCTGTTGTGCATTACAAGAATAATACAGCACTTCACTTACCACTGTTAAATACAAGTAATTGCTACTGTCCCGTAGTTGATTGAAATTTCCATTTCAAATTTGCAATTTGATGCAGCTTTCGCCGTCTCCAAATCTTATATTTTAGTAACTAGTTCGCATTCACATTAAAAATATTAAAAGGCTGTACTGTTGCCATTTACTAAAATAAAAATTAGAAAAGTCTTACTGTGCCGTTCATGTTTTGCATGTATGTGAACGAAACTCTACTTGATTTCAATGAGACTATCAATCATGCAGCTGCAGCAAACAAACGTGCTCGCATAGAACTTATTCGTGCAGCTAATTAATAGAACTTAAATTATGCACAACTTAGCGCCACCTTGGAGCCTTTCACTTACGTTCAGACAACGAGTTCCGCTATTTTAATTTTACAAAACCCATTTACTTTATATTACTGTAACCTTCAGCATAAATTTCATGTAAACCTTATCAACACAAAATGAAAAGGTAAAATAACTAAAGCAAATATAATGAAATAAAAAAAGAACAACGAAAGACCAAAGGGCGCCAGTCAGTTGCCCTTTTTATGGTGATGCATTTACACAACAAAACGAAACGTAAATTATTTTCATTATTACAAGACACTAATAGTTAGGTATTATAAGATTCCAATTCCTACTCAGCTCCAGGGGCTGATTAACCATTAGGGTAATAAGGCTATAGCCTTTTGCCCTAAATCTTGATAGGCCCTTGGTGTACGGAGACGGATGGTCAGTTAAAGCAAGATAATGTTATTTATAAAAAACAGGATAGCAAATTTATTAAAACTGAACTTGGTAAAGACAAGTACATGTGTATATTAAATTCAGCAGTTCAACACATTGAATAGAACGAGCGTCCAAAAAATGTTCCCCAAATTCACTTGCAATCCTTCATCCTGGTAGAGGCATTTGTAAAAGAGACCTGTTTCCCGGTTCTCCCTCTTTTTCCCTAGGATGCCGCTAGGACATTTTTCCTACATGATGTTCCTCGAATGAGCAAATTATGGCAATTTTCGAAAAAAATTTCGCCTGCCATTGTAATTTGTAAAAAAAACGTTTTATTGGCACGTGGTTGGGGTCTTGGAGAGAAATTTATAGCTCTTTTCAAAGGAGAATCCGAGATACATGAACATGTGTGTTTCTTTTACATCGTGAGATTTGAGGCCCTTCATTTGTTGATAGCCTTAGGCCCGCACGTGAGACTTAATCCAGCCCCACTCAGTTCGTTCATATTTCTGTTTAAAGAATTCAGTAAGCCATGTCTAATTAAACGATATTAGACGAATGACCAACAAGGAAGCCCCTGCACTGTGACCCGATGAGTCGTCCCAAATTTTATACGGTCACGGCATCATTCTACATCCTACAAACCATAATAAAACACCCAAAAGCCGGGCCTGCTTAATTTGATGGTTGTGGCTGAACCAGAATCTAGATGATTATCAAGGCTAGTTCTTCAAAACGAGCCTAAACTTGCCACATTCAAATGCATAACATAAATGCTTGGCGTTGTTTAACTTTGGGATCAGTGAGCATGCTTCAGCGCCGTATATCATTAACTATAGTCTATTTTAGTCCGTTGAGACAAAATTATTTATGAAATTACTGAGCACGTCTAAACCATTTTTATCTGGTTTTTAGCCTTTATTTGCTTAATTATTTAAATGAAATAATTGAAAAAAATAACGCCTTTGGTGTGCATATATTCAAGTCTGCTCAGCGAATCACTCCGATGACTGGACGAAAATACGACAACAAATAAAAATGACCTAGCTACATTTTGAAAAACTCAATTTAAATGCGCATGCACCAGTGGGATAAATCAGGCTGCCGGAATTTTAACAGACTAGATGGTTCGTCTACGAAGTGCCTCGCATTTTTATGCACGTGCTTCATAATATTTTGAACTTCTCAAAATTTTAGCAAAATTGTAGAACACCAGCTTGTTTTTTTCAAATACCAAGCTTATAAAATAAACCATGACATGCTATTAACAGAAACACAACACATACTTCAATGGTTTATATCACTATTTTAATACTTTTCTTATGCGCTTTAATTTAGGCTTTTCTTAAACAATTATAGTGATTTCATGCAATGTCAAGAATCTCCAATACTTATACCAAGTACATTTATTACTTTTTGAAAGTGCTTTTCAAAGGTCATAGATGAAGATCACAAAGAATTTTTTACAGACAAGAACACATAGAAGCCAGTGAACATAGCACATTTAATGCTGTAATAAATAGATTCATTAATAGATTATTATTTTGAATATTACAAATGTGTACCTGTTTGTTTTATGACATGCGTTTATTGTAATTTTGATCACAAATGAACACTACTACTACCATTAAAACGACAGTGGAGCTCCTACTTTATATACCATAAATACAGGAAACCTACAACTTCAACAACATTACAAATAGGAAAACTGTCCATATTGTTCAAACACGTGTGTCAACTTTTACTAGTAAATTACAGCAGGCATCATACAAAAGTGTAGCTGTAATACGAGACTTCAAACATTATGCAACTTTATTTCTAAATAAAATTCTTTAAATCATGAAAAAAATTAGTTGACGCATAAAGCTTAATACGAAGTGGTCTTTCAGACATCATCATAACAAAATGCCACCTCAGCAAAATTGACCGTTTCCCTTTAAATTACGGAAACTTCTAAGAAGTGACCACATGCACCCCCTTAACCTTATTTACAATATTTACAGAAACCAAATTTAAGTTAGCAAATACTAACACTTCTAGTAAAAAAACTGATCATGAGTTATTCTGTAAATTTCACCAATCAAAATTTAATGCTCTTATATAACACGGAGGCAAAAGTAGTAACAGAATAAATGAAAAATAAATTAAATAGCAACACTATCCCCCCAATAACGGTTAGTTTAAGAAAAATCTATGACTGAAACAAGTTAACAGCATCGAAAGTAGTACTACAACTCTGCCAAAGTCTTATCACTGTTAATTTGAAATGGTACAGTTTCTTGTGCTAACTTTCTTAATATATCACACACATATACAAAAGCAATTATTTCAACTGATTAAATTAATTACACCTCACTTTATCCTTTAACATAAATATTATACAAGTACAAGATCAAAACTTTGCAAATATTACAGAATATATGAAAAATTATAAGACAAAAATGATGCCTGTTTCCACTCAGAGAAAGTAAGCGAAAGATAAGCGTCAGCTGAATAACTCAAAAGAAGAATTAGATGGGACTCATGAAAGCATTTAAAAGCCGAAAAATGCTAAAGTTGCACAAAAATAAAGCTTATGACATCAGGTACTGCAGATAGAAGGGCGATGCACTGTCCTTACAAATCATGTTTCAATGCTTCTGGCATTCTCTTGCCCTTGTAAACTGTACGTGATAGATTCTGCAGCTTTGCAGAATGTAGATCATCCTCCATTAGCTTCTCTGGTGAAGCAGGCGGCGTCGGTTCAAACATGTACCCAACTGCCTTGCTGTACGAGTGTTCGGTGAGAATCTTTTCAGTCGGAGTGATGCGTGCCACGTTGTCATCATCATCTACCATCTCCACATCGATGATCTCATCCTTTACATTTTTGCTGAATAGAGGAGCTGTCTCCATGAAGTGCAGGTCGCCATCGTCGGCAACGTACGGATCGGAAAACTGAGGACTATTATTAGCCTGAAGCAAACTTCTGGAGCGCCCTGCAAAACAGATACAAAATTGCAGATGATAGCGTAAAAGCTTTATACTAGAAGACACAAAAGACAACCAAATGAACAATAGTAAACATCAAATAAAAATACATAAGAAAGCTAAACAAAATTGGCCTATGCTGTGAGCTTTCTTGAGCAAAGTACCTATGTACTTTCACTAATATCTTAACTCATGGTAGCTAATCAAGTTTCTATAGCTCGACTTTTAACTTCAATATGAAAGCCAGCAAATTTCACTTAGCAGTGTGCAGAAACTGATTGTAAAACACATACACATTTTAGAACATTTATAAAAAAGTACAGTAAGATATTATCAAGGCAGGAAGAAGGTAACGACCTACGAATAAGACATCTTTTTAAAAGCACCTCTTTGCTTACTAAAACAATTATGAAACCACTTTTAATCAAAACTCTTTATTACAACATTACACTTTTATCATAATTTAATAATTAATTTATTGAATATTTAATGCATTTAAGACATACTCTCAACAGTGCTTGAAATTTCACTGAATGCACTTTTTCAATGTGAGTTTCATCTAAAGATAATTATTCAGCAATCTTTTTAAACTATGCTTTTCAGGTAAGATCTGTCCAATGTTCATCCAGCACAATCCCAATCACTTTGTATTTTCCAACTGGACAGCTTAATTTGTTTTTAAGTATTGGAACTTTATTAGAATAGGAATAATCTAAGTAAAAGTACTAACCTGACATGGTAAATGTTTCATCATCTACGTTTGCTTTCTTTAAACTTGTCTTGCTGTTAAATGGACTATAATTTGGAATCAGCAGCAAAGCGAATGAAATTGCTAACACCTACAAAAGGTAACGAAATTCCAACTAAATAAAATTATTTGCAAAACTTATAAATTATACAAGTATTTACAGTATACCCCACATATTAACATATTACTACATGTTACTTATACTTATTTCTTACTTAAAATACTATTAATCTTACTAATAACGTGGAAAACTGTAATTTTGGATATAAAATACACTCACTTAGGAACATAAATTACTTATATTCTACAAGTAGCAGTTAACTACACAGAGTGCCCAGATTTTTTTCAAGTTCACATTTATGATACTGTGCCAGGTAAACTACAATGTGTAAGATTCAGGCAGAACAAAATAGCTGTAATCTGACAGTCACTACTTTGGTCTCCAAGTTCACTGGAAAACGAAAATTTATATATGCAATGTATGCAAAACAGAACCAATACCTTATCTTTGAGGTACGTGTGCTGTCCAAAACAAGCCGTATTACAAATTCCAAGACAAGAAATGCGGAAAATGTGTTAAAAAATTCTGAAATGTGCATAATGCAAAACATATTGTTGTTAAAACCTACCATGATACATGTACTACTTTGTGCAGACTTATTTGTAGTTTTTGTGACAAGAGCTTGCAATTTACGCAGCTGTGACACTAGAGAAAGGTTCTGCTTGGTCAGGTTTTCCACTTTTTTCTGAAGTGCAATGTTTTGATCTGTACATTGTTTTACTCTGAAATGTAAAACAACGATAATCTCAGATGAAGTCAGTAAAATAACAAGTGAACTAAGCTAAGCTAAAAATTAAGTTAAATTACAAGAAACTTAGAAAAATAGTAAAATGTCAGTAAGTTGACACTACATACTAAAGGTTAGTAAGTTGACCTACATTGATAAAATGCAAACAAACTAAGGTCCTCATGATTAATGTAACAGCTGGCAAAAGTCTCACGACCTCTATTACCATAGCAAAGTTTACAGATACGTACGGATCACTGGCGTACATTTGATTGTGATATGATTAATTTTGTTGTTGATAAGTAAACTATCATTAATTAACGAGCAAGAAAAGAGTTCTTTAACATAAAGTTTCAGAAAAATTGGCTTACACATTTGTATTACTTAGTAGCAGTCTTAATAGCAAATGGTAATGGTATGCACAGTGTGTCCCATACTTTTATGAGTAACTTTTATTGATTTTTTTATATTCGTTGGCCCTTTAGTTATTCAGTATTGGTTCATTGATACATATTCTTGTAGAAAATAGTGATAGCTCCCCAGTCCGTGATTAGCGCTGCAAAAATGGGGTCTACTTTGAAACGTCAAAAGTGGGCCCGTTTTCGAAGCGCTAATCACGGACTGGGGAGCTATCACTATTTTCTACAAGAATATGCATCAATGAACCAATACTGAATAACAGACACACCTTAAAAAAATTTGTGCTTTAACTGAGGGAATAATGCTGAGTCTTGAAAAATGTGAACAACTATTGTTTAGTGTGCTTGCACTTTGTAAAGAAGCCTGCAAACTGCAAAACATGCCATATATATGCATATAAAGTTCTAATTTCATAAAATGTAAACACTAGTCCACTACGATAATTTATTTCCAGGGTTTTTTCCAGTAGAGACAACCTTCTGCTGTGTCTGATGACATGTTGTTGTGTTAAGCTCATTTGAATTTACTTTAAAAATATTTTATAGAAGATGGTTAGTATAAAACAGAAATGGGCGAGGGGGAAGGAGAGGGGTCATTTTTAGTGCTTTATTATGTCAGACTTTTAGTCGGCAGATACCCGACAAATATTGTTTAAATAACTAAAGATGTGTACAGTAACAGACCGCTACACACAGTGTACAACAAATTAAGGCCGATTATACATTAACATTATACATGTATGGGTGCGAGGCATCATACATTGTTAGTCTCTGACAGTTCCGTAGGAAGATTTAAAATGCAAATAAATGGAAATTCCTCATAACGCAGCATCATATTTGCAAAAAATCGCCAATTGTCAATTTTTTAAAATTTACTTTAACACACTTTTCTTGTCCTTTAAGTTTAGTTAACTTTAATAAATTACCATACGAAAACCATAATGCATGTGTTTGGTTAAACAAAAGGCAAGATGGGGCAAGTTACCATTGAGGCATAATGATCTGAATATTTCCTATAATCAACTGAAACTTTTTTAAGGTTTAACTATACACATAATATTGGGTTTGAAAGCACTTTATACGAATAAAACATTTTGATAAATGTTAACCTAACGTATCTAACAACTATTTCTCAATTTCAAATTATTAACATCATTTTATTTCAAATATATTTTACATAAGTAATTCATCAAAAAGTGTTATCAGTCAAGATTATTTACAAGATTAGTAATAAAACAACATAATGATAAGTAAAAAAGATTAATGGGTATAGTATTTCTGATAAAATCTATAAGCAGTATATTTTTGCAAACTAACATGTAACAATATAATCTAGAATTGATTGCAGCTGTGCTGTGTTAAAAAAACTAAAATCGTTACATCCTAAGCATTCGATGCAGTCTCTAGCCATGTTAGCAATTACCTGTTGGTTTCCTATCAAGGCCTTTTTCTTCACTGATCTTGCCAAAATATTATATCCATTTTCAAACTGATAATTACTGCAGTTCAATGTGCAACATATATGTCGTAAATTAAAAGCTATTGCTGATTTAACAATAAACAAAGGTTGGTGTGCCATAAACTTAATAATAGTGTTACTACTTTGTTTACAATTAACGCAGTATTTATTAAAATGCTTGACAAACTGTTGACTTGAAAATACAATATTTACAATATAAAGTAATATATAAATAAATTCGAAACACCCTATCATCTAGTAAGACTACAATCAACTTAATTTGCAGTTTCAAAATTATGAGGTGCTTTTTAAAATAAATGAATACTTTGCCATTACCTTTCTTCAAGGCTATCCAAGTACACCTTTTTTCGTTTTCTCGAGTCTTGTGCAGACTTCTTATTCCTAATTTTGCGCCTGACTCTTTTTAAGATACGTTCCTCTGCCTAAAGATAAACATTTGGTTAGCTTTAGTAGACAAACTTTAAAACTTTAAAAGGGAAGAAAATGCAATTTTACAGAATGTCCCAAAAAACTTTCCATAAGAAGAAAATCCTTAGTAATATAAAATGTTTATGCTAACTGGTAAAACGTCACTGACTCGCCTTCCCAGTGTGCACCACTGATTCACCAAAAATACATTATTAATTTTACTGACAACATAAAGTAACATATACTTTTGCTTAGTTAATGAATGAGTGTGCTATGAATGCTCTGAATAATTTTTTAAGCATTACGAAACGCTATCATAACTCGGTTCCAAATGACGTGTCGTCAAAATGGCTGCGCCTAACGGCCATCGCAAGAGTTTAAATTTACAAGTTTCATAGAGTGTTACTGCTAAATACATGCCATGTGGTCAATAAGACAATAACTAGGCGGCACAAAATTTCAAAGTTTTTACTTTTAATACCTTTATTTAAAATGTTATTCAAAATTCATAATATATGTATTACCTTTGTTAAAGCCATATTTTCAGGTAATGTGGCTCCCTCTAAAGCTAGTAATTTCTTTTCTTCCGCTGTTAATTTAACTCCTTCACACTAGAAAATGCACATGCATAAATGAAACAATCACAATTATGCACTATTGATGTATATCAATTACTTTAGCAAAAACGAATTAACAAAAGAAGGCGTACTTTTTGTACTATCAGGATTTAAGATTAATCTTACAGACACCGATGTACTTTGCTTGGGACATGCTAGCCCTACATGTGAAGTAGTAGAACAAACTTACTTTGTAACTGCGTCGAGCAGACTGAGCAGGAGGGGTAACCAATATAGATGTATCTGCACTAGATAAGGGTAATGACTGAATTTCCAGCTCTTGATTTAGTTGTTGTTCACTGCATATTTCTTCTGCAATGTAAAATGTAATCATAAATCATGGCAGCCTGTCACTTATATATAGCTCCTTAAATTTTCTTGCAAAAACATGCAAAATTTGACAAAATGCTTTAACGAAACTACTATTTTACAGATGTATGTACCTTGTTCATCATTTAATACTTCATTTAAGACATCCCAATTCTAAAAAAAGGCTACCTTGAGACGGGCTTAGCATTAACAGGACAATCCCCCTACCCCTTAAAAAGACTTTCTAGCATGTAAAAATATTTTTTATTTTTATCCCTTGATGTACGAAGAAAGTTCAAATACAGAAAGTTTACAAAGACCATACCCCAATGCATATCATATTTTAGGTAGTATTGCCAAAGGTCACTGAACTGCAGAACATTTGTGTCTCCTATCGATTCAAGAACCAACCATGTCAGCCCTAACCTCAACTGCTAATCTACGGTAAATGAAAAGTTTGCAAAATTTATAGCACTAATTTTCACAAACCAGAATTTTTTAAGCAAAATTCTATTATTGCTCTGTTTTTAGCTGTTTCAGCTGGTTAACTCACCACTTAAAATTTCATCGGAGGTAGCATCAATGTCAGACATGTCAACCAACGTGTGAGAAATGTCATCTGTGATGCTGCTGGCCATGTCTTCAACAGGAATGTCATCCAGGAAACAGGGATTCAGGACATCCAAATCAAGTGCATCTAATTGCATTCCTGACAATGGATTCATTGCATCTCCAGAATGATCGCTTTCTGAATTTGACCTGAAAAGCATAATACATGTATATGTACTAGGTCTGTCATTACGCTACAATCAGTAAAACAGAAGAAGTGTATTGACCCACTTTGCCAGCAACTAGTTATTTATTTGGAATTGTAATTTAGCTCAACCACCGACCTGTTACGTGTGGTTAGCGTTAACGGCATCTAGTTTTAAGTGTGACTGAAATAGTAAACGTTTAAGCTACTTTCAAAAATCCTTTAACACAGTATACCCAGTTTATGCAAATTTTAAGTTCTTTTATGGTTTTGATAACCAAAAGTTTACAAATAATCTATGCACAAAAGTAGTATATTAGGCAAAACTGTACTATGTCTTTCAATTCTTTTAAAATAACCAAACATTTAAACTGTTGCAGGTGACTGACATTTGCTAAATTAAAAACAAATCTTTATTAATACTCGAAAGCATAAAAATTTGTAATAAAATCTACCCCAAGTTCATAGGAAAATAATTACAGTGCGACATAATGCTTTAACCAGGCAACCATTCTTTACATTAATTCAGTTAATTAAAAAGTTTCTGCATGCAGTCAAAAAATTTACTGCACAAATGGTTTCAGATCATTAAATAAACTTCGAAGAATATATGAAATGTGGCATAAACTACCTACAGAAATTTGATATGCAACTATACATACATGTGTATTATGGACATATTTAACAGCTAATCATTTATTTACATAAACCTATATAAGCCTTCCTCAGTACAAACTCAAAACTTCAGGAACTTTTAAATAGATTCAAAAAACATTAATAACCTTTTAAGAATAATAACATAATTTAACGACAATCCACTAAAACAAATGAATGTGAACAATGACCTACCTATATAATTACTAGTGACTTATAGCTTATGGGTCTAGAATTATGAACTGCAACAATAACCAGACACCTAGAACTGTCACACATTGACCTAGTTCAATGAAAGCATAACAGCTTAACCAACATCGGAGCTCTTAGTGCTAACATTAATTTAACGGGCAACATTTACTTAGTGAAACAGTATAAAATTTGTTTTGACAAACATCATAATCACGTAAGAATACATAACTAGTGCATGCGAGAAACATCATGAGAAAAGCTAAAAAAGTAATTTTGTTTACAAAAAAACTATGCGATTAATAACAAGTCACAGATTGCTGATGTAAACACCGTTTTTCCTACTAAAAAATTTGCTAACAATGTAAAAAATATTCTGTGGCAGGAATATAATGTAAAAAAACCTTATCACAAAAAATATCATATACAGGCAGTCGTCGACTTACGACCACAATCGGTTCCTGCGAATTGGTCGCAAGACGACATGGAGGCAAGTCGGACTTGTATGTTCAAATAGTGCGCCCCCGACACGCAAGACATGCATATGCACATTAAGTATGGCGGCGTCTACGGATGAATCTGTCGCAACACTTACCGAACTAAAATTTTCTAGCTCAAAAAGAAAGAAATACGAGTTATTATTCAGACTCAGATTCATTTTATTTTCCCTTTTGTACATATCACACTTATAGTTATTACTAAATTAAAAAAATACAATTCAAGGGAAGGGTGGCGAAAAACTAACTAGTTGTTTAAATCAGCCACCCTTATTAAATTAGTAAAATTTGTTAAGTTAGCAAATGAGTATATAATTTTACATTATATATGTAGTGAATCTAATGCAAATTATCAAATCAAAAATATACATAAATGTAAAGTAAAACAAAAGTAAAAAGAAATTATAAATTTCTAAGAAGAGATTGCTACCATGCTCCATCTAACATGCAACATGCTGTTATTAGTTTTGTGTAAGTAAGTAATTAAGTTGTGATCGGGGGTCGTAAAGTTGAACAGTCGTAGACAACTACGTATACACCCTAACTTTTCATTTGCTTTTATACAGTGCTCCCGTAACATTGGGAAACATGTCAGACATTGGGAAAAATAGTCTTATAAAATAAATGTACCAAATAAATTTTAATTCTAAATCAGATTCAAGAAGCCTATAGTATTTGAGTCGCCACTGTTGTGCCATACTGACCAGCATGACTTTTTAACAGACTTGAATTTATTTAGAAACTGTTTTATCAGTCACTTCAGAAGTATCAATATTTAGTAAACTTGCATCTAAGGTCTCGAATTAATTACCAATTGCGTGTGATAATTTTTTTGTAGAAAAAATGATTCAGAGCATTCAATGTTTAGCCAAGACTTGTATTTATGAAAAAAGAAAGCAAATATTGATATCAGCATTTGGTAAACATTAAACATACGCCACGCACCTAGCAGGACTAGAAGAAGAGATTCCACTATCACTGTTGCCAGGGGAACAGAGTGGCTGCTGTTCTGCTGAGTTCAGGTTGTCCAGGCCATTAAGTTCATCACTGGCCGTCACTTGCAAAAGTCTTGTCAAAAAATCATCTGTAAAATTTTCCTAAAAAGCAAGCAAAACAATGCTCAGTTTTTATCATTATCACAATTATATTAATAATATTATTATAATTATGGTTCGAATCAATTTAATTTTATCTAAAGTTATGCACGTTAAAACATTAACATTAAAATTCAGATCAACCACCTTGGCAGATATGTGCAAAAGCTCACCTTTCCACTTGACAGATGTGCGTAAATATCGTCCAAACTCTTTGAACCTTCAGTATCATCAATTAGCATTTGTGAATTACTGTCAATCCCCAAGATTCCATCTTGTTTGTCAAACAACAAGTCTAAAACACCGTTTGGGTCTAACAACGTTTCCATTTCAAATGTACAATGTGCTGACTTAAAACAGTTGAATCTCTAAAGCCAAATTACATTACATTAGCCTGATTAACCACGCAGGCCCAAGTACCATACTGTTATAACAGTACACAGATTTCTGCTCAGTAATTATATCATTCAATGAAACAACCGCTCTGATAATCGGTCAGACATAGAGTAAAAAATCTAACACTGCAAGAGAAAATACATCACTTAGGTTGTTAAAACTGAGCTGTTTCATTACAAACGACAACACAAGCAGAAAACAAACTGATGAAACATCTGCTACTAAGTGCCAGCGAGACAAAAATGACGTCATCAAATAAGTAAACCGGAAGCAAACTTATCAAATTATTTGAAAATATTTTGTTTCATTCTGCCCAGTAGGTATGAAAAAATATTTGCGAGTCAGCAGTAAGCATGGAAATAATTTCAGTGATATTTAACAGGTTAGAAGAAAAATTATCATATGACGGCACTGCTATAGTCAATTTCGTATTTTTATTGCTGCTAGAATCAAACATGTCAGCTCTCTTGACATGCAGGCAGTGCCAGGCACTGATATTTTATCGGCAATAATATATAATATATATAGATATAAGGTTTGTGACTATGTCTGACATAAATGACTTCTTCAAATAGCATAGGTACCACTGTATTGTACACTGGTGTTCTTCTTTTCAAAGTTCGCTGACTGCAAGTTATTATTGAAGGACAGTCTTCCGTGAAATTAATCCTGGTGTTTTCAACGGTTCTCCTGGTACTTCACCACAATGTCCTATTAGGCAAAAGTTCTGTTTTTTAAGGTCACACACGCTAATGCCGCGTTTCTACTGCGTCCGCACTGACACATACCTAGCTTGAAGGACATTCTTTTCCAAAACCATATCATATTACTGTATTACTATTACTTGTCTTTTTTTGTACCGAGTAAATTAATTTTAGTGTTTCTTTGGGTTAGGTGCAAATTTTTGAAATAGTACTGCCTTGCAGATTTACTATCGGGTCAATACAAATTAGCTTTATCTAGATGTTTTTCACTATAATAATGGTGGGTCACATTGGGTCTGGGTTACTGAAAAGCTAACTTGTCCTTAAGCTTGTCACTAAGGTGTCTGAAAGCTAACAAACTGTCTATTAACTATAAAAAGACAAAATACATGCTGATTACGCCTGGCCGCAAAACAGACGCATATGAAAATTTCCAGATTTCAATGAATAATCAAATATTAACTAGGTCTAAAGAAATTAAATACCTCGGTATGTTCATTGATGATAACTTAACATGGTCTACACAAACAAAACACATAACCTACAAAATTAGCAAAATCAAGGGCATAATTGCGAGGATAAGACACTACGTAAATACAGATGTACTAAAACTAATATACCATGCTTTGGTTTATTCTTATCTTCACTATGGGATTCTTTCCTGGGGCACTGCATCTTCAAATACTTTAAAACCGATACAAACTCATCAAAACATTATAGTTAAGCTGATGACATTTTCTGGTAGACGGGAACATGCAACGCCATCCTACATTAAATTGGGCCTCTTAAAACTGAATGATATCTACAAACTCGAGCTTGCAAAATTTGTATACAAATTTAAGAATAACTTACTACCAGAATTGTTTCTAAATTACTATACGCCAGCATCCGATATTCACAGTTACAACACTAGGTTTTCTACTAACAGTTCTTTCTTTATCGAACGATTTAATACATCTAAGGGTCAAACGTCGTTAAAATATCAGGGATCAGTATTATGGAACTCTCTACCTGCTCATATAACTTCTTTACCTCTGCATTCGCTAAAAAAACAGTACGCTAAGGCACTTCTTGAAGCTTACAAATAAATCAGTTTTTTTGTCTGTTAGATGTACATTCTTATGGTAACTTTTGCTTAAAAACATTTTTATGAGGTGCAAACTCACTTTTTCGCTGTTGTATTTTTGTTTTTGTATTTCTGTACGTTTGTGTATTTATTAGATGTATTTATCAGAAACAATTGTAAGGTATTTTGCTTAGTAGTTCGTAAATTTGTCATGGTTTTTGATTTTTGTCTTTTGCTGTTGTATTTTTGTTTTTTGTATTTCTGCACGTTTATGTATTTTTTAATATAGCTGTGTCTACTGTCCTTAGCGTCCTTTTGTTTACTGTCCTTTGAGAAGGGTGGTTGACTCGATAACCTTTGGTTTTTCGCCACCCTTTCTCCTATGTTTGTTTGTATTTTTGTGTATTTTATTGTCAAATTATTGTATATGGAGGAAAATAAATTACTATTACTATTACTATTATTACTACTGAATTTGTTACTGTGATGTTTTCGCACTGTGCAGTATTTAAATCTGTGACCTAACAATACTGACTCCGCGTGTTTCTAATTCTAATTTTTGATTGTTTCCGTTGTCATTCTCTTTATTAATATCTATGTTTTATGTTGATGTACCTGGATTTCTATCTAGTAGAAATAACAAAAAACAGTACACCATTATGCGTGTTGCCGAACTACTTTATTTACAATGCGTTCTGACGCCTTAATACATAACAGTCCGCACGTTTTACATCCGCAAAAGTTGTTTCCATTGGGACCGCACTCATTCCGTACATACGTCATAAATACTCCAAAATTTCAACACGAAGTTCTAGACATGAGACTTTCTAGAAGAAATAAGATTTTTATTTTGCTGTGGTGGTCAAAACACAAGACAAGTAGGTGATGGATGGTAAAACATCATTTTTGAATAAACCCAATATTTGAATATTTTATTCTTTTTCATTTCTCTTCTCTATTTCTCCTGCTGGCTCAGTGACCTGGCAGCAGCAAAGCATTGGTCGACTTTAACTCGATAATATTTCACTTGGTGGTAAAGACAAACACATGGCAGTTTCAATGAAATCTTGTGCGAAGCCTTAAAAAATGTACTGCACCTTTTCTCCTCCTTATTACTATGCCTATATGATTGCAATTTTTACAGCATTTTCTAACGGAATTTAAAAAGCCCTAGTTGTGTTCACTTCAGATAAAAAGTGGCCTTTATTATAAAGCTAGCAATGTTTTCAAGCTTACAATTTTCTTTGCTATAACAGCTCAAATATGCAATGGAATTTTTGGGACAAAGTCGAAATACTGTGGCAATGGCAATAGCATGTCATAGTACAGATTACAAATTTAAAAAAGAATGCATCCAATAGAATCACAGAACCAGGCCTAAATTTACAGAAATGTTAAGTTAACAACAAACACTAAATATACATATATTTTACCTTCAGTATTAGCTTCAAAGACTACTTCGACACATAGTTATCTTGTAAAGTCTCAGTGACTATTTTCGGACTTCTTTTGTCATATAAAGCTGGTTTAATTTGTATAGTCTGTATTATTTGTTCGTTTCCGTTACGAAAATGAACTTGTCTGTTCATACAAAAAAGGTTTGACTATTAAAGTGCAGATCTGTACGCATGCAAGGTTTTCCGTGCGGACGCAGTGAAAACGACAAACACGGACAACAATGATTTGCAATGGCACATTGTTGCTTCAGTTTCTTTCTGTGTGAGTTGTTTAGAAAAAATCCGTGTCTGTATAGGCGCAGTGTAAACGTGGGCTTAGTCATGCTTGAAATAGATCTGATTGGGTTTTGTTGTTGCGTCTCGTGATTTTATTCAGCCATGCGTAGATGCAGAACAGCTGCTTATAAACCTTTTCCTTACTCAGAATTATTTACATGTTGTTTACAACCTCTCTTGCGTCAAAAAGAATGTCAACTGATACTTTCTATCCCTAGAAAATTAGTTATAAGAATTCTACATTATCTGCAACTTTACTCGTATATCATATTTTCACTTTTTAAGCGTGGCTTCTTACCTTGAGTGGCTGGTGGCATCAGTGGGGCAATTTGTATAAAAAGTATTTTATTTTGCAGATTTTTCTTTTGCAAAGCCTCAAATATGGCTGAGGCAGTTGAGCCGTATTCTCTTCAGCCAGGAATGCCTGATTCATTTGACTTTCAGGCAAATGTTTCTGGTCACAAAAACAGAAACCCTTTGGCTAGAGCAGTTGAAGCTGCAATTACTCAGGAGGTGCAACTGTCTGCTGTAGATGATCTTACAGCTTCCCTAGCGACATCAGTCCAGGTGACTAAAAGCATGAATTCCACAGCAGCTCCACATCCAAGATTTGCCCAGTATAAAGTGAAGCTTGGCAAGTACACACAAGAAGAGAGACGTAGACGGCTGCTAGAAATTCAAAAGAAGTATATTTCCTCATTGTATTTTTATTCAATTAGATGTAAATCATTTGTAAACAATGGTGCATTGTAAAAATGGCTCAGGTTAGGCTGTCGCCAGTAATAATGGCACAGTAAATAAACAAACATGTACAGCATAGAAAAAAGAGCACATATGGAAAAATCCAAAAGTTCCTGAGCATGTGACTGAAGTTATGATGGCAAGTGACTGAAGTTAAAACAAATTTGCAATTTACCAAGTAAAGTAGAACAAGAATTTATTTTTACACATTAGTCAAATTACAAACACATTAGCGTAGAAAGAGCCAGTGTTTTCATAATGGTCCATGCGTTTCTAAACTTAGAAAGCACGGTGTTATTAAAAAATCCTAATAGCAAAATTATTAGGTTAATAAGACTTGATTAATAGAATTAGTATGCAGTTTCCAACATTGTATGACTTTACATGTGAAGTTATTGAAATTAAAAAACTTTAAATTGAATTTTTTACATTCCTTAAAGAAAAAGATTAGATTACACAAATCACATGCGAAGACTAATGGAGAATGACTGGAGCAACATGAGTGAAGATGAAGATGAAGAAAAATCAGAATCTCCAACAAAAGAGGTCCTTATTAAATTCTAATCTCTGCATTTACACTATTTTGACCTGAACAATCTAAATATTACCATTTTTGTTGCAACTATAAATATTCGCACTATTATACAAATTATTTTCCAAAATTAGAGGAATTTGATTTGGGAACTTGTTGCTTTTTTAGCTAGTAAGTGTAAATCATCTGTCCAAATGAATGAGTTTACAATGTTTTGCACTTTGTTGTTACTTGTTTGTTTAAACTGAACATTGTGCTTGATGTCATAGATCATTTGTGACCGTATTTTGTGAAAGGTTCTTCCTTTCCATTCTTCACTTCCTTGAATTGTTCTACATTTTACATGTGTACCACATTCTGTTTCCTTTTCACAGAAAGAAGTTGAAACTAAGCAGCAAGTACAAATGGAGGGAATCATGCAGTTTCAAAAGTCACCTCTTTCTCAAGATTCTACCAAGCAGAAGCAAAAACCAATAAGGTTTGAACGACCAACACCTCCCAGAAAGAGAACCGAGTCTGAAGAAGCTATGGAAGTTGACCGACCGGCAAGACCAGGTCGCTACTACAAGGATCAGTTAATGTACTCAGAGTGGTTAGTTGATATTCCAGATGACTTTGCAGCTGAGTGGCTGGCTGTTCCGTGTCCAATTGGAAAAAGGGTGTTGGTTATTGCTGCCAAGGTAAGGTTGCTACTTCATGTTTGCCTAATCCTAGGTGATGTTCCCTTTCATTAGATATTACTGGTAACTGGTTTGCTCATTAACATTACTCATTAACACTCCAAATGAACTGCAGTGGCACATTTCTGTTATTTTGCACAAGAATGCAGATCAAGGTAAAATTGATATGTCTGATCAGAATCACTTTTTTCTGTCTCCCTTTTGGTAAGTGAATAACTTGTTTGATCCTGTCCAAGTCCTTTTACTATTTTACTAATGGGTGAAGGGCAAGCCCAACATTGCATTTAAATTTCAGAAATAGAAATCTTGCATTTCTACATTTTAAAAAACTTAGTTTGTTAAAGTTGATTACCTCAATTGTTTTGCGAGAGTTTATACAAGTAGTCTAATTGCCATGTAATATGCATTTCAGGGAGAAACTGCTTCGTATTCAAAAGCTGGATACTGTTTCAATCGATTCCCATCCTGTCTGCCAAGTGGAAGCTTGCATACCCTTAAAAAACAAACAGGTAAGTTCGTTTGGTAATTGAAAAATAATAGAGTGCATAGAACTGGATTTTATAAGTTTTAAAAAATTTTCAACGATTATTCAAGGATCACTTGAGTTTTTGTGATTACAGCTTTATGTTTGTTGGTCAAGCACGGCACCCATTTGAATAGTGCAATACATCACCATATGCTTTAGTAGCAATTCTCTAAGTTATTGCAAAGAACAAAAAGAACACTGTATATACAGTGTGCTATATAATCTTTTGCTAGGGAGCACAGGAACAAAGAGTTATAGTACAGAACAATTTATTGCATAGAAGTACTGCCCAAACAATAACAAATCTGAAGGCCTTGTACGTCTTGCAAAACCTGTTATCTTGAGATGTATGATTGAAGCAGTGACTTGAAAACTTAGGTTAACTTTTTTATTGAACTGAGTGGCCTGGAAATTCATTCACCTCCAACCAAACGCAGTAGAGTTATTTTGAATGACAGAGTTAAGATGATAAAAACATGCCATTGGTCTGTATTCACTTGTGAGACATCTACAAGACGTGTTGGAGGATCTTGAGCTCTTCTGCTCACTGATCCAATCAGCCAAGCAGATTTTTAGGTATTAGTGACAAATGTTCACTATTAAGCCACAGAAGCTATTTCTCTATTAGAATTGAGTTTTAAACGATTTTCTAAAAAAACTAAAGTTCCTGAACTGCCTTAAATAGAAAAGGAAGGTAGCATGTAAAAATTATTCTTAGCAAAAGGTAAAAGCTTTCCACTTGGAAAATTATTTGAAGTGAATGATCAAAATAAATTTTTTGAAGCTCTCCTTCAAAATCATGTGTATGGTTTAACTGCATCAGAGTGTCTGACATCGCTTGAATATTTTTATACGCTTAAATGATAGCGACAACATTTTTTATTGTTTTTTGTGTTTTAAAGTTGTTGTGAAGCCTAGATCATACTTTTCAAATAGGGGTGCCTGCATCTTCATTGTGACCAAGTTTCAAATTTGATCCAGCACGAAATTTTACTTCAATCTTGGTTCATCATTTTTATTTCATACAATGGAACAAGTGAAGGTACAATCACAGATTGTTTATCAAGTCATATGTTATACAAATAACTGTTTTACCAATATCAGTCACAACTAACAAATGTTAACATGTCATCTATTTATTCTATTACACATTGTTCAAATGAGTGCTGTGTTTACTGCTTTTTCTTGCAGTTTGTACATGTTTTTTCGAATTCTGGTCTAGTGCAATGCCAATTTACAGGTATCTTATTTTATCCAAGCAAAATTATATTTTGTTAACATTATGCCAGGCTTTATGCTTAACTCTAATAAACATCAAAGTTATAATTCTATCTTATGTGAAAGTTAAATGATTTAATGATTCAGTTGCTTTTCCTTTTTGAAAATTTATGAAATTGTCAAATTAGGAATACATGAGAGAAAATGTGTTATAACTAGTGACGAATTAGCTTTAACAGTTTAAGTTTTGTGCCATTGTTGTTTCAGATTGTACACTTCTAGATGCAATATATTGTGAAGCAGCCCGTACTTACTACTGCCTAGATGTGTTGAGTTGGACTAGCCTGCCAGTTGTAGACAGTGAAGTATGCTGAATTTTTTTTAATAGCTGAGTTTCCTGCCACATCTATTGCATTTGTCATTTCTTTAGTGGTATCCTGGTGTTACAACATTGGCGGAAATGTTATCTTTGTGCTTTATTATTGCTAGTATTGCTTGATCTATACAAATAAAAATCAGTGCCTTAAGGAATTTCATAGAGCAAGAACATTGAACAAGTTTTTTGTTTGCAAATTCTACAAAAAATGTTAAAATGAAGTTTGCTTGAATACTGCAACATGTTTGGAGGGCATTGAGCTCTACTAGAACTGCTAACTGTACAAATGTCGTTGTCCTCATAAGTTGGCCTATTATAGCGATGCAGTAATTCAGGGTATGTCACTCAGAAGTTCTAGAGTGTTTCCTGTCAAGAAAAGTTCACCTATCATTATTACTAGTTTTTTGTAACTGATTTGATTGTAGAACGTTTTGATCTTTATCCTTAAAATGCACGACTGTATTAATTGTTAAATGATTAAAAATATGGTTTTCAAGCACACGGGTATATATTCTAGGAATAAATGGCGATTTATTAAATTAATTGTGGCACTATTTAGCGCGTATTATGTGCAATGTGAATTATTGTATTAGAAGTTCTTCTGTTATTTGTATCAAATCTTAAAAACTTTTTTTTGCAGACTGATTTTCGCTTTTTCTGGCTACGTAGCAGACTTGATGAGACTCCACATGTAGCTAAACAAACTAGGGGCAACCCAGTAAGCTTTTGTTATTTATTTTGCTAATGATAATAATTACTTAACGAAGTGAAATAAATGGCTAGATATGAGTTTAATTCCTAGTATTAAATATTTGTTTTTGGACTATAAGAAGATAGTTATTTGGATCTAGAGTAGTGCTCCTAGGACTCAATTTATTAGTAGAAAATTACCAAAAAAACCCTGGCGATTTGTTCCTATAGTTATTTCTCTTTGCCAGACATTCGCACTGCGCATAATATTTGTCATATTTTGAAGAAATTTTGAGCAATGGCCTTTTATTGCTCTCTGCTTTAATCTGGTAGTCTGAGACCTGGAGTCTTCTACACTTGCTTGATATTTATTTGGCAGTTTGCAGTGATGTGTTGCACAAGAGCAAATGTATTATGATGTATATGTTTTTATGGTTTGATTTCGATAATCTACCACATGAAATTCCTTCCAAGGTCTTCCAGTAATCAACAAAATAACACTGCCAATTCACTGCAATACTTTATTGTGTTGATTTTGTGCAAGTTTGTGACATGGTGTCTTTCTTGTAATAGCTCACCTGTGTTATGACCTGTAGTAAACTACATGTTCCTTGCGAGCATATGGTATATTAAAATGCCAGGTAAGATCAAAAATATTAGTAGATGGTTTTGCCTCCTTCAGACAAGTGGATAATCTGTGACATGTTTCATGTCTTGTATGTATCTCCCTTTATCTCCTCTTACATTGTGACACTTTAATTTTGCGTTTCTGTGCTTATTTTGGATTATAAAAACTGTGTGACCTTTTGTCTTTGTCATCGATAATGATATAAGGTCCATTACATTATGTTCATACTTATTTGGGTGGTGTATTTTAGTCAAATCGCTTATATATGAGCCATGTTTTTGCATTTGATATAATATGTGATGCATTTAGTGTTTTGCATGCCTTTCTGCTTATATTTTGGATCTTGAACAACCTTTTGCCTTTGCGCTAACATGACAACCTGGTGTCATTACCGTATTCTAAGTTCCATTTGGTGTATTCTAGTCAAATGGTGTATTTGCACAGGTACTATTTTTGCATTTTTGCATGCTTTGATCAAAATGCGCAATATTTTTATTTAGGTAACACCACATTCGAGTGCTACATTATTTAGTCAAAACTGACCTAAAAATCTCAGGGAATGGCTAAAGCTAATACCTTTGTCTTGGTTTGCCCAGCAAAATGCACTTTTACTGGGAATTCTGCCGTGTGTCATCATTATTTTTTTACCAGAACTCATTAACAACATTGAAATTAATAAAGCAAGTGAAATTATAAAATAAATTGCCTAGTATGTTGAAGTCATATATGAATTCTTACAGAGTCCATAATTATCACAAGTTTAATTTAAATCAAATTAACATTGTTGAAGTTATTTCGACTCCATCACTTTTCTGAAGTTGTTTAATTTTAGTTAGTCAGAGCAACAACATAAAATTAGTCATTCTGTGGCACTACAGAAAAATAGCCAACCATTCAAAAATAGTTTTTATGTACTGGCATGGTTTATTTTGTGTCCTCTTCATGTGATACTGCTGTATGCTACGTGTAAGTGTTTTTGACGCGCTTGTAGTGTGTTACTGATGTCTTTGTATCCCGTTATGCCACAGTCCAATTAACAACGAAATACAAAATAAACATTTTCTTACTCATTATTTTTTCAACTTTTTATAGGCTCATTTTAATATTTTCTTTTAATTTTTACAGTACAAGTTCATTTCACTGCCATATTATCCGTGCACATCACAAGGAATAACTGCTCTTCTGACAGATAACGTGTCATTTATGGTACGTATTTTCTATACTTGCTGTACTGTTTGTTAACGAAAACCTTGAGTTTGTTTTAAAATCATTGCTAATACAGTCAAATCCTGGTAATGTGATTTTCAAGTGACCAAAACATTTTTTCGTATTGAGGGGGTTTTGTGCTATCCATTACACAGGTTTTCACAAACACATATTATGTATTACTACTACTGTAAATAGTTATTAATGGACGTGTAGTCTGTACATTGGTTTTCTTTTGATCAGTGAGCATAACTTAAGTTTCTTTGAGCTTTATGCTTTTGCGTAAGTACAAACTGCAAAATTATTTCAACATGTTGACAGTGTTTTAGTCTAAAGCAAGCCTGCTAGCAAGGCGTTAGCAGTGTCAGAGAGTCTGCGGTATATTGCTTTTTGCTGCTGTAGTATACTGATAAATAATGTACAGTCAGCAATATAATATGATCACAATGTTAAATGTCCACCCACCCAATAAAATGTTACTAGAGCCACTCCTACTGTTTTATTCCAACTGGATACATGTAAGTGAGGCCTAGCTGTTTAGGAATGGCAAGACAGGCAGTAACAAATACATGTATAGACATTTTAAACTGTAAAGGCGAATTTACCACAGTATGAAAGCATTTTGGAAATCAGCAATTTCACTGCAGACAGTTGTTTGTATGCTCATTTCAATGATTAATTTAAATTATCAACATTTGTAACCTGAAAAATCTGTCAAAGTACAAACGTGCTGTAATTAACTCACTCATATTTTATTACTTGAAGAAATCAGTAACTTTGCTCTGTTTCGCAGTCTTACAAGCAAAATTAGTAATAAAGCCGCTTAAACTTTCCACCGAATGTTGAATATCTGGTTGAATGTTGTTGGCGTGAACTTCTATGAAGTGTTGCAGTCTTTCGACATAAAACTTCGCTTCATGGGTGGTGGGTGCTATATCAGGCTCTGGATCATCATCATCATCATCTTCATCCTCGCCAGTAGCTGGTACTTGACAAAACTGAGAATTAATTTCATTTTCAGTAGGTTTATCCACTGTCAGCACATTATTGTCTGCTGAAATGAAATCTTCGACTCCTGCATCAAAATTCATGAGATGCTATAGTGCAGTAAAAATATTCCGATCTTCACAGGACATCAGTAACGGCCGCATAACTCATTTTCGATACTTCATGTTAATAGCTTTAATTATCCCCATATCACACGGCTGTAACAAGGCTATTGTATTTGGTAGAAAAACTGGAAAAAGAGTAACCCGGTCTTTACTTTTTCTTCCGCCTTTGCGTGGATCACCTTTAAACGTTATGTGTGTGCTTGCAAACCAGTACCGTCCATAAGTCGGCCTAGTTAAAACTACGTTATGATGCTTCAAAGTAGAATGCACCCAAAATTTGGTATAATGTCAATTTGTTTTTTTTTATAACAAACTCCAAATATATTGAATTTTTATATTTCAGCATCAAATTATCAAGAAAATGTTCAAAATGTACTGAAAATCTAATTTTATAACCCCGTATCTACTTTTCTGGTTAGAAACTAGTACTGCAATTGTAAAAAAAAACTTGTATTTTCAAACTCCGATAGTAGCTTGTGGAAACAGTCATTTTGCCTCGGGTTTCTCCTGTTGCCAAGCCCAAATCTTTATCATGAAGAGCCATCTAATGGATTTAAACATAACTTCAATGTGTTTTTGCAAAAACCATTGCAATCAACATTTGTGCAGTTGCTAAGCGTTTTGTAGAAATGCGACAAAAAACAAAAGCAATTTTCTCAAAGTTATGTTTTTCTGTGTGTAGCCTGCACCTCAACTTCAATGTGGATTATTTCAGCGTAGAAATAACATAGAGCGATGAGCTTGGTATCAAAATGATCCTCAAGAAATGGAGATTCAGGATATGTGAATAACTAGAAAAGCTTAATTGCCAACTTATCTCAACTTCAACATGGATTACTTCAGCTTAGAAATAACATTGAGCGATGAGCTTGGTATCAAAATGATCCTCATGAAATGGAGATTCAGGATAATATTATGAAATATCTAGAAAAGCTTAATTGTCGACTTATGGACAATTTTGCTATGCAGGCACACATATCGCATGGCTCTTAGCATTCAATGAGATGAAGTAGATAAACTTCCTGCCACTGCTTCACACAGTCCGGATCAATGTCAGCCGATTCTCTGCACACGCTCTTGAAAACTATGTCATAATGCCCTTTAATTTTGTTGAGCCATCCAGCGCTGGCTTTGAAATTCTCAATATGCATTTTTCTAGCAAATTATGCCTTTTCCTGTAGAATAAAACCGCTGATTGGAATGTGTTGTGAAAAAGAGTTTCTGAACCAGTCATACATAGCCTTCTCCAGACTTTCGTGTTGACCAACCCGCAGACATTTCTTACTGATGATCTTTTAGCATATTTTTCAAGAATTTTTGTTTTGTTTTTCAGTATAGTAGCAAGTGTGGATACATTTCAAGACCCAAATGTTTTGCAACAACAATCTTTTTGTCAGCTTTGAGTTTTTGTGCTTCACAAATTATTTGTACTTTCTGTTCTCAAGAAATTCCTTCTCATTTTATTCCAGGCTTTCAGCTGTTGCCATTGATATTATGTGTGTTGAAAATTTGGGACAATCACTGACTATAAATCAACTTAAACCACTTTTAAAGTGCATTACATTATGATGCATAATGGGTTGTAAGAACAATCAACTAAGCTCAGTAAACTGTGGTTAGAGTGGCAACAGGTGAATGGTGTCTAGAGTCTGGTGTGCTACAGCAGAAATCGTATTACAAGTGTTTATTTACATTAAAATTATGTTGGCAGGACTTTGGGAAAACAGCGTACAGACGGGGGTTTCATAGTAACGAGTTTCGTATTAAGCATAAGTATTAAGCATTACATGGGTTTTATTATAAGCTTGCCCCAGACATGATAAAATCAGGGTACTACTGAAAGTTTCGTTATAGGCTGAATCGTATTACCGGGATTTAACTGTAGCAGAGTTTTTGTTAATACACTTAAGGCAAATGTTAAGGCTCAAGTTGTAGGATAGTGCATTGGATTGAATTCGTTTGAATATTGTTTCTACACATAGCCAAAAGAAAATTGTTATTTCTAATTTGTTGTAAGAAACACTTGTCATACTAGCTGAAGGGAGCATTAATTATTAGAAGTCACTTTGTAAAGATGCTTAATGGTATTTCTAATTGAATATGCAAATGTAATTTTAAACTGTGTGTTTTTATTTTTAATTATGGTATCTTCAGTTTTTATATGTATTACATTTTTCGTCTAGCTTGATGGTCTGCTGTTTTACCACAAAAGGACAAACTACACTTTTGGCACCACGCCTCTCGTCGGCTGGCTTAAGCCATTCATGATACAGGAGATGCTGGGCATTCCCGTTCCTGACAAACATCTACAGCTAAGACCAAAGACATACACAAACAAAGATGCATTCATAGAAGACTTTAATAAATCTATGGAAAAGAAAATGAGAAAGATTAACCGAAAGACACCTCCAAAAAAGGCGCAAACAGAAGTGCAAAGAGTAGAGAAAATGATCATGTGAAAGGATATTGAAATTTTAATAAGTTAAACTTAACTCAGGTTTGTCAGATACATAGGATTAATTTCGCAAAAATGTTATTTTAGAATGCACAAACATTTCAACGTAATGATGATTGTAAAGGCAATGCATTTTTGGTGATGTTAGCTTTGTTCAATGGCTTATTTCTTTATGTCTGTATGTTCTCGTCTGATGACTTTAGAACATTACAATCCAGAAAAGACGTTTGATTCATTCTATTTAATTGTGTTCATAAATCAGCTTCCTGAACATAATGCTAATTTTGCTGTAATCGTTTGGCTGGGCAGCAACTGTGCTCATGATAAGTTTGTTGGAGGTAAGCATTACCAGCTTTAGGCTCTGTTATAGGATAAGTGACCAGTAGATGATTAATGCCAGGTCAAACTTTGTGTACGTCAGATTGGCTTCCTGACAGATAATAACATTTTGCACGATATCCTCCATGTGTAGACACTTGCATGATGTCTGAGTGAGGTTCTTTAACATTCAAACCTATTTTGAGAATAAATCATCTGCGTCAGCTTAGAAAATTAAATTGATGTGTCAGTTTTTCTGCGATACGTTCTTTTTCTGTGTCCCATCCTTTGAATACCAAAAAAAATGTTCGCAATATGGATACTAGGTGGCAAGTAGTAGTAAAAACGAGTTTTGATTTTGTTTCACAAAATTTTAAATTATAGGCTTTTTACCAGCTAAAAATTTAAATTTTCTGTTGTCACGAGTTTGTGTTGGAATTTAGTGAGTAACACTTTGATTACTTTTCTCAGCCATTGACATCTGACCACTTTTTCTGTCTTGCAGAGTTACTCTGTCAAAACTGTACTAAAAGTGTGCAAATGATTTTTGTAAATATTGTATTATATGTGTTACATAAATTTGTATTTTAGTGTAAGCTTTTAGTGGCATGTTTAACGTGAATTATGTGATATACGTGTAGTTTTACCCAGAACAGCCATTGACTACAAATTGTTGATAATGAAAATGAAAAAATAGTTTCTAATAAGTGCTTTAGATGCTTCTTTAAGAGCACTTAATTCTGCAGTAGTTTGTCATTTAACTTTAAGTAACCCAAGTAGCTCTGTAAATGTGAGTTGCGAAATAAATGCTTCAATCTTGTATTTCTGTAGCTTCTGTTATAGTGATATAAAATGCACTTCTCAGTTAAAAAGTCACTCGTAACAAAATACTTCATTTTGAAAGAACTGCGGACCTTTTGTATTATATATATATATATATATATATATATATAAATAATATATTAATATATATATATTCCAATGATTGTAATTATTGATCTAACTTATATTTGTTATTATTATTATTATTGATTATTATTGTTGTGTTTGCCTTGTTCTTGCAAGTTCTTTGCTTTCTCAAGTATGGCCCATTGGTTAATGATCCCAAGCCATTATTTTGTGCAATACCATCATGCTTCTGTCGTGTGAATCACCACACCACCAGAGCACATGAGAGAAGTCAGTGGGAATTGCATCCTGTTCCAGTGTGTCCTGTGTGGTTTAATTTCCTTGATTAATTGCAACTGTAATAAGGAATATTAGAATATTCTCTATCAGGTGTTATTTTATTATTTTAACATTAGTATTTCTAATAGTAAATAAAACATTTTGGTATTGCTTCTGCTGTTGCTACTAGTAGGGGTGAGCTCTGAACGTTCGAGTTTGATTCGAATGATCTTCTTTAGTTCGAATCTGATTTGAACACAAAATTATAGATTTGAATAAGTCAGCACTTCAACCACATACGTTCTTTATCATTTAAAAGTTTGAAGTATCATGCAACTAGCACAGTTTAGCTATGATTTCTGTGCAAAATTTTTAAACAAATTATCTGTGGTTTTACTGCAGACCAGAATCGAGAAATATACAAGAACTTTGTAATATCACTTTTACTGGTGGTTCGAAAACTTGTTCAAAAATCTTTTAAACTCATTTTGAATTAATTCTGATTCGAAAAACTGAAATTCGGTTCGATTCAAACTAGAAAGTCACAAATTCGATTCAATTCGAATTCACTTTGTGGTAGAGAATGCTCACCCCTAGCGTCTTGTAGTACAGTAGCACGTTCGTTTAATGATTAATGAAGCTAATTATTATTTTCATTTCATTGTTATTGAACCTAGCTGCTAGCTTGTGATGAGTGTTAGACCGTCATTTTCTTTCCGCAATGCCCACATTATTATCAGCAGAATATCGATCTGATTAACATTAATGAAAATTAAAATCCGCAAAATGCCGACCAGCTATTATTTGATCTTCATCTGGTCAGCATATTTCTTTATTTTTTTCAATAGAATACCTGCAATCCCATTCCAATCCGCAGCAAATCTTGCAGTCTTTGTCTGATCCCGTCTGCTGTTATGGTCCGCTCATCACTGGCGCAACGCCAAAGCATTGAAAGATCTTTGAGGTTTTGTTTGAAATTTTCTTTGGCCATCTAATACCCAAAATGTTTCTGTAATTTCACCATTGAAACGCATCAATTTCAGCTTTATGATTTGCTTTTAATGTTGAGAGCTCAGAGTTATACAGAAATACAGTTTCAATTAAGGCTGAGAATATTCTAATTTTTGTTTCCAAAGAAATCTTCCTATTCTCAAAAACTTTTGTGAGTTTTGAGTAAGCTGAATATGCCATTATCTTCCGTCTTGATATGTCGTCTTCTGTTGCCAGCAGACTACCGAGATACTTGCATCTTTGCCATGATTCATCACCATGGCGTGTTATGTGAAACTCTTCAGTTATATTTTTGTTTACAATGAGGTCCATTCTGTTCAGTGTCTCCTCAATTGAGTTTTTTATTCCGTCTACTCCTTCTTTGTTTCTTGTAATCCATGCCACATCATCAGTATATTGCTGATGTAGTAGTTGACTTACTTTGTAGAGAGCTGTAACTGTGTTCTTGTCTTACTTCATTTGGTATTAATTCAGGATCAAGAAGTTTGTAGTTGTGATCTTCTAGGTCTTTCAATGATATGACTTTGTCCTCAGTGAGAGCTATGGCAAGACATAAAGTAAAAAGTACAGGGTTTGGGCAGTCACCCTGAGGTACTCCTTTGTTTGTAGAAAATGGCTGACTCAATTTCCCTTCACACCTGACTTGAATTAATAAATTTTCTAACATTATACTTATGATGTATATTTCATCAGGTTCAAGGATTTCTTCCAGACAGCACGGCAGAGTTTTTCTCCGAACGCAATCAAAGGCCTTTGACATATTGATCATGATAATATACATTGAGTAATCAGCAGAAGAGATGGCTTTTTTGGCTAGTAATTTACAGGCTTGTACTAATTCAGTAGTGTTCCGTCCTGGTTGATATGCTGCTTTGCTTGTTGGAATGTAAGTGTGTGTGACCTGTCATAGATCCTAGTCAACATACATATAGCCAAAACTTTCCTTACTAGTGTAAGCAACATCAATGGTCTAACATTTTCTATAGGACCTCGTTTCTTACCTGGCTTGGGTAAAGGGATAAGTATTCCTTTTTGAATACCCTGCCTAAATATGAATGTTTTTTACTACAACCCAGTTCGAATTGATTAGCTACGTAGTAATATAGATATCTATGGGCCGGCATGAGAGATGTTTAGTATTATTAATGACAGGTGTCAGTAGCCACAACGGCGGAAAATATAGTTGCACAAATTTGCAAAAATAGAGCACAAAAGTATTTTGTTTGTAGTACGACAATTTAATTGGCGTAGACGTGTCGTAGGCTGGCATTAAGCTGTCACAATGCAGTTCCCACCAGAACAACTTGAATGGCTTCAGCAGTGGCGGGCTGTGCAACAGCGGCTAAAGCAGGGAAACCTCAATTCGCATGAAGCTGCAAATTATTATCGTCAGGCATCTCGTCTTGTTCGTGTTGGAGAAGAAGCTGCAATGTATGTACTAAAATTTAATACTATTGGCTGCTACATTGAATTAAGCATTGTTTTGTATGTGCAGGGTGCCGTCGTGCCTCAAGCAGCAGACTGGTATAAATTTCTTTATCAAAATGAAATTTCTTTGCAAATATCTTAAAATTCTTATTAACATTCTTATATTTGTGTTTTTATATGCTACACTGTTCCGACTGGTTTTATCACCCTTTTGCAACGAGGAAGGATTGGTGTAGGACTGTAGGTACATCAAAATGTGGCCATGATGTTTTGTTAGTCAAAAGATTATAATAAAAAATCCGGTTAATCACTTTTAATTCGAAAGTTAATATTTTCTGTCACAGTTTCGCGGAATTGCCTGTAAAATCAATATAATTATAAGCCTCAATCAACAGTACTTGAAATGGTCAATATTGGTATAAATTCAGCTATGACTAGACCTCATACTATAGTGCAAACTTTCATCAGCGCAAGACTAGTTCTCGCCTCTTTTTCAGACATTATGTTTTTTAGGCATGAATGGCCAATAATATCAAGCATGTAAAATTTTTGACTCAAGTTCTTGGGCCTAAAATGCACAGAAGCTGAGTTTTTAGACAGGAACAGCTGTTTGCTGAGAAAGATTCTTAGCGTCTAAACTTGGTTTAAGCAACACATACGTCTAATCTGAAATGAACAAAAAAGCTGGAAAGAGTAAATGAGTTAAATATTTACATATGGCCATTACAAGATTTGAATAGCTAAAAGACAATAATTAGTTAATATGTCACCGTTGAGGTAATATTAGTTGCCATGGAAGTAAGCCTACATCAGACTGTCTTAGTCTGCCTATTGTGACATGATTATTGTGACACAGCTGCCCTGACACGACTCTGAGTTGCCAAGGATCATCAGCACTTTCAGCACGTTTGCAACTCACTGGTATTACATATCACAACTCCATGTTAACTTGTAAATAAATTTGTTGCAGAAAAAATAGCCACTTTTGAGTGTTTTTGGCCTCCCCGATCCTCCCAATGACCCCCCTTTGAAAATTAACCATCAGTGTGGTAAGTCATTTTTCATTTGATATGTGGATCGCCAAGAATTGTGCTGTTGTTGGAGATGTGGCCTCGAATCTTGTCCAATAAGTCCTCGCTTAACGACGCTAATGCATCGTTAGCGTAAGGCGATTTTTGCTATTAAACCAATCTCCCTAGTATTTATATTCATGAATTCATTTAATTTGGCAATATTTTACATTCAATATTAGTTCTTTACTGTTTCTCTTTTTTGTCATATTAGTTGCCATGTATTTTGTTTTTTTAAGTTGAAGGTCATCATTTTTTGAGTTTCTGTCTCCCTAAAATTCACTGCTGCTTTAATCACTGTTCCTGCAGTCCCTACTGATCACACGTCAGCCACATATAACAGGGTGCCAGTTTCTAAATCAGGGCCAAACATTGTCACTGGATGATACTGTATATCTATTATATCGTTCATAGTTATCCCACATAGTGTTGGACCTACTGGGGTGCCCTGTCTTACATTTTCAGTTAGTTTAATACTTTTAGTAAATCCAATAGGTGTGTTAATTTTGGCATTAGTTTCACAGTTGAGCTTATAGACTAATAATGTGTCACGAGAATTAAATCCTAATTTCCATAATTGATAAATGCAAACTTGCAGCCATAATCGGTCAAAACACTTCAACATCACCAAATAATAAGTATAAATCTGTATTCATCATTTTATTATATTCTAATATGGCTCTTAATGTAAAAAGGTGATCTGATGTTCCTTTATGTGTATGCGCTCCACACTGTAAGTTACTGATGTTATTGTTTAATATGTCACTGTTTCTTTTTATGCGAATCCTTTCAAACAATTTGCTAATAGCTGATATTAAGAAAATCCCTCGTCTGTTAACCAGTTCTCTCTTTGATCCGCCTCATTTATACAGCGATTTAATCACCATTTCTTCATTAGGTATGCTATTAGGACTGGTGTATATACAGTTGAACATTTTAACAAAACTATCAATTAAGTCATATCCAGCATTCATTAATATTTCATTTTTCCAATTGTATAAATCTTTTGATTTTCTTTTTTAACGACCTAATTTCATCTACCAATTCATTTTTTGTAATTGTCTCAGAAACTTTATTACACAACAGTTTTTTCAGTTGACTTATACTTTTATTTACCATTGCTTGAATTTCAATTTCCCTTGGAGTAATAGCATTGATTGGTTTTAGCAGGTGCTCATAATAATTTTCAAACTCTTTTAGTATTGCAGCTGGGCTTCTATGAGAATTCCATCAGCATTTCTAATTGATACCATATCCTCTTTCTTTTTAACTTTAATCTTTTTGTAAAATTCCCAAAAGGCATTTGACTTTATTCCATTTTCTTGTCTAATCATCTGAACAGTTTTATTAATTTGATTAACAAATTGAAATTGCTTATATTTAAATATCATTTCGATAATTCTTTGTTTTAGTACTATACGCTATTTTCCGATTTTATGTTCGATTCTTGTTTCAGTAATTGTTTAATTTTTGTTTCATTAGCAGTCTAACTACTTTCAAATTATTATTTTGTTTTATCTTTCTACATGTTGTAAAACATGTATTATTAATAAGCCATTTTGTGTATTTTGATTGAATACTATCATCGTCATCCCATATTTTGCTTAGAGCGCTTCTCTCAGTTAAGTTTTTAAACTTAATAAGATTTGCCTGATTTACTATAGGTGATGGCACATAGTGATCGTAAAATATCCCTTTCGGGTCCCGTGCATCCGTGACCTAACGCGTGAAAATGCGGAGAAAGGAACGAACATGGAGGTGTTTCCTTTTTACAGTTATATACTTTATAATGCGTTTATGACAATTTATCTATGTGGTTGTTTAGCACTGCATCGTTTTATAATGATTTGTGGTGATTAACATTATGTACAGTCGAGCATCGGGTTACCTGGCAAATCTATGGAATATTAGCAATGACGACTGGTTTTGTTGGCGTGCCGTCTCCTGTCTTGGCGAGAAGCCTTGAGAGAGTATTAGAAGATGCTCAGTATACTGGATTGCTTAATTTATCTGGTCGGAAGCTCAAGGAATATCCGAAAATTGCAACGAAGTACGATTTATCAGACACAGTGCAAGCAGTGTTGTCTAAAAATCGTCTTGTTGAATTACCGGAGGAACTCTGTGAATATAGATGTTTGGAAAATATCAGCTGTTCTTGTAACAATATCCGCTCCATCACCGACTCGATATCTAATTTAGAGAACCTTACACGTATTAATCTCAGTTGCAACCAGTTATCGATGATTCCCCAGGCACTATGTCACCTGCCTCTTCAAGTGCTAATAGTCAGTAATAACAAACTAGTCTCTCTACCAGAAAATATAGGAATGTTAAGCAGTCTGATGGAGCTGGATGTTAGCTGTAATGAGATCTCTCACTTGCCTCCTCAACTATGTGATATAGAATCTCTAGTGGTGCTCAATGTTAGGAAAAATTTACTAATTGATATACCCAAACACATTACCAAGTTAAAATTATTAAAACTTGACATATCAGAAAATCGTATCTCTCACCTTGACCCAGCCATCCGTTTTATTGATTCATTGGTGGATTTTTCTGTGCAAAACAATCCTTTATTGTCACCTCCTGCAAATTTATGCATACGAGGTAGAGTTCACATGTTTAAGTATTTTGAAATACTAGTAGCTAGAGAAGCAAGACGGCAGGGTATACAAACTGAGCAAGACCTAAGGCGTTCATTTCATAAATCGTCTAGCTTGCAACCTGGAAACAGTGAGACTTCTGTAAAATCGAGGTCTTTGCAGCAAGATAAACTCCAACGTCAGATAGTTTCTACTTCTGTAGCTGATTCGGGTTATGCCACAGCTGATAATAATAGTGATAAAAGGTGGTCTAATGAGAGTGATGAAATTGTATCTGGACTGGATAGAGATTTAACAAAGCCAGTGCATCTTGTAGCAAGCAGCCCAGCTATTCTAGATCAAGAGTCACAAGATAAATTTACTGCTGAGCTTAACAGACAGAAAGCTAAATATGAGGAGAGAAAGAAGTTGGCTGAAAAAATTAAACTCTCAATTGGAAAACAGGGTTCTAATAAATCTTCAGAATTTTCTGTAAATGATGATGTGCCCACAAAGATGAAACAAACGGGAAGTCTCCAAAAACATGATCATATATCTGATGCAGATTATGGTGATTTTCAGAAAGAACAAAAAGAGGAACGAGAGGAGGTGCGGCATGCTGGTTTCTCTTTGCATAAAGAGCAAAAGAATTTTATCGACGAGCCATGTGGGGATAACAAAAGGCATGTTATTTTTAAGAACCAGGAAAACAAGGGACATCCATCACAAAGAGTTGTCGCTGTTTCGGTGACAAAGAAGCAAGCTAATCCAGTGCAAAAAACATCAGCAGCCAGCATTTCTCCAATTCCAGTACCAGTTCAACATATTGTTTCAACACCGAATTGTCGATTTGTCAGCAATACTGATAAGTGTCATAAGACAGATAACCAATCTAATTCTAGTGATTACAATGAAGAGGAAGTTAAACTGTGCAGGGAGGCATTAACATCTCAAACGCGTCATCATGCAGAGATTACACAACGGCATTTGGAGGAGACACGTCATCGTGTAAAGCAAATTCAAAAGGATGCAGTATTAAATTATGTGCGGAGACGTAGCCCAGAAAAATCTGCCTTGAATACTACTTCCGAAAATCTTCGAAAACGTCAAAATTCAGCTTTAAGTGACAATGTTCAGAATTCTCTTTCGATCTGTGCAAAATCCGCAACAAGTGCTTTAACTGAAAGCCTTCTAGATGGTAAGTCTGATGGAAGTTTTACAACTCAGAGGCGCATAAATAATCAGGAATCAAAGCGTAAGCAGATAGAGCAGCTTCGTCTTACTATAGAAGCAAGATTAAAAGTTTCTCTGCCAGATGACTTATCTGCTGCTTTGACAGATGGTGTTGTTTTGTGTCATTTGGCTAACCATATTTGGCCGCGATCCGTGTCTAGCATTCACGTGCCATCGCCAGCTGTGCCAAAATTGTCTTTAGCAAAATGTCGCCGAAACATTGATAGTTTTATTTCTGCTTGTCAAAAGATAGGAGTTGCAGAAGATATGCTTTGTCTGCCACAAGATATTCTGCATGGGAGAAATCTAATACAGGTTGCATTAACAGTAGAAGAAATGATTGAGTGTTCTAAACAAACAGCATGTTAAAAGTTGCAGTGGATTGCATTTTAGACTGAAGTTGTTGCAATTGCACTTGCATAACAAGTTATTGCCTGCATGACTATTATTTTTAATATTGTTTTAAAGCTCAAAGATACCTTTGTGTCAAATGGGCTTTTGTCAATGTTTCATGATTAATTTTAACATATAATCTGACAGCGAGGTACATATAAGTCGGTGTCCATTCATTGTTATTTAAACCCTGTTAATCTACCCTTTTGTGAATTTTTGTAACATTTGTACATAATGTGTACTTATGTATATAATGAATGATATATAATTTATGCAAAACCAGTACTACGAAATTGGCCACTGGAAAAGGAATTAATGATGTCGAATTGTGATATATGCCTATTTTGCCACTGATTAATGATGTACTAATTTAAAAGGTATACTGTACTTTATTTGCTCCATATTGCATTTTAAGTAATGTACTATATAGTGTATGTGCTCTACTTTGTATCATACTTTATACAGTTATGATTGTATTTTAGCTCAGTCAGTTTATTTTTAAATTTAGTGGATACCTTGCTGTGCTTCTTGTCCAGTTACAAATTTAAATAATGTCAGTTTTTAAAGGAAGGGCTCAAAATTCTGCCTTTGGTTTATAATACATGTATAAAGGAGATTTTTTATTTGTTAGCTGGGAAGCACAGTCAGTAAATTGACTGGAAAAGTTGAGCTGTAATAAATTTCCGTCAATCATTTCTTTGCCTTCAAAACTGTAACTAAAGGAAAAGTCTTACAATAATGAAATTGATATCCTGTTGAAAAAACTGTAAAGTGAAAACCGTATAGTTGTTTATAGGTTTGCTGTTTTGATGATCATAATTACTTACGTATTTAGAACATTTTTGGGAAGAACTAGACATAAATTTCTATTGTAGTTATTAGCTTTTATACCCCATTGTTTTTATATACCTGGGTACAGATGGTTAAATTCTCTTTGTAAAATGTTAATACATTTACTGTGATGACTGATGAAGGTTCGTTTGCTTTTAAGGTTAATAAGCAAAATTTTTATGTTCGTCTAGATGTTTAGTGCTTCCTGCATTAATGCTGGGTTGTGTTTTAAAGCACATACTAACAGTGCTTTAATCGTGAGTATTACTCTACTCGGAAGAGTAAAAGTTTTGCAACACCTCGCGTTCACACATCGAGAAGCTGACCGAAACCTGTACATGCAATGATTTGAATTATAATACCAATGGCAACTTAACTACCTTCAGTGTTGCAATTTCATAAAAATATGAATTACAACTGCACAAATGCCCAAGAACTAGTAATTGTATATTTGTGCTTTAATTAAATTGCCTATTGTATTGACTGTTAACGTTTTCTTTTCAATTTGACTATGATAATGATTTGTATATTGAGCATAACTTAAAATTTTCTAAATCTATTGTGCAACAACAGAGCACTTATTTAAAGTTTCTTACAAATTTTGTTTCTTTCCTTTTCCTAGTAATTACCGAACTTGCTGTTGCTTAATTATAGATGGGCTGTTGTCTAACCTATTTACGTGACTTGAGTTTAATTGAGTCACGTAAGCGAGCAAGTTTCATGATGTCTAATCAACGGTCAGAAATTGTAATCGATTAGGTTTATTCCTGGATTGGAGAACTGCTGAGGCACTTTTATGAAAATATCCATTGTAATTTGTTCAGTCTGTAATGTAAAAATGCTTTAATTTGATCGCAACACTGTACCTCTAAAGGCTGCATTTTTAACTTGCTGTATGCTGTTCAATTCACATGTTGGTGTAAAATTTATTGACTTTTAAAAATTGACAAAACCTTAGTTTATGCACAGATCATTGCTTTACACTTTGGCATTTTTAATGCAATTGTGATTAGAATTGTTGTTTTAACTTTAGCATAAGCTTTATTCTGTTCGCTTTCAAATTTCAGTGTGCCTATGAGTAACACAATCGTTTATGCACAAATACACTAACTTCTGTGCTTTAAAAAATAAGACTTATATCAGACTCCACACATCGGTGAGATGAATAGAATTTTTTTTGCTCTTCAACATGAAACTCGCAGTTAATTAAAATAATCATTCATAATGAAATAGACTTACACAGTGCATATGTGATCGTATTTCACTGGTTTTCTCTGTAGTTTTCGTGAGGGAAACTTGATTAGGTCCTACGTGTTCTCATGTTCTGATATTTGATTGTAAAATGGCTTTCCATAAGCATGCGCTGTTTACTAGTTCAAACTTCTGCAGCCTAAATAATGTTCATGCAAAAATAGCTATCTAGTTTTTTGTAAGAACTCATTATACTTTTGATGGAAATTAACAGTGCACGACTTTAATTGCACGTGGTGCTTATCACACTTAATACCTAATTCTAACATTTATTGCGAACATTGAAATAAGCCTAAGTTCCCCGAAGGGTTGGCTATGCAACATCGGTGATACCTTGGCATGGTTTTTGTTGCGCCGCCTGATATATTGCTTTATTTGATTTATTTGTGTGGTGACATTGTGATCGCATACAAATTATCATAACAAATGACTTCCTTTGAGTCTTGTCCTCCTGTTGACATGATGTTTCGTGCAAGAAAAGAATTGTTCTACAAGATTATACATCATCAAATTTGCCGTAAATTCAAAATTTCTGCCATTTATAACTACAGCATATCATTTATATAATTTCACCAACCTTTGCAAAACAATACATGTTATCCGAAAAATGGTTTAATAAAGATTAACATACACTCTTACGGTCACTACTTACATGAAACGATAGAAAGGTAAACAACTGTGCAGAAGTTATGTACAATTGCATACTTTGTGTATCTTGAGAGGAGCTAAAAACCCTCTGGAAAAGAACCGATGTTTGTTATATTTATATGCAGATATGATAATCAATATTGGTCTATGTAACAATTTGAACAGATAAAATGTGAAGAGAATCTGAACATACCCTGTACATTCATTTTAGAGCTGTTTGAATTTTATAGCTATTTTCTTATTGCACATTGTTTCAACGATGAAAGCTAAGTTTGTACTGTTGTCAGAAGTTAATAGCAAGATATTTTTTTGGGTTAAGCCTGTATCGTTTTTCAGGCAGTTGACATTTTGTATAGATGATTGCTAACCTCTGTATATATGTCCCTGATTTTGAGCCCCAGAATGTTGTCTGAACCTGGTTAAAAGTAACAATAAATTATCATTTTGACAGACAATAATAGCTGGGTTATAATTATTAAATATAATCACGGTCATTTGAACTTCTGGTTTTGCTGTTCTTGGTAATAGTGAGGCATGATCTTGCACATCTGTATTAGATCAGCATTATTTGAAGTGAATACACTGTGAAACATTGTTCAAAGTCGAAACACTACAATATTTAAAAAACATGCTTTTGTGTACGTGTGTATCATGCATTCAGTACGGGACTAACTATTGTGTGGAAATCAGAGTTCCGGTGAATAAGAAATTATTACAAAACTAAACACACGGATTGTTACAAAAACTGATTTACATCACAAATTCTGCAGAAGACTGAAAACGAATAAACTGACTTCTCTGAACTAAAGCAATAATATGTAGTGCAACATAACATTAGCTATATTAGTGGAGGAAATTGAACTAAAAACCATAATTAATGGAAGATAGAACAAGCTTCATAGTTTCGAACAAAAAAAACTTTTATAAGTTTTGAGATTTTGGATGCAAAATTTGTTGGTAGAGCGTATTTGTAACTTAATACATATGGCTGTGGTATCTAGAAAATTACCATGAGGCATCTTTGCACATGAGACAACTCTGAACCGTCATCAGGCCTGGTGTCCAGCCCATGTCCTGATGGATGTGAAAAAAGGACGTATAAGTAAATCTAAACCATAGTTTCAATACTATGGCACCCCCAGGGGAGACATATTTTTTTGGAACTTATTTCCCACAAAATTTGATTTTTTTCAACAGTTTTAAGTACATATTGTTTTTTTAATGTGTTGCTTTATTTTTGTAATTCATTGATTTTTTTTATTTGTATTTTTGTAGCATCAATCAAACATCTGCTAAGAAGCTTCTCGCTGAACTGCTGAAGCAGTTTAACTTAATAAATACAATTGACAAATTACCACAGCAGAATAATGAGGAAAAAACACCGGATCAAGGTATGCCAACATAGTTCTTCAGTTTGCTGCTTATAACATTCTGTGTTAAAAAAGAACTTGTCATCCTTAGTTGAATTTGCCACTCAGTCTTCAGATTTCCATACATCTTCTGTCAGTGTGGTAAATACTTATGGACAGTATGGCAGAAGAAATCACCCAGAACTGATATTGAACCCATTGATCTCATATCCATTCACTGCCTAGACTCCATTCACAATTACTACTACACTGTAAAAATTTAAAATCAGTGGTTGTGTAGTTCATGTGGTGCATGTATTGCAATAGAAATATGTATTGAATGCCACTGCATCAGAACACGTATAAAATTCTACCAGAGTGATCTGATTAGGGTGGGGATATCTATTGACATTATTCATACATTGCTGAAGTTTCATAAGTTGTAATATTGGAAAATATAATATTGACCAAATATTGCTGTGATAAAGCAGCTTGATTTGAAAGCTTTGAGAGTATGGCTGGTATTGTGTAAGCTTACTTAGGAAGTAGGAACTTCTTTAGATGTTTTGAAGTTACTTGGGACATGTCATGCATAATAATGCACTCCCTTAACACCTGAAAATGAGTTATGGCAACTCCATTTCATCTCCTAATTTATAGAAGTTTGTTAAATTTTGTAGGTCGTTGTTTGGATGTGCGTGTTGAAAGTCACGGTCAGTTAGTTGAGCAACCCATCTCTTGCAGCACCTCTGAAATGCACGAAGAACCCAAAATTGATGTGAATAATAAGAAACTTGATGTGCATAATGTAGTTGGTGAAGTGGAGCAATGTGAACAACCAAGTTGTAGCAAAATGCTTCAGGATAGCTCAGTTAGTAGGAGTCGTAAGCGCAAGGCAGATGACGATGGATTTGGTAAATTGTTCAGTGAACCTGAATGAATTGGCCTTTTTGTTTTACGTTGATCAAATCTAAGTCTTTGGTTAGTTCAGCGTTCAAACAGGTATTGACTGGGTCCTTACGCTGTGTGAACAGTCACTTTAAACATTTCTGTAGCTATCAAACAAAAGTTCATATTAAAAACTATCAAAAACAACAGCTACAAAGCATACATAGAGTGCTTTTATCATTACCATAAATTTTTTTACAAAATGTTTTTCACTTATTGGGTTATTTGTATACAGCTTGTGATGTCAAATGATGCCTCCATGTCTATTTCAAAACCATAATGAATAGCAAATGACAGTGCTTCATTAACCAGCTAATGTAGCACTCCATCAGAGTAGTATGTACATATTTTCAGGCACTGCAGCATGAATTTGTTCGTTTTGTTAACAATTTGACTCAAATTGGTACTGTTTGTGTGGTG
The DNA here is from genome assembly GCA_030141605.1 of Tubiluchus corallicola. NCBI lineage: Eukaryota > Metazoa > Priapulida > Priapulimorpha > Priapulimorphida > Tubiluchidae > Tubiluchus > Tubiluchus corallicola. The sequence continues at coordinate 73,770 of JAQGDQ010000265.1, forward strand.
TAATAAAGATGTAAATTAGTGTTTCTTATTTATCATAGTACCATTATGAATTACTTGATCACACTTGGTCTTATGGAAACTGATTATAGTCCATTTTACATGGCTATTTATCATTTCAGGTACAATATATCGAGATCAAAATTTTATTTGTTCAAATTACCAATTAAAACAAACTGTTCGAGGGGGTGATAATGAAGAAAACAAACTTAGACATGCTAGTGATGTAAAAGTAGTGGAATTGTATAACAATGAGGATGCATTGAAAGAAGAAAAACAGTCTAGCAGAGATCGGCCATATTCTGTTTTTAGAACTGCTGGAGAACAATTGGTGAGAGCAACTGCTTTAGTATGACTTCCAACTGCAAATTTTTGGGGTACTTGCTTGTGATGTGATTCTTATAAACAGATTTTTATTACCATGAAGTCGGCCTCGTTTTTACTGTAATTCGTTTTACCATTTACCCATTGTGAAGCGAACGATGCATATTTTAAATTTTCACAAAAAATTTAGCTCTGTGACACATGTAACATTGTATCTGTTAATAGTTAGTTTATTAACATCATTTCGGGAGCAGAAAACAAAGTTTACATAGAATATTCGTGCATTATTGGTGATTGGCGTGTTTTGTCATTTGTGGCCGAAAAAATCTCAGTAAATTAGTAACCCAATGCATAGCATTCTGAACTAGTTAATTTGTTTCATTTCTTGTATTGCCCTCTACTATTTGTTTCTTTTGGATGAGTTTATATACGTATCTGAATGGCTCTTCAGCTTTTTAGCCAATAGCAGAGAACTGTTTTCGTTCTCTGTGGAACCTGTTCTTTGCCGGCATTAAGCACGTTCGAGCGAAAATGTTTTGTGTTTCGTTTGTCATTAGACTAATCTTAAAGAACTAGGCTCGGAACTGTCATGCTTACGATGAAAACAAAACGAGCTAATTAACAGAAATCATCAACAGCTTTTTGGCTACCATTTTTTAGTGTGCACATCGATTTATATGTGTGCACAATTTTAAACAAATAACGAACAAATGACCCTGCGAAAAATGAGGAAAGGAGGCTGATAGTATTTATTTTGATCAACAAAAGTTAACAGATTGAAGTTGAATGACCATGAGACATCATGGCAGAACATTTGGCAGTGTGTCAGCACTCTATGTTGGAAACGAATTTTAGACTAATTGAAGTGCAAGTGTTGAAAATTTATGTTTACGACACTCGTAAGTAATGTACTGTTTCACTTGTGTGTGCTTTGTATTGTAGAACTCACATAATCAGAAAAAGGAAAGATCATGCACATCAGGTAGCCCTGGGCTGACTAAACAATATCTTTATGGAGGCAACTCAAAATCACTTGGGACTAGGTATTTATATAAATGCAAATGTCAAAGAACTGCACCAGCACCATTGACTCGCAGGCTAGATAATATATACACATTGTTGCATCATCAAGTATTTGATTATACCGGTAGATGTCGACTTACAGACGTCGGTTTACGACCTATGCGACTTGTGACTTTACGAACCACCCGCAACTTGATTAATTATACAAATTAGACTATAACTCGTATATTTCTTTCTATTTTTTTAAATAAACTAACTTTCAGTTGGTATCTGTTTGGCAAATTAAACGTAGGCGCCACCAAATTTTGTGAGTACATCAACACACAACATCTTCCGTGTAGTGCACCGCTAGAATATACGGGTCTGACCTGCGTCCAATTCGTCTTACGGCCAGTCCGCTGGTCTCGACTGTAATTGTAAGATGACGACTACCTGTACTGCCTGACTGACCAAAATTTGCAAGTAAGGGGCAGAATCATGAGCTTACTACTGTTGAGTTCCAAACCTAATAATAAACTTGGAATTTCAATGATTGGTTGTAAAAACATTTGCAAACAATTTTACTTAATCGTGAAGCTTTTGAAGAAAATTTCTGGAAAATTATAGTATCAAATGTAAACGATAAATGTATTAAAAGACGAGAATCACAGATCAATATTTCAGAAACCTAAAGGTAGCCATTTTCAAGAATATTTTCAAGTTTAAAGCTTAATGTGAGTCAAGGCTATAATGGATTGAATAACTTTTCTTGATCATTGTTGTTAAGTTCAGTTAACTTATCTTGTTTCAGGCGAGGATTTGTTCCTCCAGTCAATCGATTGGAAAATGACAGGTATGAAACTTGCTTCAAAATTGTCTACAGTTTTCTTGAGAAGCGTGTTTTTTTTTGCATGGGAGCCTATGAAATAAGACTTATTCGTTGAGCAATGTGCAAGTAGTGTTTTAGTGGGTTTTCTTTAATTAAGTCAACACAAGAATATTTGAAATAGTATTTTGACGTCATTAAATTTCATTTTACATTTTGTTTCTCTGCATGCTAGGCACTTTGGTAAAATACTAGGTTTGTAAGTACATAACTATATTTTTAACATATAGTCTATACCAGTAATTATTATAAATCACTTTGCTAAATTGATTAGGTTTTAGGCTCTAAATGGTTTCATAAGTAAACTAATCTGTTTACTAAGCTAACCAAACAGTTTGCTATCATGTTATTACCATAGAAAGAATACCATACATACATTGCCATTCACTACATACGTTTTGAGATGTAAATGAAACATCACAACAGTAGCAGTTCTAAATACTGGTGCAAAAAGTGATACATAACCGTGCCAATTACTTGTACTACAATTGGTTTAATGATTATCAATGAAATTTGATGCTTGAAAAGTGTTCAGATTTCTAAAGCAGAACCTGTAGCAACAGAACTGCTGCACAGAATGCGTGTCTAGGAATTTGCTCATGTATTTGTAAAAAAAAACACTGCACAGAAGATTTCTTAGTCATTCGTCCTCATAAAAGATTTTGGTGAAGAGCTGTATTTGTTAGTCATTTTCCAATTGCCAAAACAAATCCAGCTGAAGTTACAAGTCACAACACCTGTAAACACCTGTTATAAAACACCTGTAACACATTATTGCTTAAGTCATTTAGCTAGACAAATTGCTAGAAAAAAGGCATTGCTGCATTAACTTATAATATATATGGTAAATATTATTGACAGATTTTTGTGATACCTTTTGGCAACTTAGCATAAATAGCTATAAACAATAATGAAACTTAACCATGGGATTCGTGCCTCTGCATTATTGGATTTAACAGTAAAGTGGCATTGTATATCCATAGTTCAACACCGCTGTGTTTCAGTTTTTATTTGGTTATCTAGAAATGGTTGCATGCTGGTTCGAGACAAACACGAAATAGGAGATGGAGGGAATGAAGAACAGGAATTTGATGAGCGTCTCAAAAATATTGAACCGAAGATGATTAGCCGCATACAAGCTGAGGTAGGATTCATCATGCTGGTTTCCTAATAATTGGGTTTGGTGGATTCAAGTGTACCTGTAGATGAGCATATGGTGTTTTAGTTGTTTTTCTTTCAGTCAACATTTAATAACATCTTTGCATCAAACTGAAGATCAAAAATAACATTTCCACATCATTAAATTTCTTTCGCCATTTATTTTCTATGCATGCTAGAAAAGCATTCAGATGTATTGCAAGAAGTCTGCAACCTTCGGTGCCAGTTCTCTAGAATTTGCAAAGAACCATAATGGAAAACAACAGACATCAGATTTGAGTACATTGTTTTTTCTGTTATTTATTTATGCAACTAACCAAATGAATCTATTGTATTACAATAATTCGAAATAAATTATGTGTATAATAAACACAGATACCCAAGCATACATGCAGATGCACATAGGAAACACCAAGTACTGATGCATGAACATGAACACAACTTATGGACCTCCAATTTTCCATTTCAAAATTGACCAAATTCTGTTTCAAGGCATGCTCGTCACAGAAATTAAAAGCTGCATGGTCCTATAACTAGAATTTATCATCAATTTATGTAACGTGTGACAGATTATAAATAAAAAAATAAATTCTTATATGAATTAGCTATGTAGTCTATCAGGCATTTGCGTTTGGCTTTGCAGGACATAAGAACGTCAATATTTAATTTGCACGTTAACAATATCTCATCATATTTGTATCATCGGGAAATTTCCTGGCTCTTCCCAAGCACACACACACACACATCAACATCACGAGACTGTGCAGATCGTTTTACTTTTTTGGCTGAACATCACTGGCATCGACCATTTTAAAAGTTGGACTAAACATCCAACATTTCTTGTGTCAAAAAGAGAGTGAAAGGACGTAGTGGGTGTGCAAGTTGCATAAAAAACTCCAGGATGAACTTCTAACAAGGTCGAGAAAGGCTGAAAAACTGCTTTGTTTTGCTGAAAAGTAACTATTGAAGTAAATTTCCTTTCTAGCACGCGTTGAATTTACGGAAAAGTCCGAAATCAGGCCAATTCCATTTTTCATAGCTATTTTGATCTCACGTGCCCATTTCCGTGAATTCCGTACATTTTGAATGATTGCGGAAAATCTGAGGCCCTAAACTTAGTGTAGTTCTAATTCTTGTAAATGTATTGGGCTGTTGGCTAAACATCATTGATTCATTGAAACTAATTACGCAACTTTATGGGAGTTATTTTTAATAACATTGTTTTTACTACTAGTGAGAGGCATTCTTGATTTTAAAATTCTGTACAATTCTTTGTACTAGCAAAAAACGGTTCTCTAAAACATGCCACTACAGTTGCTATGTAGCACATGTCCAAAATGACTCGCCTAAAACATGGATGTAAAAGTGTCATCTGAATGTCCAATTGCATTGATTTGTTTGCTCTTTGAAATAAGTATACATCGTGTAAATCGTTCTGCATCTTTTTCTGCTCAAATGTTGTGCTCTGTTTAAAAGCTTAACTCTTCCATTCAGTTTCCTAACAGTTTCCAATCAAATTGTGCAATATTTTGGCATTTTTCAGTAAGAGCATTAGCATGAAGTAAATATAAAATTATGTTTGTTACATGCACTTTTGGTAGAACATTTTAAGTGCATCTTTCAACTTGCAGCTTAATTCCATCCTTGGGATATAAAAATCCACCAAGTTTCATTTTACTCATATCAATGTGTGTATCACTGCATGTAACAAATTTGTACTTTCTCAGTATGTATGCCATGCACATTTTTGCTTCCATTAGTGCAAATCGGAAACCGATGCAGTTTCGAGGACCCACACCAAATGGTACAAATGTACACGGAGAAATTTTATGCCTTTCTTCTGGGGACCACCTATTAGGATTAAAAGTGTGTGGATTGGGCCAGTACTCTTCGTCATGGTGGAGTGAGTACACTGGTACAGCAATACTCACACCTTTGGGGAAGTCATACCCGGCCATGTGGAAATCCGCTGATGCAACCCTCTCTATTCTGAGAGCAGGTGGATACATCCTTAGAGTTTCATTTGTAACCATATCCAGTACTTCAAGCTGATTTACGTTGTTATAATTAATTTCTCCATCACCAATAATATTTTCTATTTCATCATGAACTTTTTCTTGCCATTCTGGATGTACTGCCATGCAGTATGCTAGCCATGCGAGCAACGTTCCCGTTGTTTCGTATCCTGCTAGAAAAAATATCACTGCATTGGCCAGTATTTGGTCATCTGTCAAACCTTTTTTCGCAATATCCTCATTTTCAATTTCTTTGTGAACATCTAGCATCAGTTGTAAAAAGTCTGGGCGATATTCTTTCTGATTTCTGCGCATTTCCAGAACACGCTTTGTAGATTCATGAAAGAACTTGAACGGCTCCGTTGGGAAGAATGAAATCCTGGAAACCTTCGCAATGAAGAATGAAAGGGCCGGAAAAAAGATGAAGATCAGCATATTTATGCTAAACAGGGAGAAATCAAATGCTTTTTTGGCATGCCGAACAAATGGATTATCAGGATCATCCTGAGAGTTTAGTTGCAAGCCAAACATGGTACTGGCAATAACATCTAAGGAATAAGAACCGAAAATTGACTTAGCTTCGAATGTTTCCTTTTCGTCTGCTAGTTTGCCAAAGTTAGTGAGCGTAACAGATGAACATTGTGCAATTAACGGAGCCATCTGTTTGAGCCTCGCTGCAGTAAAAGTGGGTGACAATAAAGAGCGGGCTTCTTTCCACTTTTGTCCCGAAGCATTTGAAAGTGCTTCTTTGATTATTTTTGTCTCGTCGTTAAATAGCTCTTTGAGTTTCTCGTCTTGTCTGTTAATAAACAAGTCATGAGCTTGTTTGATAAAAACTTGTTTTATGAGCTCTGGTTCAGCGACCATCAATTTTGGATGACGACCAATGAATGCCCCATACAGCCTGCCATACTTTTTACCCCATTCTTCGTCGATCCTGTGCAAGTTTTTCCTCATGAATGGCAAGAAATTGCCCACCAATGGATATGGTTTGGGACCATCAATGCCAAGGTCTTTCCAGAAGTTAAGATGCCATTTTGAATACAGGTAGATCAGAGTCAAAATGATGATTAACAGCAGAAGCCAATCTGATACGTAATAGCCTAGTGCATACATGTCTTTTTCAGGTTTAGCAATCCTTTTGCTTTACATGCGTTTTCGGCTGATCTGAAAAACGATACGATATGTACACAAATCGGCTAATGAATAGTTTATTAAAAACATGCTGTTAAATATTATCATAGAACTACATTGCTGAATATTATAGTGTGCACCCTGTTCATCTTATCATCTGAGAATTCCTTCCGGTTAGTCTCCTGACTGTAATGCAGGAATGGATAGCAATAAAAGTAAATATCTTCATTACGTTGTGCAAAATGTTTTTTGTGACACAATTATAGATTTCCATCCAGTGCTCTATTAATACATTAAGGAGTTGTTTCTTTTGCTGAAAATAGTCAAATCTTTTTTCACATCTAATTGTGAAAACTATAAATATTGTGAATACCCAATTATGGAAATAAAAGCAGTAAATAAGTAATCAAATTAAGATAATTAAAAGTAGTCATTTCTTTTACTGGAAATAGTCATATTTTCTACATACCTTTTTCTGATCATGGAAACTACAATAATTATGGAAAACTTTTTCTTTTTTCGATACATATTGTGCTACCTTATAAATATGAGTTGTTTTTATCAGCAAATAAGTAGTGTCTGTCATTTCTACATTGTTCATAGTGAAATTATATCTAAAAAAACATTTTACTGTTGCCATCTGTTAGTGAAATAAACTCACTGCCATGTGCTTGTCTCATTTTTCATTGCGGATTGTAAAAAAAAACTATTAAGATAATTAATAACTCTAGGTTCTATGAAATTTCAGCAGCTGTTTAATGAATCTAATTTTGTTTCACTGAAATCACGGATAAGCAGGAAAACAAAGGTCAGCAGGTGCTTTTGAAATCATCAAATTCATTGCCATTGTGTTCTTAAATTGATCACATGATAAAGAAATGAATATTATATGTGCAGTTAGTTCATATCTATTTATCTTCACCAATTAGCTGCAGAACAGGGGCGGAACTAGGGGGGGAGGGGAAGGGGCGCGCTACCGTCCATTGCACACATAGCAAGTGGACAAACAATTTTTTTTGCAGTAGCCCAGTAATATTTTTTATCATTAAAGTTTGTCACCGAGTTAAATTATTCTGACTGTTAATATGTGCCTGACCAGATGTGTTTACCTGAAAGTCAGGATGTAGTTAATTTGTTTGCATGTAATCTATTCAGGAGGCAGGCAGGAACAGTTAACAAAGCAGCTCGTTTAGTAGCATTAGCGTCTTTGCACAAAAGACTGTTAGTTAACAAAACGGCTCAGTTAGCACTCGAGCTTCATTCAGCAGTGTGTTATAATAGTGAACAAGTGAAATAATAGAGCGAAAACAATGCAAACATTGAAGTTATGTTGAGCTACCCTAGTACCAGAGAGTCAGTTTGTCCAGCTCGCCTAGTATCAGAGAGTCAGTTTGTCCAGCTAGCCTAGTACCAGAGAGTCGGTTTGGGAGATACAAATTGATGAGCCACAGCTCAGCCACCTCGTGATTGGACATTACCGACTCTTTGCTACTCCTTAGCGACTCTTTCCCACGAGTTTGCTGCATAAAAGGGCGTGATTTTTGAGCAGATTTCATCATTTTTCTCCTGCTAGTAGAATCTCTGCTAGTTTTCGCTGCGATTTCAGCTGTTGTTTCATCTTGTTGACAAACAGGAATTTTCACGTGATTACATGTTACATCATGTCTGGGAATAGGGAAGACGACAAAGTTGTACCACCTAGAAAACGGCAGAAAACTTTAGACTTTTTTATCCAAGGAGGAAGTAAAAAGGAATCAGCATGTAAAGATGCAGAAGACGAGAAACAACCGGAGTCTTCTACTCAGAACATAAGAGCAAATGACTTGGGGCCTGTGTCTGAGAAACCACGGCAACCACACATGACGAAATATCCGAAAACTGGCCAAGGAAAGAATGCTCGTTCTTTTGAGTATAGTTGGTTCGGGAAACACTCATGGCTGGAGTACTCAAAGCAGACAGACGCAGCATTTTGTTTTGCATGCAGGCATTTTGGTAAACAAAGACAGATTACTTGGACTGAAGTCGGATTTAAAAAATGGAAAGATGCAATGCATGATAGGCAAAAGCACGAAGAGACGGAATCACACAAGGACAGCATGTCAATGTGGGCCGTCTTCAAAAGCAGTAGCAAAACAGGTGACGTTCAAAAACGGATGGAACTTGCGTGCGCAAAACAGGATGAGGAAAAAAGACAGTACGTACGCAGAATTATAGCTACTGTAGAACTGTGCGCAAAACAGTGTCTTCCCCTGCGTGGTCACATCGAAACAGAAGTCAGCTCGGCCAAAGGAAATTTTCTTGAACTGCTCGCATATCTGAAAAAGTTTGATCCATTTCTGCAAACTTACACTCCACCAAAGAATGCCACGTATGCGAGTGGGAAAATTCAAAACGAGGTCTTAGATATCATGTCTCATGAAATTCTGTCAGAAGTGGTTCAAAGAGTGAAGAAGTCGGGGTGTTATGCAATCATGGCAGATGAAGCAAGAGATGGAAGGAGAGAATTGCTAGCACTGTGTGTGAGATTTCTCAATGTTGACAATGGTAATGTAGAGGAACATTTAGTAGGTTTTGACAGGTTAGAAGCGTTTGATGCCAATTCAATCACGCAGCATATCATGAAGTGCCTTGATAAACTGAAGATTGACGTGGCTACGTGTGTGGCACAGAGTTACGATGGCGCTAGTGTGATGAGTGGCACTGACGGCGGCGTTCAAGCCAAATTCAGAGAAACTAATGAGGCTGCGGTGTATGTCCACTGTTGCGGACATCAACTCAACTTGGTCATCAGACACACGTGCGAATGTGTTCCGGAGGTCAAAGACTTCTTCAGTACAATGGAAAATGTATACACATTCTTCAAAAAGTCACTAGTCTGCCACGGAATGTTGGAAGAAGTTAAAAGAGAACTGGGATTGTCAGGCGTCGGCGAATTAACACAGATATCAGAAACAAGGTGGGCGTGTCAAATCAGAGCATGCAAAGCAATGAAGAAGAACTACAAGGCGGTAGTTCAATGTTTGGAAGGAATTGATGAGCCCGTTGCAGTTGGGTTGCTACAAAAACTGACCCGAAAAAAGTTTGTGTACTGTTTGTTTCTTTTTGAGATGCTACTCGGTACATGTGAAGTGTTGCACAAATTCCTCCAAACAACGGACATCGATTTACTTCAGGCTGAAACGTACAAAAATGACGTGTGCGAGGAGTTGAGATCATTGCGTGACGTTGACAAATCAAACGAACTGGTGGCCAATGTCGAAGCTTTTGTCAGTGACCTTGATGTCGAACTAACCACTGATCGCAAACGGCAGAATAAACCGAGGAGTGGCTTACACGATTTTTTTGTCACTGCAAACATTGGATTTGCAAATAGCGTCTTGGGTGATAATGTAGACCTTCATCGAAACATCATGCTGCCATGTGTCGATAGAATTGTAGCAGAAATCGAGGCGCGATTTTGTTCACTTGATCCTGAAATTCTCCGTGGAGTATCAGCACTTCACCCAACATCTGAAAATTTCTTGAGTATTGAGGATCTGACAAGTTTTGCTGAACACTACAATATTCAGACTGACATGCTAAAAACAGAGACTGTGATGGCCAAAAGAGTACTTGGTCGAGTTGAGGAACCAACAATATTATCCCTTTGGAAGGTGCTCGACGGTGATTTGTTTCCCATTCTAAAACGTGTTCTTCAGATTGGAGTCACTATTCCAGTCACTAGCTGCTCATGTGAACGGTGTTTCAGTGTTTTGCGAAGGTTGCATTCGTGGCTCCGTCGAACAATGAGGGAGGAACGGTTAAATCATTTGGCAGTCATTCACATTGAGCGAGATGTGTACGATGAGTGTGTGTCGGAAAACAAAGTCATCGACACGTTTTTAGCAAAAGACCTGCGACGTTAAAATTATGACACATACTTAAACTTGACATAATAATGTAATATTTCCTGCTTATTATTTTCTTAAAATTTGTGTATGATAAATTTTTGTAAATAACAATTTAGTAAATAATTTTTGTAAATGACATAAAAATTAAACTTAACACAATAATATAATATTTCCTGCGTATTATTTTCTTAAAATTTGTGTATGATAAATTTACCGTTAGGTTAACTGAGAGGCCTGCATGCAGTATAAAAGGGGTTAAAAATTGGCTTAACGACTGGGGATACCTCGCCCCCCCCCAGAAAATTTTTGCGCCCCCCCCCCTGCTTGCCACATCTAGTTCCGCCCCTGCTGCAGAATGTTAGTCACGTTTATTTATGCGACCAGTGTTTCTAATGGAGCGTTCAGACTAGCGAGTTTTCTTGTCAAGTTAACTCGCCAAGTAACGTGCAAGCATGTTCAGTCTAGAGAGCAAAACTTGCTGCGAGCTACTCTCCGATAGTAAGCGCGAGCTGACACTCACTTCTCTATTCATTGCGAGAAGAGTTGAGAGTAACTCGCCGAGGCGTTAACACTAGACAGCACCTCGCAACAACTATCGGACAGTTTGCAATAACTTGTCGGCAGTAATCGCAGAGTATTTCACACTTGTGAGTTTGCTGTCAGAGAGAAACTCATAACAGATAACTCGCTGGTCTGAACGCGCCACTCAGACTATTTAGCTTCTGACTAATTACTGTAAATTGCCTAAGTGATTAACTCGTTACAATAGTTAAAAATGTTGCTATTCTAGTTCTAAACAAGTTGTACGGCCTGTACTGTCTCGTAAGGTCACTTACCTGGATTGATGCTCATTAGCCTCTATTCTCTCTATGCATGCTAACGTTACAAAGCAATTTACACTCTACTGCTTCCTCGCTGGCTGTCTTTGACATTCAAAATGTGGCTATGTTGGCCATGCAATACAATAAATGCACGCTTGTACACTTAAACATTTCGTATTGTGAACTTTGCACATTCTCTGCTTTGCGCAACTCTCACACACTTATTTTCAAGCCCACCAAACTCTGCTAGATTTTCAAGGACACATTGCAGTAGCTGCATGCAATATTTATTCTCTATGCATTTCCTGCTTGCTACGTGTACTAAAGTTGCAAAGCAGACATGGCTCAGTTAGAAAGTGTAAACTATTAAATAGGCGTCTATTTATTTTTTGTAATTTGTATGAAGTATTATAATAGTATATGTCTGTCCATTTCTGCGTATTCATATAGCATTTTAGCTGCTTGAAATACAACTGATAATAAAAAAAGATTAAGATTAATGTGTGCTTTACAATTGGCAAATTAAAAACTGTATTATTGTAAAATACTGTTTGGCCTCTACCACACTATTGTAGAATGTCCTAATAGAGGTTATTTCATGCCCTCTTTAACAGCTCTTTGATTGAATGAATTTGAATAATAATTTAAGAAGGCAACTCAATACAGAATCAAAAAATAATAATTAATTTTCTTTGAAACAATCCTTTTTGTTGTTATTATATTTGTGTGTATAAAACGCTTGTGTGCTGTGAAAGTAATGTTTTATTTGTAGCAATATAGTCATTATTAATAGAAAGAGATTTATTCTTTCTTCAACACACTACCAAAGGAAATTTATTGAAATCTGTGTTAAACCCTGTAGGCAATTCAGTTCTAAAGATGCAGAAAACAAGTCTAGGTGCAGGGCCTGATACAAGTTAGTCTGGTACCAGTATAGTAAATGACAGAGTTATATTCTTTAAACATTACTTAATTGTTGCAATAAATTGATTAATTAGTTTTAATTAAACTACATGTATGTGCATTTGTTTTGTTAGATTATGGACCATAATGCTTCTGTATGTTGGGATGACATTGCAGGGTTGGAATTCGCAAAGAAAACAATTAAAGAGATTGTTATTTGGCCAATGCTACGTCCGTAAGTCTTAATGTAATGTATGTAATGTTGTTACATTTATCATTAAAATTAATTCTGCTACAAACAAAAATTATTGAACATTTTATCAATCATTTCCTAATGGAATTTGCCCTCATTATTGAAATCAAACTTGTTGAAATGAGCTTTCATTTTTTTACCACACCATTAAATTACAAGTCACTTCTATGACCACTAAACCACTCGGCTCCGAAATTGCATCATTAATCAGCAAGCTTGAGTTAATTTTTTACTAGATAGCCATTTTTCATTTAATTTCATATTATATGGTGCACCCATGGCATATAACAATCACGTAAAATAATATGATTAAAATCACAAGTTCATTATATGTATATGGTAGTTTAAGTAAGAACAAAGTAAAATTTTCATCATTGTGTAGCTAAAACATAAGAGGATTAGTTGTGTGAAAATGGGAAGTGCCACAATAACATAAGTTATCTTTAATCTAATCAGTAATTATTATTTTTGCAGAGATATATTCACTGGACTTAGAGGACCACCAAAAGGTTTATTATTGTTTGGACCACCAGGAACTGGAAAAACATTAATCGGTAAATGTCCTTTTATTTTAAACAATCATTTGGCCATGTTAATGTATGTAAGGTGATTTAAAACACGTGTTAAAATACAATGCTTTTTCTCTATAGAACTGGCATTTTATGATAGCCTGAACAGTGTTTAAAATATATTCATCGTTTGATGACACTACTGAGTATAATTCCGAACGAACATACTGTAGTCTTCCGTTCAATATAAGGTATTTTGTATATGTATGTATATATATGTATATATATTGATAATTCTTACCTTATTTCAGGCAAATGCATAGCTAGTCAGTCCAAGTCCACATTTTTCAGTATAAGCGCAGCTTCTCTTACTTCGAAATGGGTATGTCGAGCAGACTGAACTGTTTATATATACATGTAATACACATTTGCATTGCTATGCAGTACTTATGTCATATTATATTCCACAGTACTAACACTTTATTACATTGCTGTGAGGCAGTAGATCAACAAGTTTAAAATACATTTTTCCTTTGTTTTGTTATAATTTACATGAGTTATTTCATTCACTAAATGTCTTTAAAAGGCTAGGAAATAACAGCAGCTATCAAGCATTTCCTATCAGTACCTGGTGGTTTGTTCATGAGTATATTGTCTCTCTTATTAAACAAATTACAACTACATTCTTTAAATGATTATTTTTCTGACAGTAGTATTTGCTCAGACACATTTTGTGCATTGACATGTAGATAGGTGATGGAGAAAAAATGGTGAGAGCATTGTTTTCCTTCGCCCGCTGCTGCCAACCTGCCGTCATATTCATAGATGAAATTGATGCTTTGTTATCACAGCGCAGTGATACAGAGCACGAATCTTCTCGGCGGATGAAGACCGAGTTCTTGGTTCAGTTAGATGGAGCCACAACTTCTGATGATGATAGATTGTTAGTTATTGGAGCCACTAACAGGTGTGTACAATCTTACTTCTCCCACTAGAATTTTGAAAAGTTTACAGTGCATGTTTTGCTCACCACGACTTTTGCATCATTGCTCACTTCACACGCATACTATTTTTTCTTTCTCTGTCTGTCTCTTTCTCTCTCTGTTCTCTGACTTTCTCTCCCCCTCTCTCTCTCGCTCGCTCTGTCTGTCTGTATGAAATCTACCATTAAAACTATCAGCATCTAATTTCAAGGCAGTATTTTTGCCATTGTTAATGTCATGCTATTCAAAGCTTTCCCATGGAAAGAACATCTCAGGCGGAAATGAATTTTCGAAAAACAAATGCCTAGTGGCCATCCTCCAGGGCACAGTAATCAAAACAATGGAACACTCTGCTGGGCATGCCATATATCTTGAGATCTAGTGTCGGCACATACATATGTGCCTTTTGCTTTGTTACTATTAGATGGTCTGTCTAGCAAGGGTGAATGCTTTTAATAAGATATGTGATTTTCTCAGACCTCATGAACTGGATGAAGCAGCAAGGCGGCGGCTCGTCAAGAGGCTTTACATCCCTCTGCCAGAGAAAGTTGCCAGAGCTCAGATAATGAAAAACTTGATGAAGCAGCAAGCTCACAGTTTGACTGAAGATGAGTTTAACTTTCTGGCAGAAAAAACACAAGGTAACACACGTCTCTGGCGCATTTCTAATTTTAAAAATAACTTTTACACATGTGCGTGTGGCCACATGGTTGAGATGTTTGGACTGCAGTGCAGCAGTCCATGTGTACCCATTTCAAATGCTGCTTGTATACCTTAAGCCCCAGAACCACCCTTATTTTTTTAATAAGTTTCCACATTGGAAAAGGGAATTCATTTTTTATTGGATTACCATTGAACCCATAAATTCTCCAAGTTGAGTAGTATTCCTATTTAGGCCTTGTAGTATTCATGTAATTTCTCTTTTATTGCAGGTTATTCAGGAGCTGACATGGCTTGCCTATGTCGAGAAGCAGCTTTAGGACCAATTAGATGCATCAAGGATATTGAAAACATTTCAGTCAATGAGGTAACCGGTTGGTTTTGTTAGAGTTGAATGTGTGCCCAGTTTTTATGCTCAGTTGAATGTGTAAGTCGAAGCTCGTTATATAGCAACTCTGTAATGCATAATGCCAGCTTTTTGTCTCGTTCCGATTTTTGTAACCAACAGGAATTCAAAATATTGGAAATACTGTCACTTACAGCTGATGTGTTAGTTACGTGAAAATTCAACTCGCTTTTCTTATTATAAACCATCCTTACTAAAGTCAATTATTGTTGCAAAAGCAATGACTCTAGTATCAAAACAAGAACCTTTAAAAATTAAGAGGCTGATTACTGTGTAATTAAATATTTAATGCCTGTAGTTGAGCTTGGAAACAGAATTTTTGTCATAGAAAAAAGCTGGTGCTTATCAACATGTGAAATATTACATAGTCAGCTTTGAGGAGATTGCATCTGTGTTTTGTTCTAGTTATTAATACAGTTTGTTTAACACTATACAATGCATTGTCAGACTAATCATTTTGCTATTACACAGGTTCGGTCAATTAACAAACAAGACTTTCTCGATAGCATTGAACAAGTCCGACCTAGCATATCCCAAGAAGACCTGGACATATACGTGAAGTGGAATCAAAAGTTTGGGAGTTGTCAAATGTGACATTAACTTGTTTTTAATGTGTAAATGTATAATTTATTGTATGTTCAGCCATACATGTATTTGTGCACTTTGTAATTTTTGTATTTTATTCAGCTTGTGCTAGTGTACAATTTTTTGAGGTACTTGTTAAAATACCATTGGTTTATTTATCATAAACATTGTGTGTATAATATTATACTCATAAAAATGAATGTTTATCAGATTTGTTTAATAAAAATACTAGAAAATCAAACTGGTATAAATAGAACACGAATGGAAAATATGTTGATTTGCCCATAGTTGCCCCCAGACTTGATAGACTACTATCAGAGTAAGTAATTTGTTGGTTTATGACATCCGAAAAGAGCAAGTAATCACAGCAGATCATTCAAGAAGTACACACCGTTCTAAATCATTTTTCATATAGGCAACACTAACAGGAAAATAATGCTTAGTTTTAAGCCATAGCTCAAAATAATCCAACATAAGAGAAGTGCAAAAAACTTTCTTTAAGAATAGTAGAGAATCACTGTCGTGGAAATCATATTTTGTGAACTCTTCAATGCTGCAAGCTTGCAGGTATGGGTAACAGTGTCTGTTTTTCAGGAAAACGGGCACTGTACTGGACGAGCAAATTTTTCGACATTTATGCAAACCAGTCACGATGTCACGAAATTAAACATTATCCAAGCAGCTGTAAAACTGAGTTTTTAAGCCAATATTTGTAACCGAGAAACGTTTTGGCAATTATAAAATACATGCTTCAGATTAGGTCATAGGTGAAACTGAGCTATTCTCTAAAAGTTGCCTTGTTTTTCTTTGAATTTACACTAATGTTGAAACCATCCAGGTACTTTGAAACTAGCTGGAGACATGTACGTCAGTCAGTTACTCCCATTGGACACTTTCCAACACGGGATTCTAGCTTTGTATAGCATGGCATAGCTGGCTAGTAATGCCTTGTTGCTGTACAAAAGATGATTCTCGTCTGCACAGCTGTTGTTGCATACAATCTGTACAATGTAATGGCATTGAGAATCAATATGAAACTATACAGAATTTTTTTGAGCTCTGAAGGGGCAGACCTAGAAACCGAAATCTATTCTGTTTGATTTTGATGTACCTTTTCAACTATGATACTGCAGTTCAGTGTCAAACACTGAAAATAATTATCAGCAAAACGACAGCCGATTATTTTTACAGGCCCTCTACTGGCCACCTCAGTGTCACATCAGATCAGATACATCAGTCTGTAATACAAAATAGTGCCTATGAGGCTACTTAGAAACCCACAATCGCTCTAAAAATGCATACACAAACATAATAGATGGGTAAATGCATTTAATTACCAGCTTTCAATATTTCTTGTACCATTTTATGCATTATCATTTTTAGCAGGATCTACAGACATCCAATAAGTAGTGTGTGCATTTATTTTTAGTCTTAGCAACCACTTTACAGACTTTTTCGTCCACAATAAAATAACAACTAAGCCACAAGAAAAAATGTATTAATATCACCGTATTATAAGAAGCAATACATTGCCACCAAATTACAAAATACACACAAACACAAACTCAGTTTACTCAATCTAACTTTGACTAAACCAAAATCATCGACTGACAATTAAACAAATTCCACATAAAAATAATGGTGTTAGCTCTCCTAACCACAGTAACTAAGAGTTCATAATTATCACAATTTTTGGTACTTGAACCATTGCAATAGGCATTTGAATCAACCTTGTCAACCTCAACCACGTTACCTAGATGGAAAATAAGCATTCTTGTTGATTACTCATCAGCATCCACCTTTTCCACAGCAAATGGCTTCTTTACCTCTAACACTCCACTATCAGCAATGACACAGTCCTTTTTAGGTTTGTCACCAGGTCCAGTTTCCGCATTTTCAATTTTTCGCACAATATCCTGTAATATGGAGATGGAATTTGTGATTTTGTTGACATTTTGCTAAATTGTTCACGCACAGTCAAAAAATTCAAGAAGATAAGTCATACGTGTAGCTGTTAAAGCAAGCTTTCTAGTTTCTGATTTCGCCGTTTATATATGTATAGTTTTAGCTGCCTACAGTATTTCTTAGCCAAGGTAGTGGCCTTCGAGAGTTGTAGACAATAAAGGCAAAACAACCACATGCAAAAATTCTAGTTTTGCACGTAGTTTAATTAAGAATTTTTTATCTTTGGATCATTATTAGTAAAAAAAGTACCATTCCACTTAAGACTTTTCCAAAAACCACGTGACGTCCATCTAGCCATGGTGTCTTTTTTGTTGTTATAAAAAACTGAGAACCATTGGTATTTTTTCCAGAATTAGCCATGGAAAGCCAGCCTGAGCCATAATGCTTTAATTTGAAGTTTTCATCATCAAACTTGGCTCCATATATACTTTCACCTAAATATTAAAATTACTGTATCACTATAATGACGAAATTCAAAATGAATACATAAGATTATATTTAACGTAAAAGGCACAGCTATATGATATACATTTACACGAGAATGTTGCTACAGCTAGGTTTGAAATACTTGCAAATTTAATTACTTAAATTATAATGATTTTGTAACTACAAGTGTTCTGTTAAAATGAATTTTTGTAATACACTTACAGGTTTACCACATCACACATCACATTTATAAAACAGTATAACAGTCACATAAGGCTGTAAACTCTGCAAATAATTGTCAGGTAACACAACATGTCAATCACACTGCTATAATAGTAAAGTTTAAACTCCACTGTTAGACATTTTAGTAAAGCTTAAACTCCACTATTAGACATTTTATCAGTGATGCACTAAATTTCGGAGACAACTACGATTCAGGTGCCAAACCGAAACGAATATTTTGGTTCCTTTTGTTTCATTAGCAGAAAAAATTCAATGACGTGTTTGTTTCGGCGATCATTTTCTCCTGAGAAATTTGATTTTTGTCGAGTACACACCAAAAACTTAATGCCAGAACTTCAGTTTTAATTCGGTTTGTTTAAATGAATTCGGCCGCGACCGGTAAAAAATTCGTTTTTATTAATTACTCATTTTTACGGTAAACATCCGCAAATATTAGGTTTAGGTAAATAAAATTTTGTGAAATTGGTGAAATTTTGTGAAATTTCTATTATAAGAGAGCAAGAATTAAGGTTTAACCTCCAGTTCCATCTCCTCTTGTAAAGTCTCCGCCTTGAATCATGAAGTCTTTGATGACTCTGTGGAATTTGCTGCCTTTGTAACCAACTAGCTTACCTTCTGGAGCTTCCTGCAAATGTAAAAACCTTGCAATGGTGAATTTCATTATAAAAAGCAGTTGGCAATACTAAATGTGTACATAAACTTAATTAAATTTTTGCAATAGCAAAATCTTCTTGACCTTCATACAATTATTTCCATCTTTATTTATTTAGTCTCTATAAACATATTTCCCTTAATAACTCGTTAGCCTTGCAAGCTGGGGTCACAAAACTCGCTGCACGTTCTGTTAGTTCACATTTCCTACCAGGACATTTAGTTTTTTCACTTGTCTTTAGGAATTATGTGCCAGCTGTGCACCGGGGGTTTTATAAAAGTGGGATTCCTTAAAGGCGTGTCGGCCTGAGATAGGAGCCAAGCCAGAAGACAGGGTCATGTCAATAACTCAGTATAAGACCTAGAATCACAAAAACTGCAGGGTAAACTTGTTAGTCTTGCAAGCTGGGGTGACAAAACTCACTGCATGGGGGGAAGCACAGTAGTGTGATGACTTCTGGCTACGGGGTCAGTGTTAGCGGCATCGTTCTGTTAGTTCACATTTCCTACCAGGGCATTTAGTTTTTTCACTTGTCTTTACGAATTATGTGCCAGCTGTGCACCGGGGGTTTTATAAAGGTGGGATTCGTTAAGGGCCTGTCGGCCTGAGATAAGAGCCAAACCAGAAAACAGGGTCATGCCAATGACTCCATAAGTATAAGACCTAGAATCACAAAAACTGCAGGGCAAACACCTGAGATATGTGTTCAATGACAGAGAATGGAATAGGAAAGGATTAAAGCACAAGAAAACCCTTCATAAACATAAAGCTTAAAAAATTCGTCTCGAAATTTTATATCACTTACATACTGCCTTTTTGCATGCAGGCATGCAGTCACGCTGTATAAAACATATAAATTTAAACTCCCGCGTTAGACGCAGCCATTTTCACGACAGGTCATTTGAAACAAGTTTAGATAACAATGTGTAAACTTTGAAAAAATAATCAGAGCATTCGTAAGACACAAGTCACTAACTAAGTAAAATTTTAAATTACTGTATCTTCTCAATAAGATTAAAAATACGTTTTTGGTTAGTGAGTGGTGCACCCCGGAGGGTGAGTCAGCGACATTTTACCAATTGGTGAAAACACTTTACATAATTAAAAATTTTCTTTTCTAGTTACATAAGTCTTTCCAGCGGGTAAGCGAAAGCTAAGTAATATACATAGATTTGCACGGAAAGTTTTTGACACATAATTTAACATTTTCCTTTGAAGCCCTGATTTACATTGCGCGTAGGTGACATCATGTAATGGTGCTGTCATTACAGTATTGCGGGAGATTTAAAATGAAAACAACTAAAATTCCTTACAATGCGAGAAAGATATATGCATAAAATTGCTATAAAGTAATATAATTTTTTAAGACGATTTTTCTGAAACTTCAGGTACCCTTTCTTATCCTTTAAAGGTCATAGTAATAGCTTTGTCACTCACCTTCTCTTATAGTATTGTACTAGAAGTTTATGTTTTGCAACGTTTTGGTAGCCAAGCAAGGGTATATGTGCACTAAGTACCTATCAGAAATTGGGCTTGGTCAGGTCACGTATATGGGCAAAAGTCTTAAAACAGCATTTTGTCAATAACTGGAAAAGTAAACAAACTGGTTTCACAAAACTTGCAGCGTAGGTACCTGGCGGTATGGGCTCAGGCAAGGAATACTGAACAATGAGCTAGTGCAAAAAATTCTAGGATAGTAGATATACATCAGTTTTTTTCGTACAACTTTTGAGCTAGTGCCACAGTTTTTGTGACTAGATGGGCCCAAGTTCTTATGCACGGCTGAATATGGGTCATTTGGACACTAATAATTTTAAATTACGGACCAAAAACTGAAAATGGGTAGGTCAGCACAAATGCTTTTTCAGTCTTGAAGAATAGTGGCGTGTAGTACATCATATAAAAGGCTTCAATAAGGCAAATTAAATGGCATAAGTTACAACAAGGTTGGTTGATCTGTGACCTCACTTGGGACAACATAGGAGTCATAGAGACAAAGTATAAACGGAAACTAGCTTGTAGCATATCAAATGAAAGGTCTCGATGAGATGAATTGAATTGTGTAAGTTGGCAGGGGACTGGTTGACCTTTGACTCATGGTTAACTCATTGGTTGAAAAGTTGCAATTTCATTTTCAAATACAGTTCCTATAGATAATTATGTTACATAGGTGACTATGTAACAGACTAACAGTCTACACGGATGCAGTTAGTATTTACAAACAGTTAGCATTTGAATCCAAAAACTGTCCAAGCACTTTGTGTAACTGCAATTGATTTGTTGAAATTTTAAATGTGTGCTGGCATAGCAAAATCGTCCATGAGTCGGCAATTAAGCTTTTCTAGTTATTCACACATCCTGAATCTCAATTTTATGAGGATCATTTTGATATAAAGCACATCGCCCTATCTTATTTCTAAGCTCAGATAATCTGCAAAGAAGTTAACGTGCAGGCTACACACTGAAAAACGTGGCTAAAGTAATTGTTTTTTGTCGCGTCTCTACAAAACACTTAGCAGCCGTACGGAAGTGTGGTTACTATGGACTTTACAAGAGCAAATTGAAGTTATGTTTAAATCCAGTAGATGGCTATTCCTGATAAAGATCTGGTCTTGTCAGCAGAAAAAACCCGAAGCAAAATGGCTGCTTCCACGAGCTACAATCGGAGTTAGAAAATACAAGTTTTTTTACATTGCAGTACTAGTTTGAAGACAGAAAAGTGGGTAAGGAGTTATAAAATTAGATTTTTGGTGTTTTTGGACATTTTCCTGATAATTTGATGCTATAAAAGGCAATAATATATTTAGCATTTGTTTTCATAAAAAAACAAAAAATTGACATTTGACCAAATTTTTGATGCATTCTAGTTTGAAGCATCATAGCGTAGTTTTAAGTATGCCGACATATGGATAATTTTGGTTTGCAAGCACACAAATAATAAACTCCAGTTAGTACCTGAGTTTCATGACGCGTGGCTAACTCCTTGAAGTTTTTCACAGTTTTTTCGACAGTCTTTCCAAATAGTCCTATTTCAATTCTTCCAGCCTTCTCGCCACCAATTTCAATATCAAAAAAGACCTGTGAAAAGACAAAAATAACTGTTACCATTTCTTACCACAATTAACACTAACACTTACTACAGTAACAGTAACACTAACAGTTGAGTTGGTATTTCACAGAATGCAAACTTACTTTGTCAGTCACTTTTGGTCCAGACGCCCCTTCTCCGGAATTCAAGAGAATAAAAATAAATACTAGAACAACCGTGGTGGCAATAATGAGTTTCATTTTATTTTGCCAGATTTTATTCATACAAATTCAAGCTAAAAGAAAGAAAAGTGACTAAACAATCAGCTTTTCAAGTTAGCCACGTGCAAGAGTGTACGTACACGTACAGCCGGTCTTTGGCGTGGGTTGCATTGATTGGCCAATGAGAACATTATATGCCACGTGGAACTGTTTACAAGTTTTTCGTTGACGCAAAATCTCGTGTCCTAATCGATCGTAGCATATCCAAAATGGTGGACAGTTAAAAACAAATTTTAATTACGGTGACCGAAATTTTCAGTTAACTCGATGGTGTAAAAACAAAGCTTAAACTCTACTTTCACTAATAATGAACAGACACCAAGTTCTTACTGGTGCTGTGAACTCAGGGGATCACAGTTTTGCAAATGGTAGCATTGAGGGAGTAAATTTTACAGTAAGTAAGCCACCGTTTGATTTGGCCGTTCGCTAATCATCATTCCAGTTCATTTTAATGACAAGAGTTGTGTGTTTGTGGCCATATCAACCACTGGATCCGGTTATAAAAATTGTGTCGTAACGGTTTTAATTTCAGATTTGGACGAGCATTTAGATACTGCTAATGTGTGGTAATTTTCAATTTATTGCCCAGTTATGCAATTTGCATCACGTGCATTGACAAGTACAAGATGAAAAATATACGTGCAAGATTGCAACTACATTATGAAAAATTAACGTACTGCTACTTTTTTTAGTTATACTAGCTATTACAAGACTGAAAAGTAAATATTTAGGGTCTTTAAATAGTGTTTTGTCGGGGACGGGAAAGGCAATAGTGGTAAAAACACTAATTAATTCTTATTGTCTTCCTATTTTGTTGTACGGGTATGAAATTGGTGGCATTTGCACTATATAAGTGAATGTAATTAGAGTAAGTTGGAACTGTGCATGTAGATATTTGACTTTAAACAAAACGAAAGTGTAAAACTACTTATGTATTATTGTGGTACCATGCCAACAAATTTTTAGATTGACAGTCATAAATTGTGATTTTTAAGACGAATTCAAAATTTTAGATCACTTGTTATACCAAAAATGTTGTATTTTATGAAATGCTCAGGTATTGATTTAAGAATAAAGTATGGTTACACTCTTTGCTTTAATTTTAATGTGAAAACTGAAAAGAAAAGTTAGAAAAGCATTTTATGAATGTGTACATGTAGCATGATGGCGATATGTATATGGATTTCATCATCTTTTGTTTTTTAATTACTAACAAATTTTTTTATTGTATTAATTATTTAAATACTAAAACTACATTGCTGTATAAAAATTTTTATACGAATGAAAGATTAATATTATAGGGTGCATTTACGCTTACAATTATAATTATCCATCAAAACTGATTGAGAATTTGGTTGTCCCATGATACTGATAGTATTTAGTAATAGTGGGTACTATAATTTATTACATCGTTCACAGTGGTTCAAGATATGATTGCATTGCCTTACTTGAACTGAGTCTGAAACTGACCTATCAACCCATAGAGATATCAAACCTGGGGTTTTTTCAAAAAGTTTAAAAGAAATCTGAGAATCCTTAAAAAACTTAGAGATATTACGTCACGGTTGTTTTGACATCCAATTTGAATGATGTATCAATGTTAACCTACTATATCACAGATTAAATTTGAGATCAATAATGACTTGGCTGCTTCAAAATGGCAAAATTTGTGATTTGGGTCAAGATGAACTCATTTGATTTGAAAAAATAACATGTGAAAGGGGATTTTAGTTTAATCACTTAGACGTTTTAATTGTTTATTGGTTAATGTAAGTGCTCAACCAATCCCATCACATTCATAGACGTACGGGGTCCCTGAATTTTGGGGGGGGCAGAGGATTCTTTGCCCGAATTCTTAGAATTTCACTCGATTTTTAGGCCTCCGTTTCAACAAGTACAACCTTATTATGTTCCAGACAGCGAATACAAAAAGGTGTCATTTCTAATGGCGTAAGACTGAACTCATGAAGCTGATCAACATTATTTATTAGCCATATTGAAATGTAATGCACAACACATGATATGGCCAGATATCTTGATAGGCTATGGTTGTTTGATTATGCACAAGCACGTGGATCATTAGGTTTTAAAGATTGTCATTGATTATGGTATAAACAGTGTCCTAAGAACCAGAAGTGCGGCAATAACTTCCAGAACAGAACAGTTTACTTCCAGTGAACATTGAATGACTGAGATGACAGAGCAATGGACCAGTAAAGAGAAATTATCCATATTTCATGACTGATATACGAATCGGTTACATAATCTGTCAAATCAGCAATCACCTCACAAGATGCATGAATTAAGAATGCAGCTATGCACAGACACTTGTCACTTTCTCACGTCGGTCATATTAGCTCAGAAAAAGAATTTATCACGTTTGTTTCGGCGGCCGAATATATCATTTATTTGCTCCATCTTATTGGCCATTACGCAGTTGATTACCTGACGCTCAATGTTCAGAACGGCTAAGTTAGAGAGACGTGCCTGGCCCATCGTACTTCTCAAGTATGTTTTCAAACGGCGAAGGGCACTGAAGGAGCGTTCGGCGGAACAAGACGTTGCTGGAATAGATGCTAAAATTATGACTATCATCGAAAAAGTTGGAAGTATACACACGATGGAGTGTTCTTGCATGTAATCAACAATCTCAGCTGCAGTTTTGAAATCAGTGCGGTCGTTTTTGAGAAAATTAAGAAAAATTGATTTTTCCGACAATATAATCCAATACAGGCACACAATGCAGGCAGTGAGTCCAGATCGTAAATAAATAAAGGGCCAGAAATCGGAAAGTACAAAGTCGGTATTTTGTAAATAATATGACATAATGGGGAATTTGTATTTGATAATCGCTGGCGAACAATCAACGCGCGCGCCGAAGACAGGAAGCGATAAGAGTTTTATAAACAGACTTGCAGAGAACCCAGCGACTAGTATATTTTCAATTTTGCGAATGCTAATTGTTTCCAGACCACTCTCACTGTCGGTCCGGGACCGGGAGTCGGCACGGACGACGTCTCCTGTGGGATCAAGATTCGGGCATCCAGGTGAATGGCATAAATATCACACTCTCAAGATTCGGGCCATATTTGAATTCCAGGAAAAAATAAAGCGATGACGATTGAGATCTTAAAAAATATAAAGGGCAGTTCTGCCCGATTTGGGAATCAATTTTGCCCGATTTTTTTTTGAAACCCGAAAATTTGGGGGACGGTCTGGGCCCCCCGCCCCGTACGCCAATGATCACATTGTTTCTGAAATGATCAAACAAACAGTAGTTGATAAACTTATCCACCATGTTTTTTTGTCTACTATTACCGTACGACTAATTAATATGTGCATTTGTCCATTTAACTCTGGAACTGAACGGTAAAACTAGTAGATTAATAGCCTTTAAACAACTGATTTACAGTTAAGCAGTGCGCCATTGCTGTTTGCTATTCTGTAGAAAATTCTTGCTCAAACATCTGATAAGTTTCTGGTAACACTTGTTAAATACATTGTGCAGTAAACAAGTGAGAATGTATCAAGGGATGGATTATCTATTTGCATTTTCTAGATGGCATGTAAGTTTGTCAGAATGTAAAAAGAACAAACAATTTAGAAGTTCATTGCAGACTTGCTAATAAAAGTGCTTTCATGGACCATTTTATTTCAAGTGGCTAGTTGATCAGGAATAACTAATTTATGTTGTCAAGATCATGATCATTTTAAGTTAAGGCAGGTGGATAAATGATCTGAGTCACACGCCAGTCAGAGGTCTCCATCCGGACGCAATGCTATCTTTATAGGGGGGAGAGGGTTGTCCAGTGTAATGAGAGTAGACAGATGATTAGGATATATGGATGTATAACCGACGAGGCTACAAAAGGTCCGTATTTGCCATTGGGGTTTTGTTTTTCGAATCAGGCCCACCGGGAGAAATGGGTGGTGAAAAACCTCCAAAAAACGCCTTTTGCGGTTTTTTTCGCAAAAATTGCAAAACTTATACCTCTTATTTCTAGAGAACGGGAACGCGTCGAGGGCGGTGCCAGTAATAGTGGAATAGCCTATTCGACGGTGGGTGTCGTAGTCATATTTAGATTTCGCGGGAGGGCTACGGCGTCCTGTGACTAGCGTTTTCCTGGACCCAACCATGCAAATTTTGCAGAAAACTGCTCAAATAAGCCTCTAGAAAAACTGAATTTGTGCAACTGTTTGGGTATGTTGGGAAAAAATCAGCACACTCGCAGAAAGAGGACGAAATGGTCTGCAAAATGTTGAAGGTTTTATTGGGAGAGACGTCCATTAGATGGAACGAGAGGGTGTATTTCAAAGTTCTTTTTCAACCCCCCTAAGCTGCTCGCTATTTGGAACATCCATTGTCTTTGAGTTTGAGAAATCTCGCGGCTGTTCCAGGCATTTTTGTCACCCGCTGTTCCACAATGTTATAGATTTTACATGTAAGTTCTGTTAGCCTATTATTATCTGAGAAGCAGCAAACAAAACTATGTAGAACGTCCGTGCATTATTGATCATTAGTAGACAGACTAAGAGCTTTTATGCGTTTAGAACTAAGAGTTTCGACTTTGTGCAAAATGTTGTGAATGGTTTCGCCGTGATACTGCACTGTTGGTGTTGGTGCTGTAGGTGTCATCATTGTTGGTGTCATCATCATCATCGCCATCAACATACATGATCACCATGTGATGTGGTGGGTGTTGTGTGGTGTGCTGGTGGTGGTGGTGTGCTGTGGGTGTTGTGCTGTGGATGGTGTGTGTGATGTTGGTGGAGTAGTGTGGGTGGTGTGGTGGATGTGGTTTAGTGTTGTGTGGGTGGTGTGGTGTTGATGATGTGGGGTGGTTGATGTGCTGTGGATAATCTGGTGGTGTGGTGTAGTGGTGTGGGTTGTTGTGAGTTTATGCACAAAATTTTTTTGCTGGGTTTGGCTAGTTACTTATTAATTTACATCATATATCTTCCAAGTCTGTTAATTCTTTTCTAATTCATTCTTAATTAATTCAGGTGAAGCTGTAGTGTCTTCAAAACTTTGTCATGACAAGTTTAGTAAATAGTCTGTGGCCTTTTTTTGTTGAGTATGTCCACGTGGAAATCTTTATTAGAAATGTTTTTGTCTTATAGGCATATGCAGCAGGATGTGATATAGTTATTCTAGCCAGTGATTTTCAGCGGGTGCAGATTATTCCAGGTGCTACTCATGGATATATAGAAGTAAGCTGTCTAGCCTGTTCCACGGATTATGGAAAGGTAAGTATATTATATTATTCATACAAAATTCCAAATTTTAGCTTTTCACAGTATTATTTGTACAAAGGTGCATCGGTAAGAGAAATGAAACACAAGTGTAATTACAAAGTCAACCAAAAAAAACTAAACAAATTTGAGTTTGCTGTCGTTTCCAAACTTTTATTTTAATTTTCATGAAATTATTCAAATTACAATTTATGTGCTATAATAAAAGGTTATGAAATAATTAACATTGGGTGTTTAAGAAGTTTACACAATTAGCTATTTTTAAAGGCTGTGTTGTCATGTTATGGTCTACAAGTTGTTGTAACTATTATAATGTCAACTGTGGCAATTAACACACATGCACGTGCAGATTAATTAACAAACTATTTTTGACAAAATTCTTCAGAAGAATGCCTAATAGCTTATTAGTTGGCTTGTGCTACAGATATATTCTTTAGTGAGGGTTTTCTGATTTTGCATTCATTAAATTACGTGCAAATATTAGCTACATTTTCTCTGTCAAGTTTTGCCAGTAGAACCACGTGGGTCTTTGTGTAATTTGGTTGGACGGGCTGACAGACGATTTTGCAGTGGCTTTAAACTTGTAGCCGTGATTTACCTCTGTCACTTTAATTTATGCAACTTCTGAAAATAACTTCAGCATTTTTACAGTATTTTATGTGAAGTGATAAAATTATTATTATTAATATCGACACATTGATTTCAATTTGCACATCTTTTGTATATATTTATATATACATATATGGTGATTTCAATTTTAGTTTATTTTTTTTGCAAACCTTGCATATTAAGAGAATGAATTAATTTAGAACTTCATCTTTTAACATTTCGCCAACTGAATTTTCTTTTTCATATTTTCGGAAATACGTTTGTTGATTTCATACTGTCTGACATGGCTATCAATAAAATTTTGATTTTGTTCGCAATTTATTTTGAACTTTTGTATTTTAAATTGCAAAACCAGAAATTGTTATTAGTTTTACATTTTTCAGATAGCTGCTGTGTATCTTAACACCGTTTGTATATTTGAACCTACTCCACTACTCCACCACGACTCTCCACATGTAAGTAATTTGGATATATATTTACATTTCACTTTTAAATCAAAATAACTTATATTTTGATACAGATATTCGTATCAAATGACAAAGTGCTGACGACATTGTTGATCATTGTTAGGTACTGTTGTAAGAGAACAATGCTTATTCTGTTAGGGCACAGTGTCTACCATACACCATAGTGGCCCTTAGGTGTGAGGCTCCTGGCTAACTGGCTAAGTATACTAAAAGAAGCCAAACTCTAACCTCAAATGGCCTGTTGCTTTACGGTTATTGGATGGGATTCTGTTGTAGCAAACTTCCCGTCCCTTGGAAAATCATTAAATAGCAGGCAGGAATGGAGGCAGCCTCATATATTTTTTGATCATTTTTGATATTTTTGGTATTAATATTTGATTCAATGGTACCTGTTGCAGCTCTTGTCACTGAATTTGTTTTGGTTGCTGCAGAGAATAGGACCTGAATCAAGTGTGTGCTGGCAGCCCGGGGTTCCTCTTAAAAGGCAGCTATAGCCATGACTCTAATCTGCTGCCTCTAATTTGTAGTCTCATTGTCCCTGAATGTTTCATGTAAGCATAGGACATATCACATCACAAGTCGTAGGTCTCATTAGCATGTTTGATGTTATTCGAGGCAGAGTGTCATGCAGACTTTGGGGATATTCTTTTTTACGCCACTTTTTTGAGACGAGAGTAAAAGAAGAAGAAAGAGAAGAACATTGAAGACTGTTAGAGCAGTAAAGAAAATTTAAATAAATATATTATAGTTAAAATGTCGTTTTTTCATTGGATTATAAGCAGCTACTTTGCATGTTGTTAATTTTCCAGAAACTAGATTATGAATGGTTTCAAACGGCTGTCATTACGGCTGACTCAGAGATTTCTAATGTTTGCTGGAATACCGATGGTAAGTCTATTCATGAATAAAACAGTGAGCCACAAATAGAATACAAATGATTTCAAATTTTTCCGTTATTCAGTTTTCGATTACATTTCCATTTTGACTGAAAATTTTCTATTAGTTAGAATTTGATTTCAATTTTTGCCTGAAAAAGACTATTTTCAAATTATACGGCTATGTTTCTTGGATTGGTCGTCAGTATATTTATCCATAACTAGCTGTGCACTGTCACTTTGCACACACTAAGAGTATTAGAATTTTTGGCGCTCCTGGTGAAAAATTTTTGCTCCGAACTTGTGTCATTTTTCTTATACAGTGATTTGACAGCACATTATTAGGAGAAATCTTTAGCATACGTGCGCTTGTGTTAAGGAAGATAATGTATCTTGCTATTAAGCAATGGTGCGAAGTTAAAAACAAAAAAATCCAATTTTTAATTGCAACAGCTGTGCTTTTCTGTGTTGTTTCGATTTTCAACAATCGTATGTTGATTTGATAGTTGTGCAACAATAGTTCGCAGTCTAGCTACAAGAAAATTGTACACAGCTAATTTTGTCTTTCGGTTGAGCAATTAACTATTTATACTATGTGTTTAGGCAAAAACTATATTAATATCAAGTATGAAATAGTTTCATAGTGCAAGTGGAGAAAAATGTATATTTAAGACTACCTTTTCCAATCATTTACCCCATACTTTTACAAAAAATTGTTAAGGTATGATAATTATCGTTTGATCACAAAAAATGCTTAAAGACAGATTTGCGTAATGCCAAAGCTTCAAATAAGATTACATGGGAAAGGATCATAGCTTTATTTTTTTAATGTTTACTGTGACTGCCATATATGGTAGGCCTGTGACTGCACAATGTTACTTTCTAAATTAATCTCAATTAAAAGTTCTCCTTTGGCATTGTGACAATTATATTGCTTGTGCGTAGTATATATGTAGCTTTTTATAGCAATACTAATAGAGCTATACTCCGTAAATCCATAACAATGCTTAAACAACATTTTAGTATTTCCAGTGCTTCTGCACGTATAGATGTGTTTACCTATCTGTTTCTCAGTTGATAGTCTATTAATTTCCATTCAGGCACTAGGCTACTAACAGGTGGTGACACCATCCAATTATGGGCTTTCGAAGAAAAAGCCATTAGCGAGGTGTCTCTGGGCACTGGCGGTGGTCTAGCAGCTGGGTTTCAGTCATCGCCAGGAGTCTCTAATTCCACAGCAATACACACAGTGTTTCCTCGCGAAAACTCTGTGTCATTTAGTTTAGGAGGCGGTGAAGATGATGATCAAGAGGAACCAGAGCCTGAGCCAGAACAGCTGCCGCAGTGGAAGTGTATATGGCAATGCAGGTGTGGCTAAAATGCCAGTTTTGCTTTTTCAAGCTTTTGCTACTATTTCTAAATGAGTTAACAAAAATGTATGCAGCAGTCAAAAGAACTTCAGCTATAATAACAATATATGGCACTGACTATTTTTCATCATTTTGATAGGCTGATTTGCAGCAATATGCTGGTATATTTAAGATCAACATATTAGTTTCTGCTTATATTATTTTATGGAAGTGACATACATTTTTTCACTTACCTAGTTTTACTTCGTCTTTCTTTGACTTTACTACATGCATTCATTGTATTACAGTGGAACGTATAGCTAAGCTATGTGTTTATTATTTTCTTCATGGTTTTTAATGTGCTGCTTATATTGCGTATTCTATGTTGTTTTTCCTGTTTTTTTTGCAATTTGTTATAATGCGTACTATATTTTACTGTATAATGTGTAAACAGTATTGCTTGGTGATTAATTGACTACAAGGTCTTCCTTGCTACATCTCAATTTTTTTTCCATGTTCCATTGCAAATTCAGAATTTCAGAAAACAAAAGATATATACCAAAAGTACAAGTCCTGTGTTTATGTGCTAACTAATAAATTGTATAATTATTATATTAACATGTTGCTGGCAAGGAAAATTTTATCAAGAAAGAAGTTGGTTTGCATTACTTTTGAATCAGTGATCCATATACTATTAAATTCCTTTAGTTGCACTTGAATTAGTTTAATTAGTTTTAGGCCAGTTACTAATAAACTCAAGTAAACTAAGCACAGTTCTTTCTGTTTAATTTTAGCGTTTTAGTAATGGTAATGCTAGAGCATCATAATCACATTGCGATGCTCAATTTATTTTACAGAACATCTGCAAAGATTGCTCATTTGGAATTTTCCCCGGACGGTTTACTGTTTGCATCAGCAGCTGAGGATGATCGCCTGGTGAAAGTGTGGTATGAGAACAAGCAAGGTATGCTGACGAAAGACATTTAATTAAATTACTGCTGGCTCTAGTGCTCTTGGAGCAGTTTTATTTGCTCACTGGCAGTTTGAAAATTTCCCAAGTGTGTGGTGGCATTGATTTTCTTGATTTTGATTGAGTATTGCGGAAAGTTTATGACGTTATTCTTAGTCGGCGGTGTTGTCTTGCATTATCGTGTAAGACTAGAGTGGATGACAGTCAAGATTATAATGGAATGAGTTGCACATTTTATTAGTCATTTTATTAGACTTTGATATCTGCATTTTTACCTGGGTCAACTTGTGTTTTACTTTATTTTTCAGTTTCATTCTGTAATCAGCCAGAACACACACATAGTGCCACAGATGAAGTAGTTTTCTATTCGTATGTCTATTTAGCCCATCCACGAGCAGTTACTGGTTTTTCTTGGAGACAAACCAGTAAATTTATGCCGAGGTACTGTCACTAGTTTTTTATCTATTCATAATGGTTAGTGTACTTTGCTGTTGTTGATATTGAAAAAAATAGCCTTCTGCCTCTAAATCAGCAGTATTGCATTTTAGTACTGCATCTAAAAACTATAAAAACATTAAAATAACCTGATTGCATTCAGTATTGAGGAAGTTGTACTCATCTATAAAGTACATGATTTACTTTTGTGTCCAAGTATCAAATATTATTTAGGGTGTTTGACTAAAGTACTTGAATCCAAGACCATTGGAATCATGACAGATTGTTGTAAAAAATTTTAGAGAAAACTGGACTGTTCGATTTATTTACAGGGGGTCCGTAGCAAACATGTTGGTTACTTCATGCAAGGATGATATATGTAGAATTTGGGTAGAAACAATCCTGCCAGATGATGGCCTTGTTGATCTTGCACAGTTTGACCCTCTGGTCCGCCAAAAGCTCAAATATCAGACTCATCGACAGAAGCACAGGATAGTACAGCGATTAAAACATATCAAGTATGCTTTAACATGCTTTTGCCTAGCTCTGCCCTGTCATTTTTTGCAAGTAGATTCAATTTTTAAATTTTACTTCATTGTAATATAAACTAGAGGTAAAAACTTGAAAATACTGTCAAGTTATTTTAAATCTTCACAACTTTTTGTAGAAGTCGTAGTTTAGTTAATGTTTAAGTTCTTGGGCCTTATAATTGTCATTTTGCCTTGATCAAGAAAGTTAAAGGCACTTATTTGTGATCAAGAAAGTTAAAGGCACTTATTTGAGGTTTTATGCTTATTTGCACTTAACATTCTGATGGCATATACCAGTCTAGTAAACAAATGCAGACGTGCATCTGTGGAGGGCTATAAACTATGTATATCATTATAGGTGATATGGATAGATTGTAAAATAATGTCTTGTACAATCACGGAACAGTCCTTCTATGTACAACTAAGGCGAAAAGTTTTTCCTTCTTGCGAGAACACGTGTAGACAGTGAAGTGTATAATTTTTGAATTAAGCCCCGAAAAATTGTTTCTCGTTTATTTTTAAAAAAGTAAAGCTGACAGGCAAATTCCATGTAATGCGTAGGCCTACTGCTATTTTTTTTCAAATCGATGCTATATTAATTTTTTTGATTCTGCAGAAAAATTAGCTGAAAATTCAAGACTGCGTGCTGTGAATTTTGTTTAAGTGTGAACCAGTTTTTGCAAATTTGATGAGTTTCTCTAATTTGGAATGCTGTACATAGTTAGCATTTATTATTATAAGTAAAACTATAGCAGGCTTCGTAGAGCTTGAGAAAATCTACAGAATGGTATAAAGTTTGTATGTTTAGTACGTTTCCAAAAAATATACTAACACTTAAGAAGTGATGTTTTTACACAATCATTATAGAAATCGATATTTTTTAACTTGTTTCTTCTAAGTGTTAAATGCAGTGCTTGTAATTTAGGCGTTCGTTTCATGCTCATCGGAGTCGCAGGCAGCAGCGAGCATCACTGGCGGGACTTGGTGGGAATATGGGCATTGGTATGTTGCCTCGCATACCAACTGTACCAAGCCTGCAGAGTGTGCACGACTTCCACAAATTTGGTGTACATTCGACTGGTGTTCAGCCTGGCTTCCACTTTCATTTGGCTGCTAGCATCAACCCGGCAACAGGTATTGCCTAGTCCTAGGATACTGAATGCCTCGTTGTTTATTCTTTTATTGATGCGCTTCTAACTTTTGCGTGTATTATTCTGGTGTTTGTACTAGTAGCTAATATATAATATATAATTTGCCATGATATATTATTTGAAACGACGAAAAGCATACCATTATTCGATTTTGTCCGAGTTTGTCTCATTTCGTATAGGAAATAATACATCCTGAATTATTACTTTTGCATTGTAACTTTTATTTGTATATCTCCAAGTCATCATGTATGGTTGCTATGATTTTTTTTATCTCTCTCAATCAAATTAAAATTGCAGTCACATTCCCTGCCGAACAATCTACCCAAAGGTTTCAGGTTTGCCTTTCTAGCAGGGATATCTTTAATCTATCTTGATGCAACGGTCACTTTCAGTTTTACATGGTACTGAAAAAAATCCCAATAGACTTTTCCTGTGGAAGATAGTAATTTTTGACATTCAGTTGATGTGTTTTGCTTTATAGACATTCCTCTAGGCCCGATTAACACCTGTGATGAATCTGTGTCATTCCACGTTCACTGGCTGGACAACAAGGAGCTGCATTTTACTGTAGAAGCAGAAAAAATACTTCAAGGTACATTGTGTCATTGATGATTAATGTTTTAATAGTGTGTTATGCTTCTAATTGTTTTATATAACTTTATGTTTACTTTTCTCATGTTTTGGGTATTATCCTTCGAAGCTATCCGATTTATCTAGCTCTGGCAAGGAATTTTTTATATGTTAGCCGACATATGCTTATCATTACATAAAAAACCACAAACATTGAATTTTTGAGGTTACAGACTCAGGTATATCGAGGAAGTTAGCTCTTAAACTTCTGAGTGTGTTATTTGCATTGAATACTGTTGTGTGTGATGATCAATAGTATTTGCGTAAGTACTTCAGCAATGAAATTTTTGGTACAGATGTAGTATATTGAGTAAACTATAATATCTTGTTATACAGAAGTTACTTTTTACATGTACATGTAGTGTACAATCCTTATAAATGTGTATCATGTCAGTTCAATATCATGATCAAATAATTGATACTGTGTTAACGTTAACTTGCAATTTTTAGACCTGGGTGAAAAAGCTATAAAGTTAGAGCAGCAAATTAATGAGGATCATGATGCTCATACTCCATCTTCAGATACTCAGTCAGCTGAGAGTCATGACGAAATTATTATGGATAAAACTGAGGTAGATGCAAGTAATGCAGTTGACGGTAAGTATTTAACAGTGTATTTGTCACTGAATTTAGACATTATGATTGGTCCTGATATATCATCGAACTACTACTAAAATTTATGTATGACAACTTAAAAATAAAAATAATACAGGTGTTACCAAAGCAAAAGAAAACACTATTCTTACATAGAGATAAAAAATTGTTTTGAAATTTTGTATCACCTACATGCTGTCTTATTGCACACAGAACTTTTATTAGCAGCAGTACAGTAGAACACTTGAAAATTTAAACTCCTGCAGCACAGCCATTTTAATGGTAGCAGTCGTAGCTTACACTTCACTAACTAAGCAAAACTATAAATTACTTTATCTTGTCAATAAGATTGGTAATATGTTTACTGGTGAGTCAGAGACAGTTTTTGTTGCACTGGGATAGTGAATCAGCGACGTTTTACCTGCTGGCGCGAACATTTTAAATTATTAAGAATTTTCTTTTTCAGTTATATATTTCTTTCACACAGATAACAGTAATGCAAAGTAATATAACATGAATTTTTTTGAGATGTGCTTTAAGATTCCCTTTTCTTCCCATCCACATAACAGTATGTTGGTGTAAAAATGCTGTTTCAACAAAAATTTTGAATCACAGCACAGCTCGACTTCGAATATCTTTTATCTTCATTTCTGGCTTATTTCTTATTTTGCTTCATTTGCAGGTAAAGTAAAAGATAAGAAAAAGAAGAAAAAGTTAAAAAAGCCGGCAATGCTGAAGCGGCAGCTCTCCTCCACTTTTCTAAAGAGCAAATTGAAGCATCAATCTGATGATGATGAGGGACATGCTGAGCAGAGAAACCACGTGGGACGGAGCGCGAGTGCTGCAGTCTGGCCAACGCAGGACCAGCGTCGTTTGCCTGGCCCTCCGAGCATGACAGGAATTTCTCACAGCAGTAGTGCCGTATCCCTGGGATCCATGAGCACAGAAATTGGCAGTACACTGAGCACTTCAGCATCGACTTCTGTTAGTAACCAAGTAAGTAAATATTGTGAAGTTTGATAATTATCTCAGTTCCTACAGATATTATGTGGAACTTTAAAAATAATGTTTGTTTTCTAATACTGCATGCTGCCAAAGTTAAGATGGCACTGCAGTTGGTTAGTGAGTGAATGACGGAACCACTTCAATTCTCACTCTGGGTACTTTCACTCGTCATGTTGTTTTGGGTTATTTACCTCGGAGGATGTATATAGGGTGTTAAAAATGGTAACCCCATATGCTTGACAGTTATTACGAGTACATGTAAATATTTTTTATTACTTTGATCTTTATTATATTTTTTATTTGTTCTGTTTTTTAAAATTCTTTCCATTTCTTTTCTCCAAAAATCAGTAATCAACACAGTTCTTAAAAAATGACACCATTCCCATTGAGAGAGCAACAGAAATTGTACCCCTGTCCTTTTATGACCCTTATAGGTACATATAATGGCAGTACTAGATATTAAGATAAAGGATCTCTTTCTTAAAATTAAATGCTCTTTCAGTTTGTCAGTTTTTATTTGACATTTTTGTTTTTTATATGGCGGTAGCATCACTACCTGACAACCTTGCTCATCTGAATGTGGCTGAGGTGCCTCTGCTGGTTCAGTAGCCCATCTTAAATACTATTGTGTCCTTGTCTCACGCCAACAATCTAATTTGAGTAGGAACTACCTTTGGATGCTGGCCAGCATGCAGTATTCCGAATTTTATACAAAAAAACTTTAAACACCAATAGAATAAACCCATTTAATGGAATAATAAGCAGGTCTTTTCTTTAGTATAATTCTTGTAACGCAGTATCAGGTCAGTTTTTTTTATTTATGTTGATGTTCACTCTTAATAAACTAATTTTGGAAGCACTTGACACTGTTGCTGAAACCCATTCCTTGTGTTTATTTTGTTTTGCATGTTCTTCAACATGCATATGCTGCCATTTGGAGCAAAATTTGGTTTGTTATCAAGCAGTTTTTATTACAGGGTTGCTGTTGAAGATTTCGCTGTTAATATTGTGAAGGAGTTTACACGTGTGTTTTGTACATTGAAGATAGTTGGTCTTTCACAACTTAGTATTTTTTCAACTGTTTTTAATTCCCAGATTTTCAGCTATGCCATTTACAGCCATGCTATTTTCAGCTATTGCCATTAAAAGTAGTACGTTTTCTTTAAAATATAATGCTCTGTAAGTTATGCTAGCTATTAAAACATTGTACATAGTGAATGATTTCTGTGGAAATGAGACCTGAGAATTTTGTGCATATGTATGTGAGAACTCGTATTTTGAAGAAAGTGCATTAGTGTTTAATAGGTTATTTAGATTTGTGCCTATCCCTTGAAAGTGACATCTGTCTAGTTTTTCACTTTTTTCTTAGATGACTCCTGGAGATGCACTAGACAGAAAAATTGAAGAACTGTTGCGAGACTGGCATCAGAGTCCTGATATGCTGTTTGCTATACACCCAATAGATGGCAGTTTTCTTGTCTGGTAATTTACATTGCTTTGCTATATCTGTACTAGATGCTCCCCTAATACAGTCAAGACACTTGTCTATAGTATATACCAGTATATGCCTTCTACTACACAACTGGAACTTATAAATTAAACAACGGAAGAACTGATTGACCTGAATGTTATTAGAAGCGTAATAAAACAAACTTGATGCCAAATTTTGCATTTGTTAAATTTCTTCATGTTAATGTAAATGTATGTTCTTTATTTAGGAAAGTCGAGTGGCTGGACGAACCAATGCCATCAACATTCCGACAAGCAACAGTGACCTTTTCATCTAGTCTGCCCAAGTCCTTTCCAATTCCAGATGCAATCTCTATGAATCGCCATGTTGTTGTGTATGTTAATCATAAACTGTTGGACATCAAAGAAGCCCTGCACATGACCGAAGGGCATAAAACAGCTGAGAAGCCACTGGCACAAGAGCCGAGTCGTGCTAACCCGATGGGTACTGATTCGCCAGGACAGACTCACACCCCATATGCGACTAATGTGCTCATGCTTTCGAAGCACACGAATGGGATGTTAAATTTATGGCATGTTAGTTTCTCTGATCAAAGCAAGTACCAGACTGTGGTCAGTATCACTCACACCTCGCGCGTAAGTGGGCATCGTTTTCGCACTAACGACATCAAATGCCATCCAGTTCTGCCATTACTACTGACAACGTCTCATCATAATTTGCCGACTCAGCTACCTGCGGGCTCGCCTGTAACTGTATTTGCACATCATGAGTTTTGTAGCGAACTAATTTTGTGGCGAGTGGAGGCAGTGGGGCCCCTTTCCAAATCCGGAGGAATCCGAGAGCTGGCTAGGATTAGCTCTCCTGCCATTTCTGCTTTCTCAAATGTCGCATGGCTTCCAACTTTATTACCAAGGTAAAAGGCAATGTGGTTTTAGTAACAGAGTTGACTAAAGCTAAAATTATTAGTTTTTTTCCGACTTCTATCAGAAATAAATGTTTGAAATTGCAGGATTAACAGTTTTAACCAGTGCTGCATTCCTAATTCTTTGTAAAATCTTTTGACTATACTCCAT
Organism: Tubiluchus corallicola; assembly: GCA_030141605.1. NCBI lineage: Eukaryota > Metazoa > Priapulida > Priapulimorpha > Priapulimorphida > Tubiluchidae > Tubiluchus > Tubiluchus corallicola. The sequence continues at coordinate 112,303 of JAQGDQ010000265.1, forward strand.
TGCATTCCTGTATAGTGTGTAAATAATTCACTTTGCAAAGGAATCAAATCATTTGTCCTTTTTGCTGGTCACAGCTTTTTAGATGTTAACCGTGCTTGCTGCAAGAAATTTTGAGTGAATCTTAGAGAGTACTTAACTTCTCTTTTTATTATTGGTTTCTGAATCAAAATTTGTGCATCTAGCTTCAATGTTTCAGTTTATTCCATTTATTTTTATTAAAACTTGTCTTACCGTGCAATTACTTTTATTGCAATAGCTATATTAAATGTTCGGCAATTAAAATATTGGCTTTTTTCTGAAATATGTCAGTTTATCTCATGCTCATTGATTTTTATATTTTTATTCATTTCATTCTCGTATGATGAATGTTTTCTTTTTTCAGTACTAGTTTAGGTTATGTATCAAATTCGGCCAGTGCTGTATTTGTGGCCTCTGACGGCATTAGCTTACGTTTATATCAAGCAGTCATTGATGCTAGAAGCTTGCTTACTGAAATGACGAAGCATGCTAGGAGGAAGCGGGTAAGCTTACAAAGTTTTTAAAAATAATAGTATTAATAAGCATGAACGAACATCACAAAGGTCACCCATTATTTTTAAAAAATTATTAAAAATTGCACAGTTTAACAGGGAACCAATTGACAATTTGGCAGCTGAGTCTATGATACATGGGAATTTACATGGAATATCTTGCTTTGTAGGTCTACTGCATGAATTTTAATTTACACCCACATACTTTGCTGTTGTTTTTTAAATATAGCCATGCAGCCATTTTACGCCTCTGTTCTAGAGTTAGTGTGATAACAGAAGAAAGTGGAGAAAAACTTTGTGTAGGCTCAAATAAAATTCCCAACTACTGAGTAAAAGTTTAAGACACATCAAAGTCGTTGGTGGATTGATGACTAGCTGCAAAGAAAATTGGGCAAAAGTGTAAAAGTTCCATAAGGGTTAAAGCTGTGAATACAGGCTCTCCCTAGTCCCAACATGTTATAAATCCTGTTATCGTTTTTTCTGTTCTGTTTTAAATTGTCAAGCTATTGCAAGTTCCTTATTCCTGCTACCTGCCTGACTGCAAAAGTTTGTTTATCAACCAGTTCTTCATAGTATATCAAAATAGCGTAGAATAAAAAGTAAAATTATAAATGTTTTACTGTAATGGTGGCAAAAAGCTACACAATAAACAGCCTGTTATTATATTCTCAACATAGTGGCCCACTTTCATTAAAATACCGTAGAACTTTGTGCTTGTCATGCACATGAAGATACATGTAGTGAGCAAAAAATATTACCACTTAGGGAAATCTTCCACTCAAACAGACCTGACATTCTCTTCAAATAAATTTATGTGAGCTTGCACTAACTGAATAACAGTGCATTCATGTGTTGCTGACACTTGATAATTTGTTTTAGTTTAACAAGTGAGGTAAAGTGCTTTGTTACTAAAACTATATATTTTTTTTAATTTTAATACACTGTTTTTTATACACCACTTTTAGAACGAGAGTGTGCACAGTACAGCAAGTACGGGTGACCCTCATTCCAAACATCCCTTGCTGCTTGATAACCCATTTAGAATTGTTAGCCAACAATGTGGTGTACGCCCAGGTTGTATTATACAACACGATGTTATTTCCGACGCTATGCATGTAAGTACTTATCACAATACTGAAATTGTATACCATTTTACAAACCATCTTATTATAGCAATAATCACAGAGTAAAATGAAAAATTACTTTTTTATGTTAAAACTCAAGCAAGCACCAGCCAGAGTTAAATTTTAGTGAATTATTTTACGGATTTTTGTCGGCTTTATCAAAAAGGATTTGCCTAGCAGTTTTGTGCCTCTTAAACGTTATTGCGTTTCCAGTGTAGTGTTAGATTTGTTCCCAATCTCTCACTTTCTGTCTTTTAGTTTTTTTAATGTTTAATAAATTATCACCTAATTAATAGCTGTTGTGAATTCATTTTGCCAAAACTTTTCATTTTTAGGACTGGAAAAATACTCAGTTTTTACACATTTTCCAAGACCAGCTGGTCACTGGTCGTCGGTCGGGGTGGGGTGAACATACTTTACCTGAAGCGGATTCAATGGAGGCATTTGTCGATTTACGGAACCTGGCTGAGTTTGAAGAGCATTTCTTCTTGGTGGTGATAGAAAAAAATGAGGATAAGTCTTCAACACTGCATATGTGGAGAATTGTTATTTCTTCACAGCCTTATTCTCCTGTTGGTATGTATGTCATGTCTGGAACATTTCAGTAATTCCATGCTCATTTTTGCAATTCAATTTTTTTTTAAAGTGTGCATGCATGGTTTAGTCTCTAAAGTCCATAATCTTGCTAAAATGCAGTTTAAAATAGTTGTAATTTGAGGAAGGGTAGTGTGTAATAAAAAATGTATTGCATTTGTGCAGAGCCCCAATACAAACCCAACTTTTGTTTTCATTTTACTCATTTCATTAATTTGCATAGATGCCATTTTGACTCTTACTGACATATTTCTGTGAAAACTAAAAAATATTAGTACCTGTTTTATATTAGAACGCACATTGTTATTTTATTTATAATTACTTTTAGCTATCAGCAATTATAATTGATTAATAGGAACAACCTATTTAGAATCCGTTTCTTTTTCACTTTCACCTCCATCACAGGTGTGACTTTAGACTTCATGTCTTGTGCAATGCGAAGGTTTTAAGTTGTGTCTGATACTGATAAATCCTAAAACATCTACAAGTCAGTTTGAGTCTGACTATGATGCACAACATTAGACACCACACAAAATTAAGAAAACCTGCTTTTTTAAAGCTGGCACCCCGTTTTGATAATTTTATTTTAAGGTGAATCATTTTTTCGTCAGACAGTAGCTGGCATGCCTTAGAGCTTTTGCGGGATTTTTCGGGAATTTGAATTTTTGTTTTTGTAAACTAAACTAAGAAGTGAGGGTGTGGAAAAAGCTGAAGATACCAGAATTACAAATAAATAAATTTGGCATAATAGGAAACAGCAGAAAGTAAAACAAAGGATTGTTTATTAAATAAGTATAATTGTACTGTCAGTGGCATTGACTAAGGTCAATAACGTCAATTTATGAAAAGTGATAAAGTGTATTTAAACGACTAGAATTATACATTGACCATGAAAATAGTATAAAGTTACAATGGCAATCATATACTGATATTGAGATGAGTTAGTTTAAACTGCACTGGGCAAATTAGCTTCACTGATTCAACTAGTTCATTATACTGATTAAACAGCTGAATCCTAACTGGAACTAATTCAAGTGCTAGTATTACATAATGAGTGATTTATAATGGCTAGATTCAGTGATATAACTGACGAAATCTGTGATTACTAGACTAATTAATGTTATAGTGTTATTAATTTTCCCTACAATTTCGTATATCTCAGTTTTATGCTTTTTCCTACAATCTTGTATGTATATATCAGTGGGACAGAGCTGCCGTGCACTGGGCTAAACAAGTAGAACGTTCAACTAGTTAAGTGCTTGCACTAGCAGGCACGACTAGAAAAAAATAGATATTTCCTGGTTTAATATATTTCCTGATTTAGTAAGGCATAGTTGCTGTTTTATAAAAAGAGAGCCTAGATTGGGAGCAGAACAGACTGACTCTCTCTCTCAGACTAACACTGATACTATGCTTGTAAGGGAGGCAAACTTGTAAAACTGCCTCTGAGTTTTGACATATTTTTGACTCAGCAGAAACAATTCATTATTGTAGTATTGGGTTTGGTATGGTGGAAAATAAATTCACCATCATAGTATTGCATTCTGGACTGAAAAGTTAAAAAGTGTGTTTTAACTTTGGAATAAACAAATGGTAGAAATTAACCTGCAGTTCAAGGTATTTTTGTTGACTTCAATCATTATCTTCAAACATTTGGTGCCACTACACCACAATCACGAGCACACAACAAAATAAAGGACTATAATAACATTTGGTGCCGTCTAGTGCAAACACATAACTAGGTGAACATCCCAGTTGTGTAACCCAGTGCCTGCAGCTCGGTCCCACTGAGGTATACATAAGAAATTGTAGGAAAAAGAATAGAACTGAGATATGCAAAATTGTAGGTAAAATCAAGAACCCTATTACATTGAATCCTAGCAAACAGACATTAATTACTTTGACATTATATTGATATCGTGCTATTACACTAGTATAGTTTTACATAATGAGTGATTTTGTGACAACTAAATTCAAATAACTGATACAAGACTAGCTGAAATCAAAGCATTATTTTGACATTGTATTGACATTGTGCCATTGTTACTTCCAAAGAAGTGCATTAAACCTGACCGTAGGCGTAGCTCTATAATAATGCAGCGACTACTGACAATGAATTTGGGAAGTTCAAGCCCTTTAATGACATAAATGTGCCTATGCAAATGATCAGCTTTCTATTATTAGAAATTGTTTGAGCACAGACTCAGAATAATTAAGGATATGTAGCATGCAAGACTAGAGACTGCCAGAAGTGGTTTATGGTTATTAGTGAAAATGAAGCAATAGAAATGACACCTCATTCCACTCTTGTAATGCTAAAGCAATAACTCGTGACAAGCTCTACTAAATGTGAAAGAGGCACATTCAAAGTGGCTTCATACAACAGACTGCATTTTAGTATTTTATGTCATTTTTTAGATTCAAAATCTAAAGTGTTTAACTACTATGTGCCGGATACTAATATAACTCAAGAGGAAGAGGGGGAGCATTCGAATCCGTCGAGTCGAGGCAGTTCGCCAACTGGCTTTGGTCGTCCTGACAGCCCCACAGTAAATGTTAATTCTGTAAAACTTTCTGTTATGACGACAAAAGTTTGTACTCAGCGATTGCAACTGCCAAAGAACTGCGAGGTTTGTTTTTTAGAAGTGTGAACTATTTTTTAGCTAACTACTGGTCTGATTAAACTTACCCTGTTAATATCAGTTATAGCTTTGGTGAAATAGCAATTGTGTTTAATGCTTGTATATTTTAAATAGTGTTTTTTCACGTGCTTTTGATTTTTTGGTCATTGTGGTGAATTAACACTTTATTACTTTAATAAAATATGGTGTTGTTAGTCTGTAAAGTTTTTGCATTCTGAAAATACTTTAGAATAACTACAAATTCTTAATGTACATTTTATATGTAAAATTCATTACTTTGCTTGTTTTGATATAAAATTTTTTGGCAGTCTCACTCTTATTGAAAAGTTAACTGTAGTCTTAATATAAGTATATAAGCTTACATTTACTCTGAAGTCAAATTGAGTGCGATGATTACTTGTGCTAACTACTGAATTTTAGATTTTTTTAAAGTAGTAGTGATTTTTCTCAAAAATTTTATGCAAATACTGTTGCTACTTCATAGGTTTTGGATGCTGCACCGGCCGCTGGTCATCTTAGTAGCTCATCTATCTACCCAGCTTGTTTTGCTCCCTATTTGATCACTACTGTGTGCTCTGATGGGACTGTACGATTCTGGAAGTGTACTGTTATTGAAACAGAACCATCCGAAGACATGCGAGCCTCATTGTCAACGCAGACGACATTTGAGTGGAAAGAATGGGAAATGATGATAAGCAGTAGCGATTCAAGTGCAATATATCTTTCTGGTTAGTAGCTTGATAATAAATCGTAATGCTCTAAAAGTATACTACAAAATTTAATTTAATTTTAATTTTTGATTAATTATTTTAATGCCTATATACAGCATGGTAAACAAATGCTTTAGTTACACACAAGTGCCTTATTTTAAGCATGTGAAGCAAAAATATTGAAGTAGTTATGCAGAATTATTTGCGTCAATTACTGGCAATTTTTATATACATTTGAATAGGAGTGGACCGTACCAGACGTTTTTGAGTCATTTAGGCAACTAATTCTATTAACCATGAGTCTAATAAATGGTGCCTACAGAGTATATGTTGTGCAATATCAATAGATCAACTCTATGACAATAGCACATTGATGTATTTCATTGTTAACTGGCTATTCTGGTCCCTTGGCATAACATAACAGTAATAGCATACTCCTCCCAAGCTGACTAGAATGACCTTTCAAATTAAGAACATTGCAACTGCCAGTATAAAACAGCAGGACAATTGAAAAGTTTACACATAAAACAAAGATATGAGCTATGCCCACTACTAGGTCCAGTAAAACTGTGAAACCTGATGAAGCATGGAAGTGCTGATAACAGTTTTCCTTAACACAGAGATACTTGTGAATTAGTTTTCTGCCTACGTAATGTTTCACTCCTTTAATTAATGAAATTAACTGTATTTTTTAGGTCAGCCAGTAGCTGTGAGATGTGCCTATAATGGTCGTGTTGCTTGTGCCTTCAAAACGGGTGAATCTATCCCAGAAAAATGGGATAAGACAACAGAAAAGACAGTAAACATAGCTGTTGTTATTTATGAGTGTGAATCAACTGGGGGTTCAGAATGGATACTTGAAGACACCATCGAGTTAAAGAATCTCCACATACCTGTTATCGAGGATATCAAACATGATATAGACTCGAGCTATTTTAGCAAAGAAAAACATTTGTCGGTTGCAAAATCAGTGGAGAATTTTCAACGGTTGTTGCAGCCGGGAACAGCTCCAGATGGAAAGGAATACTTCCACGACTTCTTAGCAGATACTATAACTCGCCGATTGTCTGTGCCTAGCATGTCCCAGATGCAGAACATACGCCGTGCTGTGAATGCTGCCAAAGACCAGGGTATGCTGCAATAATTTTCTCAAGATAATGACCTCTGAAAATTGTAAAAAGCAGTGATTCACTGTTTCTTATTAAAGTATCATTTCTTTTACAGTAAAATCAGAATAAATTCCGTATTCTGGGGAAAACTGAGGAAAATTTGTGCTCCTTGCCATATAATAAGTTTCATTACCTTAGCTGTTAATACTGATATTTGAATAAGTTTGACATTGTCAAAGCGTTGTGGTACTATCACTTGAAGCAATTTATGATGCAAATAATACTTCAGCAGGCCTGCTAATATAAGCTGTTTAAACTATAGTTTAAGTAAGTAAGGTTTTCTTCTTTGCAGTCACAAAAGCTTGTGGCATTTTACTTTTATAGTTTCTTATTTTGGAGAAAGCAAATAATATATTTAAATGTTAAATAGTGGTAATGCTGATAATGGGTAGCGTCCCGCCAGATAGGTGGGCAGTGTCCAGCTTTAGTTGAAAATGTATGTCCATGTTGTTACATTATACTTTGCTTTGTCAGTTATGATGCTTGGAGCTCGTCTTATTCCTACTTTATATAGTGGAGATGGCACTGCCCAGAATTGATTTTTCTCAGTAGGCACTCATCCATTTAATAACCCAATCTTGCATTGCTTAAATAGTTACAATGTGCCCCATATCGACTTGAATGCATTTATCTAATGAAATTTATATGATATTTACACATTTAAAGTATCCTGTTGACAATGAAAATTTGCATATAACACATATAGTGATACAACTGGTAGATGTTGGAAAGTGTTTCATTACTTGTTTCTAGGGTTACTAAAGCAGAGTCGCATGGTACAACTTGACTGGGTGTCCACAGAAGATGGCTCCCACATTCTCTGCGTGGGTGTCGGTAATAGGATCACATTGTATGCTCCCATCTCTAGCGAAATAGCCTCCGCTAACCGAAAGGCCATACAGGAAAAGTCAACACCTCCACTGAAGCCTAAGCTGAAATTGCAAAGGTCTAGTTCAGTTGCTATAACAAACTTTACACCAGATGTCATACACTGGATGAAACTCCGTACGATAACGCTGTACACTGCGGATGGTTTACCGCCTCTTCCGATGGCACTGTCTTTTGTCAGAGAGGGTTTACTGGTGGTCGGTATGGATAACGAAATGCAGGTAATTAAATCTTCTGTAAAACAATTATAAGTAAGAACTTATTGGTAGAACACCAAGTCCTGAAACCTGATGAAGGATGGTAAGTGCTAATGACCGATGCCTCTTGTTTGGAATGCTATTGTCAGAGCAGTAAACCGTTATGTTTCGCATTTTTTGTTTATTACAATGTCATTTTCAATGAAGAAAGATAATTTTGTGACTGAGGAGCAAAAGTATAGTGTAGCGTGTATGTAATCTGTGTGTTTTGTGCAATAAAATGTTTTGTGGTAAAGGTTATATGAGGTACAAACTACACGCGCTGCAATACATTGTGCTTACGTAATCCAGTGACAAGATTCTCAGCAATGTCTTTGCAAGCAGCTATGCTGTGTGGGAGCTGATAAACTGAGATAGAGAAAGTTGAGCTGGCTTGATCATGTATCAAAAGTAGAAGCGGCTGCATTTTAAGGGAGGTGATGAGGATTGAGGCAGTAGGGCGTAGCTACCAGGAAGGCCAAACAAGTTATGGAAAGTATGTTAAGAGATATGGGCTTGATGGAATTTAAAAGACTTGACACAGGAGTTCTGTGTGGTAAAGAGTCATTACCCACCCAATCCTATTATATTGGAGAAAAATGCAGGCGTAAAATGAAATTGGTGATGACTGTGATGATTATGCCGATACTGCTGTTGATGATCTCTAGTTTATGATGATACTTTTTTTTGTACTCATCCTATGTATTTATTATCAGCATTTAGCACATTTAATTTAAGTATTTTAGTGTTGAGAGTGTATATTCAGAAAAGAAGTTTCAGATTGTATGGCAAACTTGCTTGTTTTTGCAGGTTTTCTCTCAGTGGCAGCCAGAGGAGCAAACAAAAGCAGTTCTTGAAGCTGAGCACAGGCCTCAAGAGGATGAGCAACCAGAAAGGTAATAGTATGGGGTCGTACTTTTCATAATTAGATTAGATTATGTTTACTCACCTCTTAAAGGTTATCCAATGATATACTGTTCTAGTAAGTAGTTAATGTTAATAGAAAGACTCTAGCGACAATTCATTGGCAGTTGGTGTGTAAAAGAATAAATTTAAGCTTGGTGTATTTTATAAAATAAACAGCTGGAAAAATATTATATCAAAACAAAAAATAAAGAACAGAAAACAACGCTTTGCCAATTTAAATAAACAATTTAAGGATAAAACAAATTAAATACTATTGAACGCTGTAAACAAAAATTGACGAAAACTTAGGGAATGTAGAAATGAATAATACAACTTTATAACCATGCACTGGACAAAAGACATCACAAGACAACTTATAATAAGCAAAGCAATAAATTTCTTTATGGCAAAACAAAAGTTCAAATATGAAAAACAGCAAATAAATACAATAGCTTGCACAATTATACAGCTATTTTAAGAACAAAGCAAAAACTAACTGCCAAACTGAAGTCAAATTAAGTCAGAATTTGCATTTTAGTTTACTTTAATTTGAAATCAAGATGGTGGATGTTTTTTATTTTTATCAGAAGTTTGACAGGCGCAAGTTTGTCCAATTTGGCATCCGGTGGCTCTAGTGTGGCCAGTTCCATGCTGAAGTTGTCCAGTCTTCCTGCCTCGAGTCTTGATAAAAAGAAGAAACAACTAACAAAAAGAGATAGCACATCCAGTCTTGGTGCTGCTCAGGTAAAGAGAGTTATTAGTGTTCATTTGCTAAAGTTTTATCTGAGTAAAATCACTATACTAGTTGAATTTTGGTAATGTTAGGCAAAACCTTTAATAATTTGTTTCACTTCATTTCACTGAGAAGCTTTGGCATATACTTTATAAACCGAGTTCTTTGATTTTTATGCTCATCTTGTCAAATATATATAAACGTAGCTCTCTTTGAATTGCGAATGTGTGGTAGAACTTGAAGGCAAAACGGGATGATTTTTCATAGCCTACCCCATTTTAAAATATGGTAAAAAATATATATTTTAATAGCTATAAAAATCACAAGGTGTTTCTACTATTAGAGAATTAATTAACCCCCGGCTTGTACAGCTAGCGATGACATCGCAACTGAAAAACAGCGGAAACATTCCGTGATTCTGTTGCAGGTGTTTGCAAAAGCAAAAATTGAAATACAGTGCTAATGTACAGAACTAACTATGATTTACACAAATATTACACAAACACAAATTCAGCAAATATTAAGTTTAATAATTTAAATTCCAAGCATATTGTTATCCAACATACGATTTCACCACAGGTGTCAGAACTGAACTGAGTGGTACAGCGCGTGCCTCTTTATGTAATACGTTTCAGACATACAGGCAAATGGCCAAATACAAGCAACACCGTCAAATTACCGCACAAATGCGGAACTAAATTTCTTTGGTAATATTTCCTTCACGTAAGTCTTTCTTGAAAAAACTGTATTTCTCCTTTCAGATGTTTTATATGTTGGATAATTTAAACTATGGCTTAACATTTGGTCCAGTTTTCCTTTAAGTAAACCGCATTTGCTGCAATGTGAATTTATCATTTTCTTGTGATTGTACTTAGGTATATGGTAATTGTGTAATTATATACAATGTATGTTTTTCAGGACTGTGGCTTGTTCGAAGCAGCTCGGTTAGCCAGTCCAGTTTTGCCTCAGTATCATCCAAAACAAATGATGGAATTGCTAAACTGTGGCAGGATTAGGTATGACATGACGTTTTTTGCAGTAAACTTCAATTAGTGAGCAAAAATACAGTGGCAGTATGGATCGCTAACACTCTAAAGTTGCCTAGTATGCTGATTCATACAAACATGCCATTGATTTTAATAATGCGAAGATTCTAGGACTAATAGCGAATATTTACAGAGAAAGCTTGCAGAATTCATAGTTTACTGAGCGAAATAAACGTGGTGTCAATCTTTTCATTGGTACCTAAATAATTAATAATAAAATCAATAGTTTATACTTAGCCTTACTGTATTGTGCATTATCTGTATTCATTGTATTTATGTGGTCCTTAGTGAATCCTTAAATCATTATACCATTACTTGGCTAATTTAAGTTACAAAGATAATGTCTCTTGTATTGAGCTTATTTGTCAGTTATGAAGATTTAGTATGAAAGTCCTTGCCAATGGTATTTTAAAATGTCTTCATTAACTTCAAATTTATCATTCTATAAACACTTTTTTCTTCAAATCTTGTTAGCTTAGACAGAGCACGAATAGGTAAATATTTCTCTTATGTCAATTCAAATAACATAAAATATAGACTGATTTCTTGTTTGAATATTGTGTAGGAGAGTGAAGGCCATACTCGCCCATCTGGTCCGTTGCATTGGGGGAGAGGCTCGGTCAAGACACTCAACTGGCGGTCAAGACGAAGATGATCTAGACGAACATACCATTGAGAGACAACGGGCATTTACTCGTTCCAGAACTTTATCCATAGGTATTAGCTTTGTTGTAATGCCTCTTGAGATTTGCAATTTCACCCAATGATGAACTTTAGTTGAAATTAAACAAAAGGATGTAAAAGATGTTTTTTTATTTGAGTTGAAATAGAGTTTTTGTAGCTTTGATTTATTTTTTATATCTTTTTTTGATAAGAAACATGATGCTGCAAGTCATTAGAAGTCATTGCGAACTGGCATATCTTGGTATGCTTGCACTTCGGCAAGTGCATATTTTTTTACTTTTTCATCTATTTGGACTTCATTTTCATCACAAATTTACAAATTTTTTAAACAGAAAATATGTGTGTAAAACCAGCATCCTAACAGAGTTCATTTAAACAGATGTGCATGTATTGTTCTTGAAACCAATTTTGTTTATTGTTGGTGTTGTTACACAAACTAACATATAATGTCAAGTTTATAAATACGAACTATTATTAAACTAATATTTTATTTTGAATGCACAGCAAATATTTGCTTGGCTTGTTTTGTTTTCATTATTGGTACACCTGCACTTTTCTAGAAGACAACAACATAAACTGTTCTTTAATTCTTTCATCCTTTAAGCAAGGTCAAAAATTAGCAGCTAAAATGAAACATTGTGTCAGTTAAGATCAAAAATTCATCATTAAAATGAAATGTTAATCATGAGGTGAAGGCACATTTGACAAAATTTCATTTTCTTTACAACTATCACTAAGTGTTGTTACTGTACTACATTGTTAATTGCAGGTAGTCCAACTGAAAATGGCCCCATGCCAGAAACTGAAATTCACTCAGATTATGTAGAGATAACGTCTGTTCCACCGCTGCCTCTATTTGCATTGCTTCAAGCTGACAAAATAGCCAACCTCAGTGTCAATATCCATGGACAGATCGAATCGGAAAAAGGAGATGTAAGCATCAAACGATATGATTTTTTGCTGTGCTTTTTGCTTTTATACCATTTATTTTATATATTTATATTGTGTTTTGAAACACAAAAGCTTAGTGTTAATGACATTTGAGTTTTCGTTGCTTAGTTTTGAAAAATATCGTAGTTTTTAACTTTAGTATATATAAGGTTTGATGTAAGACAAAAGATGTAACTAGAGGTTTGGTATTAGTGGTGGTGGTGGTAGTCATGCTGGTAGAGCGGTCGTGCTGGTGGTAGTGGCAGTGGCGGCAGCAGCAATGGCAATGAGGAGGAGGGGAAGAAGAGAACGGATAAAAAGTTACTTGGAGTAAACAAGAATTTGTCACATGTTGAGACCTGCTTGCAGTGAACCAGACTGTATAAACAAAGAGTGAGATTTTGTATTGTGGTGAACAAGCATTTTTTTGGCACTTCTGCATTTATTTAGGAATACAGCACTTTGTTTGATGGGGGAAACGAGACTGACGAAGAAGACCCATTCGTCATTGGTAGCCCCGCACGTAACAGAGTTAAGTCGGGAGGACAAGCTCAAAATCCAAATTATTTTGGTCCACAACAGGTATGCACATTACTTTGTTTTATAGTATTAACTTTAAATTTTTTGAGGTTTTTAACTGTTTCTTAGGATTTTTGTTTTTGATGCATTATTTGGCTGCAGTGCCTTATAAATCTGCTTAAAATTTCCCAGTGGCTGCTCTTGTTTTTAATAAAATAAAATTAGAATTTTTTAATCTACATTTGTTTGTACTTATTAAATGAGCTTTGCTTTATTTATCATAAAAAACATTAAAACTTTACTCATAAATGCATTTTTAGGGTTTCATGGCTTTGACACATTTCTTGATGTTATTATTAAGTTTTTTTTGCAGAATACATGAAGCTACTTCCTTTTAATAAATAACTTTGTTTATGTTTTGCTAGTAATTACAATTGCATTTTTACAGACTCAGTTGCTAACCAAGTACCTTACATACACCCTTCTGCCAGGTCTGTCTAGGATGGAACAGATGCATCTGCTTGCTATTGCTGATACAGTAGCATCAACGGATGCTGACATAGGTGATCGGTATGATGGAGATGGTGAGTTGGACATCATCATAACTATAATGAGATTTTGACATAATTATTTTCTCATTATTGGTGTTTCAACAGGCAGTTTTAATTAACAAAAGCATGTCTTTGTATTAAAATTTTGATATTAAGGGAATTTTTATGGAAAATCATTTTTGTATCTTAATAAGGGATGCTAATAAGGATTGTTTTCGTTAAAAACATTTCATTCTATATTCAATTTGACTGATTTAAAAATTTAAAAGAAGGGGAAATAAAGGAAAATTGCAGTGCAAGGAAATTATTTCTTTATTACTGCATTTTTCTATGATGTAGCATGTTATTTATTTGTAAATCTATTTATCTATTGTGTTTATAATTTAAATTTGTGAATGAGAATATGGTGCTGATTCGGTATTGACGTATTAGGGTTTGTGAAAACATTTATTTGCAGCTACTTGCGTGAATGGATGTATTAACAATTGTTATTTGTTTTTTTCTAGCTTCAAAGAGCAGCGCAAGTAGGGAATCAGCAGGAATGGGGCCTGGAGGAATGGGTGGTGGTTATGCGTCAGTTTCCAGTAGTGCCCCAAGCACAGGTATTATTACCATTACATTTTCTCTTAAATATAATAAAAACTAATTTACTGCCAACTTATATCTACCATGTTATGCATTAATCTCACTTACAGTGATTAATTTGCTTGCTTTTGTTAAAGATACTATTGATGACTGTGGATTGAGGTTTTTGCTGGCAATGCGCCAATACATGTATCTTCAGCGTTCACTGCCTCCCGGACAACGTTCTCAGCTTCAGCAGTTAGGTTTGTGGTCATTTATTTAGCCCGTTCGGTATGATCTCCATGGTTACTGGCATAATACATCTGCCAGCTCAAGATAACTTTGTTTATTTACTATAGATTTATGATAATGTGCCACCATCTTGGTGTTTTTTTTATAATAACCCTCATGCATTGGGATTGTTGGAAGTAATGCAATGATCTTATTTCAAGTGTAGCACCAAATATTGTCAAAAATTGCATCTTTCTTTCATTAAATGTAATATATTTGCATGTCTCGTGCTGTGTTCTGGTAAGCTCAGCTTGTAGTTTGTTTTGTAGGCTTGTCGTCTGCCACGTTTGCCTGGGCTCTTCACTCAGAAGCCCAAGAGGAACTTCTCATGATGATTCCAGCTATGCAGAAGGGAAATCCAAAGTGGGCTGATCTGCGAGAAATGGGCTTTGGGTGGTGGTGCAAGAACAACAACGTCTTGCGAAGAGCCATTGAAATGGTACCATCTTTGCACATTTTTATCTTATTTAATTCATGCTGCCACTACAATGTCGTAGTATGCATTTTGCACAGTGCATTTTTTCTTTTCATATTTCATGGTCACTTTCACTTTTCATTTTTCACTTTTTCAATTTTCACCCAGGCCATAATGATTAGTACCAGGCGATCAATTGCAGAAATAATCATTTGCTTACAATCTGCACTAGTGCATATATGGTGATTTTGTGGGCAGGCAGGTAGTGTGCTATAGGCATCTTTTGTTTTTTAGGTTGCCAAAGCAGCATTTACATCGCAAAAGGAACCGCTCGATGCAGCTTTGTACTACCTGGCAATGAAGAAGAAAAATATTGTTTGGGGACTTTTTAGGTAACATGTCCTTATTAGCATATAGCTATTACAAGTTTTTATAAGATTGTCTTAGCATAATTCATAAGCAAAAGTGGAAAACCAACTGTGTTTTTTTTATTCCTGAGGACTGATATTTTGCTTCAGGTCAGTGACCAATTCAAGAATGCAGGAATTCTTCGGCCACGATTTTGCGGAGGACCGGTGGCGCCGTGCTGCCTTGAAAAATGCTTTTGCCTTGTTAGGAAAGCAGAGATTCGACCATGCTGCGGCATTCTTCCTTTTAGGTGGTGCTGTACGGGATGCCATTGAGGTGAGGAACTACAAACTCATCTGAAATCTTTTTGTTATGATGTTGAAAGCTATCTTTTACCAAACATATTGTTTTTGTTATGTCAGCAAATATGGCAAGACCATTACAATATATCCCTTATATTTCCATGGGTGTGGCAGGAAAATGTGTTCCTTTGCTTAGGTAATCAATGTTTAGTTCATTAATACGAGGAATCGTATTACGATATGGACAAAGTATAATTCATGCATTTTTTCTTTCTCGTAGGTTTGCCTTAACAATATGGATGACGTTCAGCTAGCCTTAGTTATTGCACGGCTATATGAAGGTGATATTGATACGACAATACCGCCTGCACAAAAGCGTATTCTTCACGAAGAGATTTTAGGTGATTTTACAGTGTGTTTGTTAACGTCTGAATTTAACATATATTTGCCATTTTGTTAAATATCCTATCAAAATAGCAAATTTCTTTAGAAGCATAGTTTTTTTTTCTAATAAGAAAAAAGATAAAGTTTTTGCTTGTTATTATGGCATATTTAACAAATTCATGTCGTTCTTGCTACATTAATTCGAAAGTTATAGTAACTTTAAACAGTACTGAACTTTCCAACTAATTAAACGGTCATAATAGTAAATTTCTGTTTTTTTTCAAAGAAAATGGCATAATTGTAGACTTCATTGATGTCTCAACAGTCTAATTAACAATTAATTTAGCAAAGTCTGTAAACTTTAACACGTGGCAGTAACAAGTAATTACAAATGATATCATTGCATATATATTGTGTATCTTATTACCAGCTTTTGAAATATTTCTTCATGACTTTTTAATGCTCTTTGAATTACATTTCTGCAGGTTGCAATAAAGATGGTGAATGCTACGACCAAAATAAGTGCAGCTCTGATCCGTTTTTACGCAGCATGGCATACTGGCTACTACAAGATTACTCCAAATCATTAAGCACGTTATTAGAAACTAACATTGGCCGTTGTTCAGCACCAGCTCCAGAAGACGACGTATATTATGCAAATCCCAGCGTGTTCAACTTTTACAACTTTCTTCGCATGCATCCGCTGATTATACGGCAACGGCTTGCCAGGCTGCAGGTGGGCAAAGCAAAAGGAATGGGTGTAATACTTAGCGGCTTTACACGCAACACTGGAAAATTAGGTAGCAACGATAAAACAATTACCGTTGAGGACGAGATAACATGGGTGGAACGACGTCTGTATTTTACGACTGCTCATACCCATTTTAAGGCCGGGTGTCCAGCTCTGGCACTAGAAGTTTTGACAAAGTTGCCACGAGTGAGTGAGACGACTGATGAAGATACAATGACTGCAGAAGAGAAGTCACCCACTGTTACAGATAGCAGGATTCAATCGGGAAATTTAGCAAATGGAGGAGTTTTGGAAGGTCACACTGCTGACAGCTTTGACTGGAGTTCCCCAATAACAAATACAGCCGATGCAATTGACTGGAGTTGTCGTAATAACACAGCAGCTGCTGGAGAAATAGACTGGGGAATACCATGCCATAAAAAGGAGGAGGAAGAGTTGAAGTTGGAGTGGAGCGATGATGATGATGGCAATGATGAATTGTCTGATGTGGAGAAAGACACTACCAAAGGAAAAGTGACTTCAACTCCTCAGGTATGACTGTTTAACTGGTCTAGTAACACCTCGAAAAACTGAAATAGTTAAATGGGTTCATCAAATGATTTGTAGACTGATAACTCAATATTTTGACCGTCTACCTGCAATCATACTGAAGAGCATAATAATTATAGAAGTTTAAATCTAAGTGGAATACATTGCATAAAACAATAGATAAACAAATTTTTCATAAAACAAGCACATAACACTAACTACATCAAAACAGAACGCAGTACCCCATGACGACGACAAATTTTTGGAGAACCTCATATCATTTTGAGAATTGAGAGTATGTCCTACAGTGCGTGCGGCATGTAAACAAGTTATTTGACAGTCGGTTTGTTTTGGCTACTGTCGTATTCAGTGGTTTAGATGCAATATGACACATTATTTACCCAGTGAATGGTTAGTTGATAATAACATGGTCCACCAACCTGAATATTCATTGTTATTGTGGCAAACTACACTCTTGTGTTGATTAAACCTCATTTTTAGAAAATTTTGAGTTTCCCAAAAGTAAAGTTTGTTATCTGTCAACAACTATCTGAAATAGTTGAATACCTTTAACTATTTCACTCATCAGGTAAATATAAAACTTCTGATAAAAACACTAATGAATATTTGATTAGAATCTAATGTTAATTTTTAAGGTAATGATTGATTTTTTCAAGCTAGTAAGATATCATAGTTTTGAATCATTTATCATTTTATAGGGACCTCATCCAGATGAGGAGGAAGACGGTGCTTCGTCGAAACCAAAGAAGATGGACATCATGGCTCAGCAGCTGAAATTTATAGCTTGCCTGAAAATATTTATGGAAGAACTTAGTACTCTAGCTACTGGTTTTGAGGTATACAGTCAAATATGTTGCTGCATTGCATCAGCTGCAGTGTTCCATCCGCTGAAATTACAAAATAGGTTTTGTTTGCCATTTGCAGATAAGTAATAATGTTGTAGCTGGATTTGCTTTGATATTTCACTTTGATAAGTGGCCACGTCCTAATCTGGTACTGCAAGTTGTTGAATTGTGATTAGTCTAACTGCATCGTTTACCTGTTCACTTATTGCATAAAATTATTGTATTATTCATATTCATTTGGTAATTTATTGTATTTAACATTTAGCTTGTTATATTTAGTATATGTATATCAGCATAAGCTTTTTAGTTCTCAACAGATATGAATGGGCCAGTGTATTGTTTCTATTCAAATACAAATCTTTTGTCATCCATTACAATAATTTAGAACTTTAGTCCTCCCATAATCTGTGCCAAATTATTTGTAATTGAATAAAAACCATCGATTGACCTATTCACATCTGTTTAATATTTCAGAATGAATTGTCAAGTTATTCATTGATAAAGTGATTGGCTAGTGAATGATTTTACATTTGATTTCTTATTTAGAATTCTATGTATACTGTTTAGGTTGATGGAGGACAATTAAGATACCAGCTGTATAATTGGCTTGAGAGGGAAGTAGAAGTACTTCGTATTTTATGCAATTACGGTGTGGATCTCACCAACTGCCTAGATACTCCTGGTCAGTTTTTGTATCGCTTCTGATTTTCCCGTATAACTTTATGCAAAAATAAATATAAATTGCAGACTTTCCGTTGTGCTTTCTTGGGATGTCAAAACGTTCCGTCAGAACCGGAGCTGCGAAACTGAATATAAATTGGAGCTTTTGAGTCCCTGAAGTCATTAGTCGCTTTAGATCTGACCAGATTTTTTTTAGAATTAACGGCTTAGTTTTGACTGCAGAGGCAGTTCGGTGGCGCTTTATTACAAAGGCAGTTATACACTTTTACATTTAGATTTTTTGGCAAAATTACTTTGCTGCCTTTTTTTGATAATTTTATCCTACTTGAAATGCACAAATGTCACCGTATTCAGTTTCAGCTGGTGCCCAAATTACGAAATCTTATGGAAAAACGCGCACCCCAAGCCATTCGAATAAGATTTACAAAAACACCTAAAACATCGACATTTGATCCTGATTCAAAAATTTTTTTAAACCAAGATTCAGTTTAGATTCGGATTCGGTAATTTCAGATTCGTGACATCCCTACTACTTTCTGTTGTAGTGAAAAAAGTGAAATTGCTGCAGAATACTGTGATTTTTTTTAGTAATTTTTTGTACATTATTTAGTTGCCTCATATAATCCAAGAACTCTCTAAGATATGCTTATAGAGATACTTTTTTATTTTATGGATTAGTTTATGAGCTGTGTAATAAAGCAGATGCAGCCCTAGAAGAATTTACTGAATGAAAAAAACTGGTTTTCAAAGCTTTTATCCCAAACGTAATATCTGCATGTATGAATATAGTTAGCCAGTTGCCAGTTTAAAGAGCTGTTTGGGATTATTTTTAACTAGTCATCAATTAAACAGTTATTCTGCACAAGTCAAAATCAATATTTTTGTAACTAACAAGACTTCATTTTTAAATTTTGTTTTAGCGTTTGTTTCACATGCAGTTGTTATTCATACCTTGTTCTAATTTGCTGCAGAAGTTGCCACTGCTGAACCTGGTAAAGAGGAAGTTGATTTCGATCTCCGATTGACTCCTCGGCGTCACAACTCCGGAGCTTGTGGCCCCAGTCTTCACGAAGTCATTCTTGCGGACAAATTGGATTTCGAAGCTAAATGCCAGCATCTTGCAAAACGCAAGCGCTGGCTTCTTTCAAATCAGCAACTTCTGCGTACGCTGCTCAGTTTCTGCAGTCTGCATGGCTCGCACGGAGGTGGCCTTGCATCTGTTCGAATGGAATTGATGCTTCTTTTACAAGAACTTCAACAGGAAAAGACTCAGCAACAGTTGTTGTCACCGTTACCATTTCCCACAACACTGCCCTTAGTGTCAGCCATTGTCGCTAGTCACAAAACTGTTATGGTTAATCCTATTCGTCATCTACAGAATCTCTCTAATGACATCTTGCACATGTTAGTGGAACTCAATATGCCTCCGAACTATAATAATAAAATCAGGAAGGTGTATTGCATGAAGAACTTGGCCGTGGCTTTGTCTGCTTGCATCTACCAGAGTCTATGTGATAGTGACACTCTCACCTGGAAAGCTGTAAAGCATGATGTGGGCATGGAAGGATTTACAAGGTCAGTTGTTTTTAGTATAAGTATGATTTCGTCACATTACGTTTTGAATTTCGTAGTATGCATAATACAGTGTGGAGAAGTAGCATATGTGTGTCTTCTATTAGAAACGAACTTCTAAGTTGAATTGAACTTCTGAATTGAATTGAATTAAGTGATTATGATCTTACTAATGTTGTTGATGAATTCTTTTTGATGAACATAGTGAGTCATATATTGGCAACACTACTCACCAATATATGAGTTATTGCAGCCATAAATGAGGCATCCAGCATTTGTATGCTGTTAGGTGACAACGTTGACAACTAAGTAAATGTGAACAGGACAAGCAGAAATTTTAATATGCTGCTGTGTATAGTCTTTTTGGTTGTTTAGGCTTGCCACTTTGTGCCTTTTGTACTTGTTATGTTTCTATGATGAATTGGACGGTTTGCAAGGAGCAACAGTTTGTTTGCTTTTGGAATTTTCTTAAATCAGAATAGTACAATACTAATAATTGAATTCATGACTCTGACAAATCTACTTGTCTAAGTATTTATTTTTACGTAAACGTTTTGGTGAGTTAATGCCATATAATATTTTATACAACACTACATAGGTTTTTCATAAAAGTTTTGTTTTTTAAACTTCTAGTACCAGTGTTGTGTACCAAGACAGTTTTCTAATGGGGCAGCCAAAGTGGAAAAAGTCTCGCTACCCTAGTGGTGACTACACCGTGAAAACTGCTACATCTCCTCCATCCAAGTGGCCGGGCACTACTCCACTTCGCTCCTTGTTGGCTCGAGAACGTGAACAAGATACGCAAAAGCCTAACGTACTGCTGTGCGAAGCCTTCGTCTCTGTATATCTTAGCTTGTTAGTTTATGCACTTTCTACTTATGATGCATCTATGCTGTATCGGCTAGTGTCTCACAAGTTTGGCGAAGCCATGTGGAACGTCTTATTTGGTGGAGGGGTGAAGAAGCTGTTAAAAGTTGTTCCTTTGGGCTCTTCTACGCCTCCATTATCAAGTAAGTTGTAACATTTTATGTGAGATATAAATTGTATGCAAACATTTTTATCTCTACACCAATGTATTAAGTCCATGCTTAGCCTCTCCTCGTTTAGTAGATATTCATTTTAGTGATTTTTTTTACTAAACAAGGTATTGATTACACAATTTTGCTTCCTTTTTTTCAATTAGTCTTACCTTGAGCTCTGAAATTTTATTCAGTTAGGAATGGTCTCAATTACCTCTTATTTTGAGTAACTTTTATGATGGCAATAAATATAAAATTTCTATGTGAATTTCAGTGTCATTGTTTATATTAGCTGCCACAGTAAAATTTACCAATAAAAGGTTTAAAAATAATAAAACACACATTCTCCTTTGCAGCATCGTTAGTTGTAGACATTGGACATCTTAGCTGTAATAGCATTAAAAGATAAGATGTTTAATTTAATTACATATTTTTTATATGTGACAGTGTATAAATTGTTAACTATGTTATAATTATTTTATTATCTCCTGCAACGTGTGTTTACATTGGCCAGTTTTTGTCGTTAAAAGGATCGTTAGAATCATCTACTGATGCTGATTCCGATAAGAAAAAGAGGGTGAACCTACACATGAAGTTTATGTCTGGTGGCATAAATGCTACATACCAAGCCAATTATCCCCAAACTAGTCTTGTGCCACATGATAGTCGACCTACCTATAAGGAGAGCTTTGTTCCACCAGAATATAGCATGGCAAGCTATTTCATGACCAAGGTATCTATTTTGATTCGCAGAAGTATCATATTATTATTTCTCCATATTATATGGCATGCATTTATAACTCTGTGGTATTATATTAACATTTACAAGTGATTACAGTAGGCAAGTGCAGATGAGGCCGTTTAATCAATAACGTAAGATACTTCATTTTTTTTTACAGCCGACAGGGTTAGAAAAGATAAACGAAGTAGATTATGACTCTGAAGAATCTGCCGACAGCACAGAGTCAGAAGGTGAACAAGATGACGAAGATGAAGGACTTGTTATGAAGGTAAATGACATCACAGTGCAAAGCCTCAGTATTCGAATTTAGCAGTTTGTTTTTGAATGTTGTGATAAAATCAAAAACTTTTGGAATTAAGGTTTACAATCATTGCTGACTGTACAAATTTTTTCAGTTTTCAGTTGCAAAATTTATTTATTTACGCTTTAAAGCAAAAATGTACATCAGTGTTACAACAAAATCATCTGCACAATAAACATACATGCATAATACAGTATTACAATAAGTCACATGTATAAACCTTATTTTAACTAACCACAAAACTTGAGCAGTCATAACGAGACTGAACTGGCACATCAGAAAGTTACAGATTTAGGTTAGTACTTGAACACGATGGACCACAGAAATGAGCTGAAATCTGTAATAAAAATTATAAAAAATTATTTTGTCATACAATTCATTGTGATTATGCTTGCCATTTCTTTGATATACAGTTTTTACATACTATTTCAACAAAACTCTAGCTTATTGTAAAGAATAATCTTCTGAGATAAGATATTTTGGTCCATCAGATGTTTATATTTTTCCTAACAAAAGAAATAACCAGTGGCAGAGTGGCCGAAAAAGACCTAGAAGCAATTTGCCTGATGGTCATCCATTCATTTCCTAACCACCCCCGTATTGCTTAATTCTAGTTGCTGAATATCATCACTCAGCTGTCTTTTTCACCCAGCATTGTGCAATTTTTGTTAATTTTTTCTGATAGTTTATAAAAGTTTTATTGTTTTAGATTGACAGCCAGGAGCACTCAGATCCGAATTCCTACAGTTGGTGTATTCTTCGTTATGCAATTGTCAAACATGTAGTGTCGGCCATGAAAGGCTTTTTGCCTATGACAGGCCTGGACCTTAATGGTATGTTAATTTTTGTAGGTAGAAGAGTTTCAGAATTAAAGAAGGTGTAAAATTCATAAGTTTGAATGATAGTTTATCTTCTTAATCTAATAGTAACCAAATGTGTGACCTTGAGCTACATAAGTTGCTAGTTGTAAACTTTATATCTTGCTTTTAAATTTAATTTAACAATTAACGTATTGGTTAAAAATTACATGCAAATATTGGCGTTTTCTGACACACGACTACTGCTGTTGACACTGGCTGTTTGACTTACATACATATGGAGAGATGGTAGACCAAAACCATTGACTGTTCAACATATCTTTCTTAGCAACATATACTAGTAAAAACGATTTTTGTGGTATTGTGATTAGTTGTTTTTGCATCTCTCTAAGTCTTTAAATTTTTTGCATCACCCTGTACGTTTTTAATCACTTTACTGTTGAATAATTTATTTTTAAGTCACCTTTATAATGCCAACTTCATATCGCAGTAAAATCTATATCGTGAATGTCCTACTGATGCAGCTTTTGTGAAACTGTTGATTTTACTTGGAATTTGACATTTAGATGCAGCTTAGCAAAGTAAAGTTAGAAATAAGTTTTTTAAAGTTCAAAACCAAAGTACAGATGTAGCAAAAATTGCTTTTCGTAGCTTTGATTTTGTTGTAATTTTCTGCAATGAATAGTCAAAGCTCTGGTAGTTATTTATGAGGATTTTTTTAGTCTTATTTAGTGTTGCTTTATCGTCAAGAACTTTGCTTTTCATGTTTAACTAACTCACCATCGTTTATTTATGTGTAGCATCATTTGTGTTTGCTTATAACTTAAAAGAATGAATGCACAAAAAATCAACACAAGCTTGATAAGTTCTTTACAGCTGGTCTCTCTTTTTCTCTGACGAGGATGTAAAGTTGAAAGATTAACTGTTCTTTGTGCATTAATTCTTCTATCGAATATACAATGAAGCTATACAGATCAGCACTTCATGGTATTACTTTTCAATATTATACATAGTATAACTTATTTATGCATAATTATGTGCAGTTATGTCAAAATGATTATTCATTTGAAGATCTTCCTGTCACTTCGCCGCTAGTACATCACGTTCTCAAGTCCATGGAACACTGGGAGGATGTTCTGGAACACAAGATGAGCATGTTCGACAGGCCTCCTGAAAATTACATTCCTCATTGCTATGTGGACACGAACATTGGACAAGAAGCACCCACTATTAACAAGTACAAGCAGATACTCGAATCGAACAACACTCCTTTTACGTAAGTGTTTCTAATAAATTGATAAATGCTGTGTTTGCCTGTATTTCCTCCTTATTTCTATTTCAGATTCAGCTGTTCTTACAAGCTATTATAAGCTTCTTGAATTGCTGCAGTAGTATTAACATAAATAGATACTAATTGTTATCATTATACCCGTTAATTTGAACTAAAATTATGCAATGATGTACATTATATGTATGTAAAATGCATGTTATTAGTATGATATACTATTGATGTGAAATAAATAAATTGAAATTTAAATATTTACGTTGAGAATAGAATACTACATGATTTTCATCTGATTGTAGTACGTTGTCTCATGTTGTTGTCCAAGCCAAATTTGAATAATTTCGTAGTAATTTAGTGCATTGCAAAAATTCTGCTGGTTCTATTTAACATGGTCATGTTATTTCTTTTGTTATATATTGAAATTATTAATAATAATTTCCATTGTAGTTTAATGATTATCTCTTGTTTGTTTTCTTAATGAGGAGTAATATTTCTCTCTATAAATTTTATTTTCATAATTTTGTTACAATCAAACATGAACACAATTGTTTGTGACCTGTTCTTTAATCCCGGTTTTCCTTTCCATGATAGTCAGTCATGACTGTATTGTCCTTATTTTCATTGCCTTTGTTTCACATGTGGTCAGCAAATTTCTCCTGTTCAATTGAAAATAATTTGTCCAATTATTAGAAAAAAATTTGTATTCTTTAGTGGTGAGCATTCTCTGCAAGAAAGGAATTCGAATCGAACCGAATTTGTGACTTTCGAATTCGCATTGAACCGAATTTCAGTATTTCGAGTATGTTGAATTGAGATTGAAAGATTTTCGAACAATCACTGAAAATTGGTCTCACAAAGATCATGCATATTACTCGATTTTGTTCTTTAGTAAAACCACTAATAATGTGTTCAAAAATTGTGCACAGAAATCACACCCAAATTGTACTAATTGCATGATATTTCAAACGTTTTAATGATAAAGAACGATGTAGTTGAAAGGCTGAATTAATCTATTTCAAACGCAAAAAACTCGTTCGAATCGAATTCAAACATTCGATGCTCACCCCTAGTATGTATTATTATGAAGATGGCTTGGGTGTAAGCTATCGAATGTAATGTTACAGTTGGGACTCATTTTTGGTTTTGCATTGGCAGATAAAGTTTGTGTGTTTACCCATTCTTTGTATGCCTTAATTTGTGTAACATAGTTCCATTGCATCTCTACATCTCTTGTAATTGAAGTAATTCGTAATTTGTAATTTGTAATTCACATCATCAACAGGGCTGTTTATTTTTTTCCAGTTCTCGTCACAGGGCAGCACTACCTGTCAAGCGCTTGTGGATCTATCTTGTCCACCAGGATTCATTGCTCGACATATTTGTGCGCTACATATTTCATAAACAGCAGCCTCTTAAGGTAATTTATAAATTGAAATAAATTCGGAAACATACCTTGAAGTATCAGTTAATATTTGTGGAAATACAAGAAAGGCGCTTAAAAAATAGAGAAATTTGGAACAACGTAATGCAAATGCAGATTTGTTTCGGAGTTTTTTGTACATATTCTTTTATATGCAACACTGCAATTTTGTGGGAACCTGTATTTTGATCTTGAGCTATCATCATAAGATCTTGAACCATTATCGTTCAAATTTGAGTTGTTTGGCATCAATCACAGTTGTAGATAGGTCAGGCTTTTATTTCTTGCCAGAAGTGCAACAAACTTCAAAGGCTGGAAACTTCTCTAATTGAAACGGTGGTTAATTCTATTTTCTGTGAAGTATCGTTCTATAGAAAAGGTAATAATTATTGCATTATTTGCTGCATTTAATATGCAGTAAGTACTATGCTTACTGTACTTCAGGCTGTTTGCTGAATTTTTGTGCTCAATTGCAGTATGATCATGAACAACCAAATTCTAAACTGTTAAAACGTGTGCATTCATTCTATTATTAAACTCTTTTGTCTGTTTTTCCTTATTACAACTATAAAAATATTTTCAGCAAAAATTTCGTTCTGAAAGTAGATGATGCGTAAAACTAATAAAGCTTAGCTTAGTACTGCTATTAACATAAAAGTCTCACAAAAATATTGAATTGTCATGTGTACGTATATCATGGCAATTTATACTCATTAATGTGCAAATGCAAATTGAGCTCATATTGAAGAAAGTCATTCACACAAGTTCATGAATTAAAACTGTCGAAGATTTGGCAATGATTGCACAGCTTATTTTCAGACAGGCTTGGAAAAACTAATTCAGCTGCATTGCTTTGACTTCGTATGTTTGAATATAAACTATGGATTGCTTCGAATTTATTTCTGTTTTACACATTTCTTATTTAGCTTTTATATTCCTTTTGCGAGTTTTTTCAGTTAACTGAATGATAAAAATGTAATCACCAGTGTTTGGCTTTTCCGTGCATTATTTTAATGATTTTAAAAAAAACTAGAATAACTGTTTTGTTACAACAGAGTGATTCCTTTAGAGAATGTGACATTTGCTTGTACATACCTATTAATTACCAGTTCTGCTTACCATGTGCCTTTAGGCAATATATTTTCTTACCTTACCTGTCATCCTGCTGTTTTGTGTAACTGAAGCATCCTGTCATTCCTTTTGAACTACTTGTGTCCTGTCAACATTAAACTAAATGTTATTTACCCAAGCAGTGCAGTGTATTTTGTTTTTACTGCAATTTTTTTGTTTGTAGCATTAATTGTTTTGTTTCTTAAAAAGTCGACTGCTTCTTTTAATGTCTTATTCTTTTGCTACCATTACCTGTTAGGTAGAGGCGAA
This sequence comes from Tubiluchus corallicola, assembly GCA_030141605.1. Classification (NCBI taxonomy): domain Eukaryota; kingdom Metazoa; phylum Priapulida; class Priapulimorpha; order Priapulimorphida; family Tubiluchidae; genus Tubiluchus; species Tubiluchus corallicola. Next base: position 139,232 of record JAQGDQ010000265.1, read on the forward strand.
GACAGCAGCTCCACGTGTGTCATCAATACGACGAGTGCCCAGCATGTTAAGCCGCACTAGTTTGCAGGCTGTTCACGGTGCGGCGCCCCCTCACATTCACGTTTCACCAAGTATGCCCGTCCTGAACGGAATGAGGAAATCACCCAGCAGCGCACTAGGCCATCATCGTGGGGAGGCCGGGTCTAGAAGGAAAGCGCCGAGTTACGGCGCTAGTTCAGCAGGGGTAGAGTGACTGTTTTACATTAAGTCTTCCTGGCCCTGGTGAGGCTCTGTTTGATTGCTGTTTGCTCTCGTCTGTAATCCATGACATTGTCAGACAGTCACTGACCTGCTGCCAGGGCCATCTATGTTTGTGTGTAACTCTTTCGGCTTAACACGTCAGTCAGTCAGTTAGTCTGAAATGCACTATATTGTTTGGGTGGTAGTGGTACCGGTGGTGGGATAAGCCTGGTTTTGCTTGCATAGATTGTGAGTCAGAGCATCAAATTAAATCACATTTTTAATCCTCATTTGTGTCTTTTTTTATTTGCTTTAGCTATTTTTTTACTCGATTTACCATGTGCTTCTGTTATGGTCATTAAGTTCACGATTGCAGTAGTGATACTTTTTATTTCACAGTACTAATCCTGTTTCTGTTAGTGTATGCTATTATTATTGTACTCACTAATACTTTTGCACTCACTCTACCTAAAAAATACAAACAAATGTTTCTAACATTTTTATATTTCTGTTTTCTTTAATAGGATAGTGGCTTGGATATTGAGGACGGACGTGTGCACACTCACGAACCAATGAAAATTATTCACAAAGAACAAGATAGCATCACAGCTTTTTGTGTAAATATGGTAAGAGATGTTTGATGATTTGTTGACTTTGCTGTCATTGAAAAAAAGAGTTTTCTGTGCATTTATACAAACTTTATTTTGTAATGTTCTCAGTCTTGCTTCTCCCTGAGTTTCCTAATATGTATATCATGAGCTGTCAAATGATTTTTGTATTTTGTCTGTGTTTAAAAACTTCACGTCAGTAGGCCTCTTGATTATTTCTCCCTTCAGAAGTTATCAAGTGTTCAACATTTTGTTATGAGCTGATGCCGTACACTGACTAGTATGTTTAACACTAGTTTTTACACCTACCAGTAAAAATTCTTGCACAAAGCACTTCAATGGACTAATGAGTTGAGAGTGCATCAGAATGAATGGGCCCAACATTCAAGAGTATATTTGTCTTAAGTTTTGCATATTTATGTTATTTTTTACTTAGACCTGCTATAGTTTGTTGTACATCTGTTAATGTCTTTTCGTTTTCAAAAAGTTTAGTTTGTCTTGTTCTTAGTATTCCAAGAATTGCATTTTTTGGCTCTTATAGGCTAATCTGAACCTTATCACTATGGCAACTACGAAAGATGTACAAGAGCTGGACATCAGTGAGATCTTGGCACAACCATCATGGCTGTTTGATGAAACTGAATATGACATTTTACATCTTAGCAGGTGACTTTTGTTTGAGAGATTCACTGTACTGCATTTATTTGAAGCCGTTTATAGCAATTGTTTGTTAAACGTTCTGTATAGCTGAAAATCTCTATTACAAAAATATGTTAAAAGAGCAGACATTTCCACTTAGTTTTGAATGCTAAAAAATTGTGATTTTGGATGATGAACTAATTTCTTTTTTACCGCGACACCTTTCTCTGATTTCAATTCCAAAGGTGTGATTGTGTTATGATAATTTTCCAAATGACACCTTTTGAACACGCACGGAAGTATTGTTGAGGATAAAATACACAATCTGCAGGAGTGCAAAACAAAAATAATTCGTGGTGACAACTAGTTAAATTTTCGCAGATCTGGTTTTGTCATAAAACTTGATCATTCAGATGATATTCTAGTCCAGTAACATTGAGCTGGCTTTAATTGCACTAAATCTTGTTTCAAGAAGTTCTAGTTTCTTGGAATAAGTTCATATTTTTAGTTTCTAATTGTCTTGCCTCAAGTGTCCACTGGTTGTTTTTGGGAGATTCTTTATAAAGAAAAAATCTCTGTGATTTACTGAACAGAAGAATTCTTAATTTTTTTTGTAGCAAAATCACACACAATTAACAGCCACTAGTTTCTACACATTTAACAACTTTTAGTAACTGTTTTGCATCCAGGAGAAACATTATTACATTTTTTTAAATTTGTAAACATTTTTATCGCACAAAACTCTCAGAATAATGACATTCTACATTTTTTGTAACCAGTGATACAATATTAATGTGTTTAGCTATATTGTCTGTGACATTAAAATACGTTTTCCTTTGATACCCAAATTTCGTTAACCAAAAAATAAGACTTTCTAATCTTTTTTTGAAAACGTGTTAAAATTTTCATTTGAGTTGCATTATTGCAGCGGTAAAGCTCCTCGGCATGAACATGATGACTATCTAGTCGTTGGTACACCCTATGACCAGTCACCACTTTCTGCTGGATCTGAAACAAGCTCAGCAACATTGTCCCCATCATCTAACAGTCCTTCACCGTCTGGTCATGCGCTGACGAACAAGAGTACACATGTGGTATGTTTCTACAAATCTTAAGCTGAGAGTGTATTATTCACTTAAATGTGTTGTTATTTGTGCATTTCAGACTGTGTTTCTTCATTGTTCAATTCGCAATGCATAAAATGGGCACTTTTCAATTTTTAGCACTATTACAAAATCTATGGAAATATTTAATTAAAATTTTTGAATGAACAAAAATGTATAAGTGGTGAAACTAGTTATTTAAATCCAGTTTATTTAATTTAATTACATTGAAACACTGTAGAATATATGCATAATTGTGCTGTAACCATTTTGCCAGCCAGACTGTCAACTGTAAGACAATTTCGCATTGTAAATTGAATAGTAATAGTAAACTACCATGTATTGCAAACTTGCAGTATTAATCGTTACTGTCCCTTGTTTTTACTCTTCGTTTTTCTATGGGTAAGCTCTCAATTATTTGTTGCCATGTCTTTTTTGTCCTGTTGGTTCTGTTGTTCTATCATTGTTTCTTCGCCGGTGGGCATTGTCTTGTAACACATTGTTGCTCTTATTTTCCTGCTACTGTATGGGATACTGTAGTCTAAAGGAATATTCTCCAATCTGGTGTTCTCTCGTTATGTGGTTGAACGGAGTAGACACCTTATCGCACCGGTGAGTGGTCTGAACTTTGATGCGTGTTGTTTTTCTCTCCTAGCTATGAGCACTTTGCTTTTTAAAAAATTCAGAACGCTCAATGTCTTTACAGCTGTGTGTATTTGTCTAATTGTAATATTTAGCTGTGCTACATTTTTTGGCATTACTACAATACATTTCTGCTGCTGAAAAGTAGACATAGCACAAGCACAACCTTATATTGTTATTGCACATTTGTTTATGCTTAATCTTACCTTGCAAAAGTCGTTAAGATATTTGGTTTGAAGAAAATTGAACATTGTGTTTGTTTACGCTATAGTTCATTATGGAGCCCCAGAGGCTGTGTATATTGTTTAAGCCTATTGCTTTTTTAATACCCGATAGCTGTGCCTCTATAACTCAAATTACTGCCTGCAGGCTTTTTGAAATAGAATGTTGCTGTATTTGACTTACTTGTATAGGCAATGCACTGCTAACTTTGCTGGAATTAAGTTATGTTAGCATCTAGTAGCTATCGAACACATTTATAAGAAATATATTATATACATATTTTATACTCGAAGTACACTTTTTCTATTCACATTTGTGTAGTATTAATCAATTATGATTTTGCAAATATGATGCTGTAAATATATTTCTGTTAAATGATTTGAAGAAGTGAAAATTTTTGCAGTAGTTACCGAGCTTTTTACCATACTAAACTAGATGTTCTGGTCAAAACCACATGAACTAAACTAGTTTAGATTGTAAACCCATTTTTGGTTTGTGAATGGCAATGTTTCTGATCTTCTGGTCTGTTAATCGGAGCTTGACATAACCCAATAAAGAGGGGCACTTATTAGATTAGGCATGGTGGATATTTTCACATAAAATGACCTTTTCTAACTTTTATATCTTTATTCTTTTCAGATAAAGAAACACAACCTTCACAATGTGAAACGCATGGCTTCTCATCCTTCAATGCCTTACTGTAAGTTTTTAAGTTAATGCAGCAATGCAGCTTTTTCATTAAATCTTTTGTGTCTACCAGAACTTGTAAGTCATGTAATTAGTGATCATGGAGTAAAGTCAAATTGGCTGCACCCTAATAGATTTTCATCTAGTCTTATGTGCATGAATGTCGCATGAATGAGTAAGTTTACAAAAATTTTTTATTAGAAAACTTGTGAAAATGATATAGCCGATATGTAGTAATCTTCTCAGAGTCCATGTTGAACTTCACTTAATCTTTGCTTCTACTTCTAGCATTTGAGCTGGCTGTTTGAAACCATGGACATTGTGTTAGCATGACCATTTTTGTCTCATTATATGATTACCAGTTTGTGCCGCCCACAGTTTTCTACAATACAGCTTTTTCCATTTGTCCTGGCCATTTGTGTTGTTACTCTCTTACTTCATATTTTAGTACAAAGGTGTTCTTGTAAAAAAATGTGCACTGCTGCAATTGTTTTGGTTAATAAGGACAAGATTGGGTGCTGTCTGATTGGATCTATTGAATAGGTTCTTTGCTTGGCAAGCTTTGTCACTGTAATTAGTTACATATTGTTAATGTGGTAATCATTGGAAAACGATAAATGTAAATTTCTTTTTGTAGATTTGAGTGGCGGACAAGATGGGGCAATAAATCTGCTCGAATGGGGGCAGGATCATCCCAGGTTTTCTCCCCGGTCGGCTGGTGGTTCATCAAAAATTACACGCCTTAATTTCAGTCCGCAGGGAAACAAGGTAGAAAAACAACAATTATTCTTGGAGAAAAACATTTCACAATTAATACTACTTGTGGAAATTGATTAAAACTAATTATAATTTGTATTAGCAGCAGTTTAAAGCAAATAAACGTTTGAGTACTTTTGATTCTGTTTGAAATGTCTTTTTTTTTCAGTGAAGCAGATGTGAATATGAATGCTTATAGCAGGTTCTCAGTGCAGAGTTACTTTTGGTATTTCATTGAAGCTCGTTTTAAGCTTTTATAAATGAAGAAAGCTTAAAGCTTGTTTACTTTTGCATAAGTAGTGTTATCTGTTATAACCCAGAGATCATTTATGCATTATAGTCATGTATTTATCATTTAATTAGTAAATATTATTTATTCAGTTTGGTGCTAGTGATCATGATGGGAATTTGTCTTTGTGGCAAGTTAATCAGATAGCAGGAGCTGGTAATAAGCCTTTCTTGGTAAGCATCTGTGTTATGATGACTCTCATACATAATATTATACAGGGTGTTTCAGAAGTTCCTCCCTGATTTGATTTTGCAACTATTCGACCTGCAATGTTTCTATTATCACAAACTCATATTCAGTAGTTGAGAAATTTTTTGAGTCTACATTTAAAATTCTGCACCATTGTCTGCCGCCATACTAACATTAGAGCAGACGTGTAAGGTGCGGCGAGAATTTTAGTGGCATAAAGCTTGGCTTCATAAGTTTTTTTGCATTGATTTTACACCTACTTACCTTGTTCAGCTCTATGCAGCAGAATGGTATTAGAAGAAAACAGTGCCAACCTTCAAAGAGAATTTTGTAAAATTGTGCTAAAAGATGATCATCGTTGGTTGAATATCTGCAAAAAAGAGAATTATATTAGTAAGGAAATTTCGAAACACCACATGCTAATTGTCATCCTAGATAAGAATTACTTCTGCAGGTAGTTACTCTACTGGTTGAATTTCGTTGGATAGGCCATCTAAATTTTAGTATAAATTAAAAATGTTATATTCAAAGATAAAACTGCGTCAAAATTTTTTATGTCTGTAAACATTGACGTGAAATGTAAAATACTGTTTCAGAGTTTGAAGTGTCATGACAAAACGATTAGTGATTTTATGTTTGTGGGATCGTCCAGTTTATTAGCCACTGCAGGTCACTCTCACGAAAGCAAAAATGTCTGTTTGTGGGACACGTTGTTGCCTCAGAGGAAGGCGTTAGTACAAGGTACAACAATTTTTATTTAAAAAATCTTGTGGTTTGCTGTTCAGTTTTTAAGGGTTGGAAGGTGAATGTAATCCATATTAGAATACTTGGGCTGCATTTTCTTCGTTCTTGTTTGTTGACTTAAAATTTCGGTCACGAGGATACTGAACTCGAAATGAAGTCCTAGATTACTTTGATATACCATTCATTTTGCATGTTGTATTAGTAGTTCATGTGTATGATTTCAATTTGCTCTGTTTAAAATAATTAGCTGCGTTACTGAACTTATAAGATCATTTTCGTGAGAATGGATATAGTGAATTTTTGAACATTCAACATGTAATTTTTTGTTGGAAAAGTAAAATGTAAAACATTATATACTGAACACGTCTTAGCCTGTTAAACTTGGGTAGCTTGATCAAGGAGCATTTACTTGTTTTAGTTTGATAACTTCAAGCAATTGTGATTCAAATCAAAATTTTTACGTGCTCACTGCAGTTTTCATTGGGGCACCGAAGTCATACTATGCAGGTGCAGCATCTGGATCTAACTGCTTGCTTTAAGTAGGCATTTGAAATTTATTTATTTTGAAATTATACTAATGTCCTTTGAAAAAATGCCGTAGATACAAGGAATTGACACGCCAAAAAAAATTTTGCAAGTCACTTTTATTCATTTAGTGTTATGTAACAGTAGAATATAATACAATAAAAACAAAAAAGCATTGTGATTAATATTATCTTTTAGCATTTACATGTCATGATCATGGTTCACCTGCCTTGGTTTATGCACCACAACATCAAGTCATCATATCTGGTGGAAAGAAAGGTGAAATTTGCATATTCGATGTTCGCCAACAGTTGCTGCGCCACACATTCCAGGTATGTCTGCTTACCAGTTTTAAAATACTTATGTCACTGGAAAAGAAAATTCTTAGTAATTTAAATATTCGGACCAGCTTGTCAAAACTGTGCTGTTTTGCAAGCCCAGTGTGCTCCAAAAAATGTCACTGGCTCGCCAAAAACATATTATTAATCTTATTGGCAAGATAAAGTAAGTTACACTTTTGCTTGGTCTGTGAAAAGTGTGCTACGAATGCTCTGATTATTTTTTTAAACTTCATGCAGTGTTATCTGAACTTGCTTAAATTTCCTGCTCAGCAACTAACTGTTAAAATGGCTGCGCCTAAGTCTCAATTTGGGGAGTTTAAATTTACAAGTTTTATACAGCGTTGCTGCTAATACACACTCTGTGTTCAGTAAGACAGTAATAGGTGATACAAAATTTCAAACTTCTTTTTTCTTGTCCTTTAGCAATTGTTGAGTATTGAGGTACTGTTCCACTGAATTTAAGCTGTACACTATGTTCTGTTTGCATTTACCATTTACTATGTATATAATTATTGTTGTTAACAGTGAAGCAACAATGGTGACAGTAAAGAGTAAAAAGTTGTTTTTCTCAGCAGACTACAGAATATTTTACAAGTTAAACTGTATCAGTTTTCCTGCACTTGTCTTTCATGCATCTGTGGAATCACCCCATTAAAACTTTGTGGACCGGGCAGGTTAGCTAATAGTATTGGTTGCTTATGGGTATTTTATATATTGCCAATTTATTATGTTGTATTTTTAGGCACATGAGTCTGCTGTAAAGGCTCTTGCCTTGGATCCCACTGAGGAATTCTTTGTGACTGGTTCTGCAGAAGGCGGTGTAAAGGTTTGGGCATTGGGAATGCATACATTAATGTATGATTTTCCAGGAGAACATGCTCGCAGTAGCATTTTCAGAAATATTGGTATGTGCTTTCTGGTTACATGCACAGCTTAACTTGGAAAAAATATAAAATTTAATATTTTTATATAATAAATAATTTAATTATTAGATGCACAACCTTTGTTTCTGCTTCTTTACTCTTTGAAGGGACAATGAACAAGGGTGAACTGTGAACACTATTAATTATTTCATTATTTATTAGGCACAAACATGTACGTTTGCAAAAGTTTGCTGTACTAGTTTACTATACTTTACCATATTCTAAAATGCTGTATTATAAACTTACTATAATGAAAAATACTATACTAGTTTGCTCCATATGAAGACCAAGATCAATACTGAAAAAATATCACTTATAAGACCAATGCCAAAGCTAACTCAGGCAAAAACTAATTTTGAGGTTGATCTCCACTCCACACTTCTACTAATATGTGCCTTGCTGTCAAGTTAATCATTAATCTTTTCCATTTAATGTAAAATATATCTTGTTATCTGTAATGCTGACTAGTATCTTTGGGCCAAAATTAACTGTGCAGAATCATTTTATCATTTACGTGTTTCTAGGGGTTGGTGTTATACAGTTATATGTCGATCATCAGCAACATTTGTTTTCGTGTGGAGCCGACGGGTCGCTGAAGGTTCGGAAGCTTCCAGAACGGGAAGTAATTGTACAGACCTATCAAGAACAACAGCATGGTTAAGTTTGTCATTGTTGCCATCTGCAAAGCAGTAAGGTGCTGCCATCTTTGGAGAAAATGCTTGTAAGATATGCTTTAGCAAATATTACATTATAGACGATTAATGAGTTATGTGTTGGTGGCAAATATTGTGATAATTCTCAAAAATTATGTCATTCCACTTTGCATAATATTTATTAATCTATTACTGTAAATTATCTATCTGATGATTAAATTGAATATATTATGAAACGTGTGGTGCGAATGTCATTTGAGTTACTATGTATGCCTTGATTTTGTGCTCTTGACAGAAATCTCTTTGTAGTGAGAATGGTAAAGATCTATCGAAAGTAGGTAACTAAATATAAATGACATTGATAAGGACAATATGCAATTGTAGCTTCTTCGGTCGCAGAACGTGAATTTTACTTTGTTTCATAGCTATCCAGGTTACAGTGATATATAGTTGGATTATATTCATGATAGCAGTTATGATTTAGTTTAGGTGTTGGAGTGTTGATCATCATTTTTGGTGCTTATGTTTAGCTACTTGTAATGCATCCGCTTATTTTACTAACAGAAACGGTGGCGGTAACTGCAGCTATCTCATGATATTGTAATGTATTATATGCAGGCCTGTATTGATTGTTATTATTTTAAGTACAGAATTGTAATAATATTATAAGTTACGACTGTGTACTTTTCAGAAATGTTAAGTTCTTTTGATGTGGTTAAATTACCTTTTCTTGTGCTTTGATGCACTGCGTATAATCTGTAAGATGTTCACATCCTTCCCCAACATTTTTCTCTACAGTCTACAGACCGTGATAACAGAAAATGTGATTAATGAGATATGATTCATTTTGTATAGGTCTACTGTTAGGTTCATAATTATTTTGCTAACACAGTGTATTATGTTGTTTGCTGGCAATACCACTCTTTTCAAGCAACAGGGATTTTTAGTAGGTAATTGTTATTGTTGTCAATTATAACAGGCAACGATTTTGTTAATTTTATGTAGAAAAATATTTTAGGTTGTGATACAGCAGCTTATTGCTAGAGAAATATTATTTTTCTTGTGTACTGCTGCTGACTTCTGATTTGTCACCAAGGAGTTATTAGTGAATGATAAATACTACATACTTCTGTTGTGTTGAGTAGGCTACAAGGCCAGTAATTCCATCACTAGAAATTTCGTGCATTTGGTAAACCACTCTAGGGCAGCTGTCAATATTTAAACAAACAATTAGTTACATTTTGTATTCCTGCAACGGATATTATGTTATCTAGCCTGTGTGTGGTTCATGCGTTTGAAAGCAGGTTATGGGTATTACGGTAAGACTGTGATTTCTGGCTATTATCTGTTTTAGTGTGAATAAAATTTTTCCATTCTGTAAAAATATGATAAACCCAAAAATGAATTAAAGTTTTTAACTAGCCAGGAACACGAGGCACACTATCGACTGTACTTGATTTCTCAAGGATAAAAATTACTGCTCATATTTTTGGGAATGTGATAACTATTTGCATAGTTACAACACATTAAAGAACAAACATTTTGATGTTATGTCTATAGTAACAGAGTCCACTTCTTATTGGTAATAATAGTTATAATTGCAAGCCATGGTAAAACAATGATTAAAAAGGACACATGCAAACGTATTTTATCGAGAAGCGATATTTAAATTAAAATCTGCATAAATTTAACCCCAACTGGTGAGAAAGATGGGTGTAACTGATCAAAAATTTGAGCTTTTTGTTATAAAGTAATTATTTGCTGCAGGTGCCTGTTTTTCTCGTGCGCTAGATTTTAGCTTGCTAAATGATTGTTGTAAATTAGCTTACATGTTATAATAGAGAAAGGTTAGAATATTTCTTTTAACTTACACAGAACTTTATGCTGTACATGTTACTGTTGAGCATCATGTTATATATATTTCGTGTCAATGTTGTTAAAAACGTAGACGAGTAAAATGTTCTCTGGTGCAGAGAGCTGCGATTTTAGCATGTAGGCTGTTAACATTGGGAAAATATAACGTAGAACATGAATCAGATGAAAATAAAAATCAGCTATTACAATAACTTTACCATGTTACTTGCTTTGTATGACAAACAGTATTGTAGGCAGCACGTGTAGTGTGTGTAAACCAAGTTGCAAAGACAAATGTGAGTCATACATAACGTATACCAAAGCTACAAAATTTGCAGCTTGTAAAAATAACAATCATTACCCAGCAAATTTATGTGGTACTCGTACAAAACTCTCTTGAAATCCGAAGCAGTTTTTCATGTAAGTTACGCAGGGAAATGTGTATAAAAAACATTTGTATAAAATTATTTATTTGTTCTAAACTTCAATCAAGTCACAGGACTGGTTTAGAGACAAGAACTTTGCTTTCCCAAAATATCCTGGCAAACTTGAGTCCAGTTTTTTTAGCAGAGAATAGGCTGCAAGGGAAAGTAAATTGCAAATAGCTCAATGATTCAAGCAATTAAACTGAAATGCTGCTTGTAAACCAATTAGCAACATCTTTGTTACTTTATTGTTTATTATCACTTGTGAAATATGAAATTGGCAAATTGCAAATTCTTCTGTACATAAAAAACATCTAAATGCGGGTTTCGTAATTCCGGAAACAGTAAAACATAGTAACTCATCTTCATTTTGGGTTCATAATTGTCTTCTCTGAAGAAAATGGTATTTAAAACCTAATAACACAACAGCTGTTTTCAGAATGGATTTTGCTAAAAAAACGAAAAGTGTGCAGATGGAAAATAATTTATTACATAATTTTAACTAAAAATTTCACTGAGGTTCTTTTTGCATTCATATAATTGCCTTTGGTGCAGTAAAAGACAATTCAACATTCCTTTTAATCTTATTGTTAAGAATATGAAGATAATTTAAGCAATTATTGTATTAAACAAAACAAAAGAATGCACATCTAGTGCGAACTGTGCATGGATGACCGTAACTGGCTCCACAAATAACTGGACAGAAAAAAATGCCAAAGAGCTACAGTATATGTGTACAGTAGGCAGCATCATTTTTTGAACTCGAAACAATACGAAATCTTAAGTTGTATCCTCACAGCCATCGGGTCATTGGGTGTCAGGGTTCTCCAATGTTCTCATAAACAATGCTGATAGTGTCAACAGAAAATAAACGAATATTACAATCGTGCTCACAGGTAACAATAGCACATTAAGTAAAGGGTTACTCTTATTTACAAAATAACATTAAATCATCAACACACACTTTGCCAATCAGTATGTGCAAATGGGTGAAAAAAAAACAAGTGCTTTTTACTCAAGATCTTCAAATATATCAAAAAAACTGCTAGATGACGGTGCAGTGCTATTATTTTCTGACGTCGATGGTCTACCCTGTTGCTGTGCTGAGTTATTACCCAATGTTACATCAAAGCCATATTCAGCTCCCTGTGCTCCCTCCTGTTCCGGTACTAGGCATTTCCGGCAAATGGGACACGTGCCATGCTAGCAAAGATAAAAAATGAATAGTTGCCTAGATTATTATTTTGGTGTTGATCTTTGTGTTGGTCTCCATTAAAAGCAATGTACGGCACATGAATACATTATTGCAAATTCGTTTTATCTAAGTAAGAATTTAACTTGTGATGTTGCGAATGCTCAGCAGCATAATACAGCAATTTAGCACAACTGAATTTGTTAAAATTACATGTGCTCGTGTATCTGAAAATACAGTAATTTAGACATGGAAACTACCACTGCACATGATGAAAACAGTTTTTGTCGGTGTATTGTTTAATAAACAGCAGTATTTTCCACTAAACTGCACTCCAAAATAATAACTGTTTGTTTGCCAATTTAGTAATAAACTGACTTTGTATCCATGTAATTTCAAGTGGTTCAATACCATACAATCTTAAATGCTGCATAAATCTTAATGCACATCATCACTTTCAGTAGACTGTGTACATTATTGTTACATGTATTCATTCAACATGTGCAAATATTTTGCAAATTTTCATGTAATTTTGTTTAGCAGACACATTGTGAAAAATTTCAGCATTCAAAACAATTTTTTCAACTGACACATTTAATACAATTATCAGTTGCGTGTTACAAAATCATTCTACGAATTTAAAAAATGTTTACAGTAACCAGTAATTGCTGGCATCTATTTATTAATCTGATTTGAGTAAAAAAACTAGTAGCACTGTCTGCCATCCTGAGCAGAATGAACTATAAATAACAAATAACAGCACAGAGAACAGGCCATCAAATGCATTTATTATTGCACATCTTGTTGCAAAATAGTATTTTAACTCCTTCAGGACCGCGCAATTCAAAATAGGTCTTGTACCTTTTCTACTACTGTATGAGCACAGATGTAACTAAATGATTACAAATTAGGTACTGTTCTATTCAGCTCTCCAATCATGCTATTTACTTAAACATTTATAAGTAATTTAATCGAATAAAATTAAGAAAAACAGGACCTTTTCAGGCACTCAAACTTAGCCTACTGAGTAGCTTAGTCTGGTGTAAACTAGCGTGATCGTACAAACTATTTTATTGATCGCCTGTTTGCTACAGCCCAACCTGTGCAGTGTTCTACTTCTATTTCCAAGAAAATTAAGGTCGTTTCATTTTTTAACATGAATTTTTCCTTAAAAATAGAGTAGACTTGAGGCCAAAGTGTATCAGAATATTGTGTCTTGATAGCTGAAATTTTTTGCACTAGCCGATTTCACACAAGTGAAACTGTACTTTGTTATGGTGCAAATACTGCAATTACTGAAAGCTTTTGAATTTTTTCGATAAAAATCGATTTTTAATTTGTGTAAGGTTAGCAAATGCATTTCAAATATAATTTTTCATAAAAACCCATTTGGTGAGGAGTAGAAACCAACAATGATTTAATATAATGTAATTGTTGGTTAGCGAGAGTAGTTTTTCATGAACCCATGAAAATGCAGCAAATGCTTACGATCCTGGAGTTAAACAAAAACTTGTGAAAAACAAGCTTTACATAAGTTGCATCAATCAATAAAACAGATATCTGCAAATCTGACAGCATGTGAATTCAGTTTATGAACCTGTCAAAAAAGATCACTCTGAATTCTGAATAAAATATGAATCAATTATAAAATGAATGTTCTTCACAGAGAATGTAGTAACTTACCAGTTTTAACCAGGGTACAATGCAGTCAGTGTGAAAATTATGAAAGCAAGGCATCTGTCGAACTTTTTCGTCTAGTTTAAAATCCTCCATACAAACTGAACATTGTAAAACTTTATCTATGGAATAAATATTAAAGTCAACGAGAAAATCAATTAATGGCTTAAAATGAGTGTAACCGAAGTCACCGGCTAAGAAATGCCTGGCAGTTTCTTACTTAACAGACAGCCTCCACAAAAACGTCTTTTTTAAACTTTTCATTTGCAAAATTAAGGAAACTAACATACCAACTTCTTCTTTCGTTATGGTAGTTGTCGGTAGGTTTTCTATAGCATCTTCTGGAGCAGGCGGTGGTCCTACACCATCCAACTGATTTAGCAACTGGCAGAAAGGAAATAAGAAAAATTTTAAGTAGAAGAAAAATTTACACTACTCTTGAAGCACTAAAACATGCTGCTGTTGCGACGTCTGTCATTTTGTATCACAAACTTTTTATTGTATTTTTCTATCAATTTTGACATACACTTTTTTATATTTTATGTCATCATCTTGAACTTCTTCCCATAATAAATTTGCTCCAGCTTCGTTTGTCTTAACATTTTACATTCACATATCAACTCAGTTCAAATTCCCTGGTTTAGGTACGTTTTTTACATTTAAACAAGAGATCTGCTGTATACTTTGAATTCATGCTGCTTATTTTACATGCAATCTTGAAAACTTGTTTTTTATGGGTAGTGTACAATTACTTATACAAACTAGTATTACCTTGTACCTGTGAATGTTTGTCTCATCTATAGGTGAGAAGCATATGTTCCATTGACAGGTATTTTCTGTTTATAATGCTAATCTAGTTTTTTTGATATTATTGCTTGTTTAATCTTTTGATGGTGACCTGTCTTTGCTTAATGTACTTGGATTTAATCATCTTTCGTTTTTCTAGTCACTTTGTTATAATTTAAAATGTTTTGATTTGACTTTGCAGAGAACGAATTAATTGATTCAGCATACCTGTAGAATTTGTTAAATGTAAATTTACATTTTCGTTGGTTTGATTTATTCTTGTTCAGTTTTCAGAATTTATTGTTGAAATATTAGGCCTCTTGATTGTCATTTATTTTTGTTTTTCCCTATATTTTCATACTATTACAGTGCCATTCACATTGCAAATCCGACTATTTGAGACTATAAATTAACTTCTTTAACATAGGTAATAGCGTGATTTATAGGGCGAGCTTTCCTATTTTTCCTCTCCCACTTTGTTAAACTTCAATCAGTTTTTACAACCACAAGGCACTGGTTCAAATTTAATAGAAAACAAATTTTCATTAGACTTAATCATTATCATAATTGAAGCAACTCTCACAGCTACTAGCAATGTAAAGCAGGAATATTTATGTCCCTGGCAGACTGCCAAAGAATTACATTGATCTCTCAAGCAAAACCAATTTGTGATTTACGTTGTACACAACCCGAGTGTAACTATATACACGAGAATTCTGCTTGTTTCCTGCAGCAGCAACCAGTGTCTAGATGTAATTAGGCTTAATTTTTACTTTAGTTTGAATGTTGCAACATGTAAGTTTCGGCTAGCTAGTTTAGGGTTTCAAAGTCAATGAGTGTTTACCACTTATCAAAGGCTTAGAATTAGCATAGCTTGTAATAAAACATGCTCAATAGCTGTGTTGCTGCTTGAAAGAGAAACACTCAATATAATATAAAATTTAGTCAGTTTCAGTAGACAAGTTTAAGGAAGAAATTAAGTAGTAAGAAATATGCACAAAACCTATAACATCTTTAATTTATATGACTTAAGCATTATTAATTTTTTTCTCCTGGAACATGCCTCGATTCTTTTACATTGTTTTCTATGGGAGACACGGCATAATTTAATAGCACATTATTTTGAAATGCATTAGCGTTGTTAGGCGAGGACTTGTAGTTCAGTCTTTGTGTGGAGTTTAGAAACTAATTCTCTCACAGTTAAATTCTTCAACGTGTAGTTGTTTGTCTCAAGTGCTGCGTTTTCAAGAAGCAGTTAACGTTGCAGCTTATTGATACCAACTAATTACTTATACACAACAATGCTACACTAAAAATAGTGCAAAAATGTGTTATCTTTTAAACCAGTTCTGTCACATCCAAATGAAATGTTTTTGTAGCATATTTATGGTTTGTTAGTAAAACTCTTTTTGCTCATTTTTCACCAGATGTCTGCCTGCAATTCCGATGTTGTCAAGAATTTTAGAAGATTATTACTGATCGGCTTTACCTACTCTCATTATCCAAAAGTGCAGTCCAAATTTTTGACTATTGTAGTATAAGTATGGAATAATATTAACAGTCATGTTTACTTACTCTAGTTATAATGCTATCAAGTGAGCCTTGGCCCCACACGTAGTCTCGTGCATCACCATGTAAATTAAAAAACCTAAAAAATAAACAAATAGCAGTGAATACAAATTTACTGCATTTAGGTAGCAACCTGAGGCAATAGAAACAGTTAGGCATCACTTCCAATACGACTAATAGTGGAATTTAAATACAATAAGAACCGTTGACCAATAACGTTCTATAAATAAAAGAAACAGTTTCCGACGAAGAGAAGAACAGAAATTATGCTTTTACAGATAAAAATAAAAAGCGGTGTGACTAAACAGAAAACACCCGAGAAAAGTACTTTTGATTCACGATTAATAAATGTGCATTACAGTAAGTGCTCGCTTAACAACGTTAGGTGATTTAAAGCGAAACAGCTAAATGCAAAACATTGCGTGAAACATTGTTAAACAAAGCTAAAACTTACATAGAAAGTAATGTGAAAGAATTGAGATACATTCCAGAGACAAAAATCAATGATGCTTCAATCATATAAAGTAAATGTTTTATGAGTTTTACTTATGTTTCCACAGATTAATTTCTTTCTGCTTGCTTGAAACCACCTGTGTATCTTATTTACCAATATCTTTCGTTAATGTTTAAGTTTAGGCAGCCACTAAACAAGCCCTGGGACTACCGCGGAACTTTTACCTTACTCTGGTTGCTATAGCAACAGGTTGCAGGCAAAATTTCTTCCCATAAACTTTGCTCCCAGGTCTCCCTTGATAGAAACAGCTACTCAGTTAGCATTTAGTAGTTCAGTCGGACAGCAAAAACATTTTTAATAATTGCACTGTTAACGTTACGAGTGCGATTGTAGAACACTGCAATATGTACTGTTTTAATGCTTCAAATTAGGTAAAATAGTTGTTAATAAAATAAAAATTGGCTTTAAGCAAAGTAAGAAAATGTCCGTTAAAATGAAACGTGTGCTGTTAAATGGAAAAAAGGTATCAAATGTTCAGTGTCGTCAAATTAAAACATCACTAAATGGAGAGTTATTAAGCGAGGACTTACTGTATTCAAATTTAAGGAAGAGTTGTCCAGTGTACTAACAACCAAGCATTACGCAATAGAAAAATTCCTAGATAGCTTTGATAACAATTTTTTTCATTCCTAATGTGGGAAAAGTTTGCATTTACTTACACAGGGACACCACCTCCGGAAGTAAATACGGCGCCACCTGCTATTCCCCCAAGTACATTCTGTAGCAACCTGTAACGAAAAATAACCATTTAACAACAAGCAATATTTGTTTAATGGAGCATCCAGCATTTCAGGTGTTTCTGAATTTAACTAGCGTGATGTAAATACAGAAATGGACGATGTCCTGAAGTGTAAAATCATCTGGACAAGTTAAAACCTTTAGCCTTGCCGGGACATTCTCTTAGAAGAGGCACTTCTGCTTCTAAGACGTATAAGGAGGAAGTAGTTCAACCACGTCCGTTTTTATACAACATGGTACATTGCAAACCTAAACCTCTCCTTCAATGGCAGGACATACTCAGTTGATTCAGAAATGAATGTTCGTGGTGAAATTGGAACTCGACTACCAAGATAAGCTAGTGAACCATCACAGGTGACTTAGCTACGTTTGGAGAGGAATACATCGTCAAATAGCAGAATCAGCACAGCGTATCATGAAACTGTCCAGAGTGAGTACCACAGAAGTTCACCCATCCCTTAACTGACCAGCCCCAGGCGCTATTCTTAACTATGGTCACCAAGTACAGTGCCATGCCACTCGGCTAAATCGCCTCATATCTTTTACTCTATTGTTACTTCAAATGTACAAGGGTTAATGCCAGGGCAAGCCTGTTAAAAGCTAATTTCATCCCGTCCCATTACACTGAAACTGAAGATCCCGCGAGGTTACAAATCAAAATTTTATTATCAAAATCAAACAAGTAACAACAGACTGCGACACACTCATACACTAAATTCTCTAAAACTTGCGTTTCAAGTGGAGTAATGGCTTCTAGTGGTTGATCCGGTCGTACAGGTCTGCGTGTGCGTGGAGGTCGGTAGGCTTGATCACGACGGGTTCGCGATCGTGTGTTGCGAGAAGGGCCGCCATCAGAAGCTGTGTTGGTGTCGTTTTCTAAGTTTGCTATATTACCTCCTAGTAAATGGCTAAATATCTGTAAACATATCAAAGACGAAAACTTAACACAGAGTTACCAGTATTAAACAAAGTACTGCGTTTACAACATTTCATGCACAAATTTTTGGATGACAAACAATAAATGTGTGCTTGCATACCAAAACCGTCCATAAGTCGGCATAGTTAAAACTGCGTTACGATGATTCAAAGTAGAATAACCCAAAAATTTGGTCAAATGTCATTTTTCGTATTTTGTAAAAACCAATGCTAAATATATTGGACTTTTATATTGTAGCATCAAATTATCGAAAAAGTGTTCGAAAAACACTGAAAACTTAATTTTATAACTCCTTACCCACTTTTCTGTCTATTACTAGTAATGCAATTGTAAAAAACACCTATTTTCAAACTCCGTTTGTAGCTCATGGAAGCAGTTATTTTGCTTCCGATTTTTCTGTTGCCAAGCCCAGATCTTCGCCAGGAAGAGCCATCTACTGGATCTAAATAACTTCAATATGCTTTTGCAAAGCCCGTAGCAACCAAAGTTTGCATGGTTGCTAAGTGTTTTGTACAGACGCGACAAAAAACAATGGCTGACTTTAACAGTGTTTTTCTCAAGATTACGTTTTTCAGTGCGTAGGTTGCACCTCTACTTTAACGTGGATGATCTCAGCTTAGTAATAACACAGAGTGATGAACTTGGTATCAAAATGTTCCTCATGAAATGGAGATTCAAGATATGTGAATAAATAGAAAACTTAAATGCCGACCTATGGACATTTTGCTATTACTTAAAAAACGATTCTATTACTGATTAATTCTGCTAGAAAATGATTATTTCTACAATTTCTACTAAGTACTGGTAAACTGTACATTAATGACGTGGATTAACTTTTTTCTTCATAATTTATTATAAATAAAACATGCAAAGTATTAAGCTTAAAGTGATTAAAGCGCTTTCACACACAATTAATCTACAAGAACATGAACAAATAAGCTACAAACAGAGTACAACTAAAGTGTAAATGCAGACTGTTACCTCAAAAGGATGTTCTACATCAAGGAAATCCACATCCCTGAAACAATGATGTTATTATAAAAATGAAACCTAAATTTAGACCAGACAGTACAGTCTAATGCAGTGGCTCCCAAAGTGGGTGGTGGAGGGATCTGGGGGGGGGGGCAATAATATTTACTGAACGTGGGGATCTACGACTTCCTCCTTGTGAAGTTCCAGCCTCATATTGAGAAGCTGATATCCATGCGCCAAGCACATCCACCCCATTAACAACAACTGTGAAGACAATGAACTATATTACTATGGTTATTGGTGAGATGTTGAATCACCCTTTCATGCTGCTGACACAGCTAAAGCTGCTAAATAAATTGGTTTACTAAATTAAATTTTATTAGTGAAATACATCTTTGTGTTTAATTTGTTGTCTTTAATTTGAAGCATACCAAAGTAAAAAGGGGTGTGTTCGCATCTGTGTATGAGGGGCGTTAGGAATCCACCTGGAATCCAAAGGGGCGGCGCCAGCCTAGAAAAGTTTGGGAACCGCTTGTCTAATGAATAACGAGTCTGCTTTCCATCTAGGAGGTTGTAGGCGCGATATTGTGACTGGGACTAAAAATGGTACTTGCTATTGCCTAGTGCATGATATTCCTGAATGGCAAAAGTGCATATTAATAATCTCTGTTATGTTATATAGATGAAGTTTATTTACAGCTAACAATACATTCTCATGGCTTGTGTTGTCCGTTAAATATTAAGTCAACTTTAAATAAAAGTTTATATTTAATATTCTGTTATTATAGTAGTGAAATAAGGCAACCCCCTGACTAAATCACACTGTAAGGCAATTCTGGTGAAGAGCACGAAATGTTTCAGAATGCTGGCCTTCAGAATGAATCAGAACTACTATCCAAAATGATAATTTATTAGCAGTGCGTAAAATTTAACCAGCACTTTTAGCAGTCTGTTATGCATCTAATACAGTAATTAAAATTATAATAAATTGTGCATTAATTTAACAGAAATTGAAACTATATATATAGACAGGACAAAAGGTGAAAAAAGTTTAATTTTAAAATATCAATTTTTATGGTATACTCACTACACTCTACATCGTTTATCCCATAATTTTCAGTCCATAAAATCCTAACTTGGATAAAAAGCAAATAGTCACACTAAAAGTCAACTATTAAATTTGATACTCTTTGCTGAAAATTACAGGTACCATTCAGTTATAAAAACACCATAAGCATGTATTTCTCTGCCACCTGCAATTTAGTCACAAACTCATTAGCATGGCAGATAATTTGTAACGTATGCTCTGTTAAGCGAAACCTTGTTTGTGTCACTATAAAAATTACGGCTGACTGGTCACTTGCACTTGATACTATTCTGAAAGAGCTAGGATACACGATCATGTAGTCTGGACAGCCAAAATTACTGACAAGTACTAAAGCAAATTGAAAAAACTACATTGCCTTCTGCCGCAAACTGATTGGCATTGTGTGATGCAATGATGAACATTTCATGCTGTCTGTTGGTCAAGATAAAGGTAACAAGGACTTAGTCAACTTACCTATGTGGATTTTGGATAACTGCTATTAGCTGTGTGAAACTAGCATTTGTGTACTGAACTATTCATTATATTCAAGGATAAATAAGTAATACCTCAGAAATGCTAATAGGTTTTACTGCAACCAGCAAAGCAACAATCAGCTATTGAATTGCAACGTTTTGCCTTTCAATTACTAAAGCTGAAAACTACACAGGTTGAAGTGAATAAAGTTGATTAGGAGTCCAGTTCTTGAAACCTCTTATCAATAGGTGAATAATTTAGTAGTTACATTCAAACGAATGTTTTGGTAACCACCTAGTTTTAAGCTAATTTTATTTGAATACCCAAGTATTCGGAATGCTCAGTATATCTTAGTCAATTAGGCGCTCCTAGATGCAGGACAATTTCTAAACTTAGTATTCCTTTGGACATTCATTCCCAAAGAAATTATAAATTCCGTCAACTTGTAACCTCTAGGCAAGAAGAACATTAATTGTATGTCTATTATTAGAGTTCTATCTTTCTAGACATGTATTTATGTTCTCATTTTTTTTAACTAGACAACAGTTAAGCAAGTACATTAAGTTCAACAAGAAAAACAATCTTTTCCAGATAAAAAAATACTCACGCTTCAGATGGTGGTTCTTCTAGTTTCTCTACAAAGCCACCCTGACAATGTGGACATATATATTCCTGAAACAACATCAAAACAGACACTTATTATATATGCATTGTGTTTTACTAATTAATATTCATCCTGCCTCTTGAACAGATGTGCTTTGAAGTTCTTAACGTCCACAGGAAATGCCTGACTAAATTTTCCTGGGAAACAGTCTAAACAAGTTTCTGAAAAACATTAAGGTATTTTTAGAGCATTTGTTCCCTCATTGCAACTGTACTTTTGCAATATAGTTACTAGCACAGAAAACAAATTTTGTTTAAGAAAATCTGGATTAAATTTCAATTTGTGAAACAATGATCTACAGTTGACAGAATTTTGCAACTATTCAGCTTTAGGTACAGAATTTGATTATAGATTATTATGCATTCTAGTTTCAAAAAAATTCAGCACCTCAACTGCATACGTCATTTATTAAAACATTTGAAACAGCATGAAATCAGCACTGTTTAGCTGTGATTTCTATGTGTTTTCTAGTATTATTAGTGTTTTCTAGGAATGCACCGGATCCCGCTTTGCCGGATCCTGATTTGCATGTGCTAGATCTGGTTCCAGATTTACAAGTTAATGTAAACTATATTTCATTTGTTTAGGCTTTTGTTCACATGGTTGTATTCCCTGCATATTTTCAGGGTCACTGAGTACTTTTAAGTGGAAACACTGCAAACGTTGACATACTATAATTCTGAACACGTGATCCATCCTTGGTTTGAAGTAAAAAAACTGATAAACTATGCTTTTACTGGATGTAGGTGGCTCTAGATTTTTAGCCGACATTTTTCTAGCAATAGTACTATCCTTGTACACTCCTTGCTGCACGGAATCACGACAAGATGATTACTGGTATCACTTGCGCTACAAGCATGGTGGCATAAAAAACTTAGTGATACTTTCATAAATTTCTGAAGATTTTAATAGAAATCCTTCAAATTCTTTAAAAAAATCAAGACTATTCAGGCCATTTAAACTGTTTTGCATATTATTTTCTTACCCGCTCTAATTTTTTCGCATCGCTGTGCAATCATTAGTTACGCATACAAACACAAACAGTGCAAAATCCAACGAAACATTTTTTTGCCGGATCTGGATTCATTAAACTTAAAGGATCTTGGGATCTGTAAGCGGATACGTACACTTCTAGTGTTTTTACTACAGAACAAAATCTAGTAATATACATGATCATTGTGAGGTCGCTTTTTATTAAGGATTCGAAAATCTTTACAACTCATTTCGATTCAGATTCAAAATCTTGACATTTGGTTTGATTTGAGTTCAAAAGTCACAAATTCGATTTGATTCGAATTCGCTTTCTGGTAGGCAATGCTCACCCTACTATACAAAAAACTGTGCAAGGATTGCATAAGTTGATTAAATACTGTATTGGTTGTCTTACTTCTCTATTTGTTTTTAACAGGATTGTATTTATAGGCCTATTAAATGTGTGCTTGCATAGCAAAATGGTCCATAAATCGGCAATTAAGCTTTTCTAGTTAATCACATATTCTGAATTTCTATTTCATGAGGATCATTTTGATACCAAGCTCATCACTCTATGTTATTTCTAATTTACGTTGTTGAGTTGCATGCTATGCACTGAAAAACATAACCTTGAGAAAATCGCTATTAAAGTTACCCATTGTTTTTGTCGCGTTTCTACAATACACTTAGCAACCGCACAAGTTGGTTGCTACAGACTTTGCAAGAACACATTGATGTTATGTTTAAATCCAGTAGATGGCTCTTTCTGATGAAGATCTGGGCTTGGCAACAGAAAAAACCCGAAGCAAAATGATTGTTTCCATGAGCTACTACCGGAGTTTGAAGATACAAGTTTTTCTCAATTGTAGTACTAGTTTTCTAGACAGAAAAGTGAGTACGGGATTATAAAATTAGATTTTTAGTATTTTTTAAACATTTTCTTGAGAATATTAAATTCCAATATATTTAACATTGACCAAATTTTTGGTACATTCTACTTTGAAGCATCATAACGTAGTTTTAACTATGCTGACTTATGGACAATTTTGGTTTGCAAGCACACACATATATATAAAATATACAGTTTCAAAAATAGATTTGATGAGCTACCAACCGATATGCTACACGCCACACCTGGTGCCTTTGCCCATTATAACACACATGATTAGGTGCTGTCACTGTTTCCGCCACACAGTGTTTTCTAGTAATTTTGTGTTTTGCTGATACGGTTATTGCGTTTTCGGAGTGAATTAAAGATCAGCCTAAAATCCCATGGACTAGCACCACGGCTGTGGAGATGGTAAATACGTGTGTACAAAATAAACTATTGAAGAAATTGGATTAAATACCTTACTCCAAAACAAGTTTTGGTATAAATGTGTAATACGGTAAGCAACTGATTCGGCACTAAATATAAAAAGTAAAATTACTTTTACTTACTTATTAAACTTAATAATTATAAAATCACACGACTTAACGAGTAGCCTATCAATATTATTTTTATAATTTAGTTCAGTGATAATGTAAGAATCCAAAATTCTAAATTACAAAATATACATACACACAGACTAATACTACGTCACTAAAACCTACTGAACTGCTAAGGATAGCAACACTACTTTACTACTAAAGCATGACTGTGATCTACCAATTTATTTAGTAAGAAATAACAATAACGTATTCACTAGTTTTACCTGTAACTGTGTGCTTATATGTACATTCCTATTACATTCATGACAAAAAAACAACTGTGAATTATTTTCAACAACTGCTTCTGCCATTTTTGCTACTAAATTTTTGATTTTGACAGATTAGCGTTCCGAACAGAAAAAGTTAAACCATCTACTAGGGAAATTATGTAAAATTAACCTTTGATTCAACATCAGCTAACTGCATCGTATTCGTAATTAAATGACACAACGTTTAATAACAATTGCAACATATTGACAAAACTGTAACTTTAGAATTGTGTAATTTGTTATCTAAATTCTGAAAAGAAATTTGTTTAAAAATGATTTTTTGCAAAAAATTTTTGTTTGAAGAATTTCATTTTCGCGTGCTCTACAATCAAAGACTAACTTGTGAAGGCAAACAACACACATGCTTACTTCTGAGTCTCTAATGAAGAGTAATTATAGTGAGTTTAAGTTAACGCATGATTTAAAGATTGATAATTGTTTGAAAAGCGTTAATGTGGATAGCGTGTGCGGTGCAGGTTGCTTGCATTCATCTGTGTCTTATTTCTAGGCACTAAGTCACATCATTCACTTAGACTATCACTCTGGGTTACCCTTTGCAAAATCTTTCTGTATGGGTGGTGCCTGTAATATATTTATGCATTATAGCGGTAGTCCACCAACCATAAAATGCGGAAATTCTTTTAATGCCTTGGGACGTGGTAAATGTGTGGCCACATCTCTTCAAGACGAACAAAAAATTGTGTAGTAGTAGCAAATATTTTGGCACTCTGTCATAATCCAGGCCCCTGTCGGTTTTTGCCAAGTGATTGCATAGTGGATATGGTGGATTGACGCTTTACGACGCTTTAGTTCATTTTGTACTTGTATTATTTGCTTTATTAATCATCATCTGATTTTCACTGGCTCTCTGAAAACATTATTTTTTATCTGAAATGCTGTCTCACTGGCCATACATTTGTTTCAGCTAGTGTTCCCCAATATGATGTATTCTTTTTAATTTTAATAGTTTGCTTAATGCTTTATACTGGATTTGTTTTAATTGTTTCTGTTCACTAATGTTCATATTATAGAGGCTGTAGGCATTTGCAACAGACTTTTAATTTTTTTATAATTGAACATAAATTACGGTCATTGCTTACTTTTAAACTTTTCAGTACTTCTGACGATGTCATGGTAACATAGATAAGCTGATCAGTTGCTTGTCTAACATATTTCTGCATGTGTCAATGACAAAGCGCTTGGTATTACTAGTATCAAGATGAACCGCATGGCATTACTGCAGCAGTTTGTTGCTGGGCTGAAGAGCAAAAATGAGGAAGTGCGTGCGAAAACAGCAAAAGATCTAAAGCATTTTGTTACCACTGAGCTCCGCGAGGTGTCTGTTGAAGAACTAACCAGCTTCATGGATACATTCAACCATCACATATTTGAAATGTGCTCTAGTTCAGATGTTAATGAGAAAAAAGGAGGAATAGTAGCCATAGGTAGGAATTTTTTATTATATTTTTTGTTCTTGTTCAAATATAAATATGTGATTTAAGTTGAGCTTGTATGTTTTTTACAACATATTGTTGCATCAAATTTCTTGTTTTCAGGTGAAATGTGTTTTAGATTCTTAATGCAGAAAAATACTAAATTTTAAGATATTTCCCGAAGAACTTTCCATACAAACTTATATTACATAACATTACGTTTGCCTGTTTCAAAGACTTAAAAAAATTCTTAATAATTTAAAATATTCGCAACATCTGCTAAAATGGTACTGTATCACCATCCCAGTGTGTACCCCTGATTCACCAAAAAGCACATTCATCTTATTGTCAACATAAAGTATTTTAAACTTTTCCCTTAGTTTAGCGAAAGTTGTGGTACAAAGGCTCTGATTATTTTTTCAAACTTTACATACACAGTATTAAACTTGCTTCAATTGGCGTAGCGTTAAAATGGTTGTGCTTAACAGTCATCGCATGATTTAAATTTACTAGTTTTACACAGAGATACTGCTGACACTTTCTCTGTATACAATAAGACAGCATGTAAGTGATATAAAATTTCAAGACGAATTTTTTAATCTTTATTTATGAAGAGTATTTTCTTGTGCTTTAATGTATTGTTAAGTTATAATGCAATGACAGTTCAGAAAAATCATTCTCATCAGTCTAATATTATCTAATATTTGTCTTGTAATGCTATCTGGTTTGACAGATTCTTGAAAATTTTTCCTGTCATTCCCTATGATTTATCAATTATTACTTATTAATACATTTGTATATGTAGTGAGTCTTATTGGAATTGATGTGGGACATTCGAACACACGCCTAAGTCGTTTTGCAAACTATCTGCGAAACATGTTACCCTCTAGTGATGTTTCTGTCATGGAGCTGGCAGCTAAAGCAGTGGGTCGTGTGGCTCTCTCAAGCGGAACTTACACGTCAGAATATGTTGAGTTTGAAGTGAAGAGAGCTATCGAATGGCTGTCATCTGATAGGAATGAGAACAAACGTTATGCTGCTGTAAGTGAAGTTAATGTTTAATTGTGAAAATAAGAAATCAGTACAGGTAGAACGACTGTAATAATAACATTTTTTTTGATATGATCCAAATCTCTCTGTCACTATACGTGGAGCCTCTGCTTCAAAACATTAAAACTTCGGTTTTGTTAGACTTTTTTTGGTAGCTAAACAACTTTACTTTTTGTTTTTTATTTGGTGTTTTGTTAGTTTATTGAGCTGTACAATGGACATTATAAGAATTTTTTAAAATTTGGTTTGTTGCCCTTAAAAGCAGAATGTTTAGTATTTTTTCTGAAGAAAACTCATTTACACACTAAATTCTACTTTTAGGTGTTGGTGCTCAGGGAGCTAGCTGTCTGCACTCCGACTTTTTTCTTTCAGCAAGTCCAGTCTTTTTTCGACTGCATATTTGTTGCTGTGAGAGATCCGAAGGTAAATATGTGCAGTTATAATGTATGCTGTAATTGGAAAGTGTACGTGTCAGCTGTTCATAACTCCCAGTTTTCTGTTGCAGCTCAAAAACATGGAATATGAGGCTAATGTATTTTAACATGCAACATTTCTTTTAGGCTAATATTCGTGAGGCAGCCGTGATGGCTTTGCGCGCAGCACTAGTGGTGACATCACAACGAGAGACAAAAGAGATGCAGAATCCAACATGGTATAAGGTTCGTGTGTATTTGCTCTATGCTAATTTTTTTAGGAACAGCATGTGCCTTGTATAAATACAAGGTTGAAAACCCAAATTGGATCAAACTAATAATTGCGAGTTTTAGGGCAAATAATAATAATGTTGCAAATTTGAATTCACTACTAAGAAATATTCTGCTACATTACTCTGCACAGTTGAGTCAAATTGGAAATGGCATATGTAATTTGCCTATAATAAACTTAGTATAATAAACTAATAAATAGTAGCTTTTCGTCAGGTGTTGAAGCAAATAATATGAGTGAAGCATAAAATGTATTATTATGAGATTATGAACTATGTGTCTAGTCTAAATTCCAGAGTAAGAGTAATATCGTATTGTATGCAATATTTTGACTTATACTTGGATTAAATCAATACGTAATTGTAGTTTAGTGTTTTCCAGAAGCAAAATTTAGGTAATTTAAACTATGTACTGATGCTTTTGTATTGGTGCACTCTTGTTATGATGTTGTTCAGCTACTTTGGCAGCAATTTTTGTTGTGATTTATAAGTGATATATGTAAATCAGAAAGTTTTTCTAAAATGTTTACGATAATTGAATATGGTATGTTCACTTGTTTATTAGCAATGTTATGAAGAAGCTGAAAGAGGCATGGACGATTTGCACAGTCGAGAACGTGGTGTCAATCGGGACGATCGAGTCCATGGAGCTTTACTGATTCTTAATGAACTAGTCAGAGTCAGCTGTGCAGAAAGTGATGTGAGTAATGCTGAACATACCAGAAATAGTAGCTAGATAATGACAGTGACATTCTTCGGTAGTATGCAGATAGTGTAAAACAAGAACTAAACACAATTATTTATACACAAATAAACTAAAGCTTAAGAATCTAAAAACTTCCATTGAAATTTTTTCATAAACAGCAGGGGCTGCTTAATAAACTCACGGTTAATAGACTCGATCGTTTACTTGACTCAAAAATGCCTGGTACGGGCCGCTTCCATTCAAGTGTACATAAAAACTGTCGGTATTTGACTCAAAGAACATAATTGACTCATTATTTTCACTTCACATGCTTTAATAAGACACTTTCGTGTGACTAATGAGCTTTTATGACTTTTATGTCATCTTTGTTTGCTTTTGTCCTATAATATACATAGAAACAATCATGTTAAGCACTGTTTTGTTTATGAGCGGGAACATTTATTCATACGCTAATTATACTAGCCTAATGGTTTGCTTTGACCCGTCCACTGCAATTAACTTTGTTACCCAAAAATTCCTGGAAGCTAAACATTTAATCACTTGCTTAGTGGTTTGCCTTTGAAGCTCTGGCTGTCTTTGTCAAAAGTTTAATCAATTAGCTGTTGCTGTTATGCTAGGGATGTTGGTACAGTACAGTAAGTACGTCACAATTATAGCAAGCAGGAGCTTAGACAAAGCTGCGGGGAAACACGGGCTCTACCAACAGTTTAAGCACACCAAGCACTGAGTATTTCATGAGAATTTGTGCGTCATGCAACAACAGATTTTCAACGTTTTTATCATTTTGAGAACTTTGTGAGCCAAGTTCTTCACAATAAAATGTAGCAGCCAACATTGAAGGAATTTTTGTTATTTTTGCAAATAAACACACTTGTGTGATTTAGAAAGGTATACTTTTTTATTTATTGCTAATTCACTTATATAAATTAATATTTTAAAAAAAATTCTAATTTTTAACTGCACAAAGGAATTTAGGCATTACTTCGTTTCTAAAAGTCATTAAAAACCTTTGCAGTGCATACTAAGCTGATGACTCGTACTTCTATACCAGTAATACTACGCCCATCGGTTGATTGGGTAAAAACACTTCGGTCCCAAAGTGAGTCTATTAAGCGGCACTAACTGTAGTAGGTTTGAAACATGCTGCAATTGCGATTCGGATAAAAAGTTCTGTGATAATTATGGTATTAAATACAACCATACTTTGGTGCTATTATAAGCTTAATTTCAGAGATTACGGATGGAAATGGATGAAATAACACAGGAACAGGCACAGCATGATAAGAGCTTGTATAAGGTAAGCGTTTTTGTTGCTTTTTCACTTGGTGTAACTAGTTCTGCATTATCTAAATCTCTACTTTAACATTTTTACAAATTATGTATCACAGTCCTACTTGCACATTGTCTATCTATTTTGAACATTTTCATTATATTTGTGTCGAATGATCATCTATATTGTTTTTTCAATCAGTTGATTACATCTTCTTTTGAAATCTTAACGTCTGCCACCGCGAAAACAATGCCAGAGTATTACTGCGTAACTATTTCAGTTATTAGTAGCATACGGGCACGAAAAATTGTATCTTATTTGTAATGTGTGTGAAAGATAATATATGTGCATGGCTGAATTTTGCAATAGACTTCGAAATTCCTGCATGATTGTACTGTCATTATGCCATTGCTACATATAACTTTGTTTATTTACTTTAAACTGTAGCTTATAGTCATTTAGTTACAAGCCGTTAATCAAACAGTGTTTGAATTCCTTCACTATTGTTTCACTTACTTATCCACTTTTTAACACAAAACTGAGCCTTTTTGGATAACCCTTCTTTGCTTGCAGTGTCCATCCAAATACTGATTTTTAATACTTTTAATTAACATTTTATTGCAGTTACTAATGTTAAAATATAAAGTAATATAGGTTTTACATGTCATATGTAGACACAGGAAAGTTCAAATGTGACTTAGGTAAGTCAAATGTAGTGCGGTACTTTGAATAAATCGGTAATTAACTCATTTAAGTGCAAATTACAAAATAGCCTGCATCTACGGCCGGTATGATATTAACAGACTGTTCTGCCAACTGAGCTAATATTGCCATTCTCTTACCGTGATTCTGCACTAGAAGATTTTCTCTAATATCTGTAAGAAGACGCTTTATTTCAGCCTATTAAGATTTATTGAAAACCATTGTTAACACATTCGAACTGGCTAAGTCTACATTTGAGTTACCAAGACACATTTGAATTACCTAAATCTACATTTGAGTTAACGCAGGTCTACATTTGACATGTAAAACCTATATAATAAATCAGTCTTTACCATCCATACCTTATTAAAAAAATATTTTCTAAATTATTAGCACAGTAATGTCTTTCATCACCTTTTGATGTTTATTGTTACTTTAATATAACTTTGCTGTATTCTACTTTTCTAAAATTATCTTAAGTTTTACTTTGTTTTTGTCTTTTCCATATTATATCTTCCATCTTTCAGTTAACATTTGCAAGTTTCTGTAGTGTGTTTTGCTATATTGTTAAATCAGGTTTACCCCAATCCTGTCGTAACTGTGAAGTCGAGACGCACATCCATTTCCCGAATGTTTAAGGTAACAGAACCCTACTTATTGACATAAGTTTAAATTATTAATATGTCAGCAGTAAAATATGGTTTCTAAAGTTATCAATCACTAGAATTCTTCCACCACTATATTAGTTGTCGCGTGCACAGTAAATTTAAACCTTAACGTACTAGCTTTGACAGAACTGGGGAAGGTGTATACAGTAAGTACTTGCTTAACGATGCTAATGCGTTCCAGCAAAACATGACATTAGTGCAAAACATCGTTAAACAAAATCAACACTTCCATAGAAAGTAATAAATAAGAATTGAGATTCGTTCCAGAGACAAAAATTACCAATAACTAGCTAGCTTTAATGTTGAAGCACTAGCAAAGCAGTTTGCAGTGGAATGCTGCATAGTAAAAGCCTAGCCCCAGGGGGGTCTTGAGACTATTTCATCTAGATACTGATTGATGCAGCAACAGGTTGCAGGCAAAATTCCCTGCACAGTTTCAGCCCAGGTGCCCGTAGATAGATTTCACTTTTTACAAGTGGCTAGCAGTTAATCGTGAAGCGAAAATATAAATAATAAATGTACTGTTTCTTGTTACTAGTGTGTTTTTGAAACATGTACTATTTTAATGCTTCAAACTAGGTAAAAATGTTGTAGATAAAATAAAAAATGGCTTTGAGTAAAGCAAAAGAAATTTTAAGATGAAACATGCATCGTTAAGTGAGAAAAGGGTGTCAAATGTTTAGTGTCATTAAAACGAAACGTCGCTAAACAAGGAGTCGTTAAGTGAGGACTTACTGTAGTTTGTTTAGTTAATTATTTATTATGTAGATATGCAACAAATTCTACAGTTTTGAGTAATTTTCTACATATGAGACAGCATAATTTCTGCTAGCTACTAGAGCATGTATAATTGATGCTGTGCTTGCTTTAAAGCGCATTTACATACCTTTGCAACATTGTATATCCTGCATTGTTTAATATTAGAATTCTTGTTGTTGCTTTCTTGTTGTTTGTAGTTTCTTTGCATGTGCTGTATTACAACACATCTAACATAAACTTTGACTATGATACATCTAATTAGTTTCAGTAAGAACCTTTACTTTTGCCAAGAGTTTTTATTTTATTTATTTCTTGTTGTTTTTATTTTATTGTTTCTGGCAGAACTTAGTCACACATTTCTATAACATCAGACACGTGAAGTGATATTAATGCTTAATTGCAGTAATGTGTTTTGCGGGTGAAGTTGAACGTCTCCTTATTTATAAGTCGTGAGCATTAAAAATCTGGTAAACTGATACTAAACGATGTTATTTAAGTGTTACGTTTTACTCACACTTTTTCCGTGAAATCCAACCAGACAATGAGTCAGTTCTTCTGACATCTAAATCACAGAACATGTACTTTTAAAAGAATATACATATACATTTCATTGTTTTATTGGTAATGAATTGACTAGTTTTACGGACTGCTGTTAAAAACGATTTTTTTTGTAGAGTTATAGTTAGCAGAGATTGATATTTAGTCTGAATTAATGTTTATATCATGCAGAGGAATACATTATCAGGTTTAACATACACACAATTTTAGTTTATAAGTATAATATCGATGAATTTGTATATTAGGATCAGCTACCAGGAAAGTCTTCCGGGATCAGCCGACGCACTTCTGGAACGCAAAACTTGATCAGGCTTCAGCAGAAGACTGGTTATAATCCTCTTGCTATTGGAACTATTGGAACTCAAAAAGCTCATCTTTATGAGAGCAGAACTTGCAAGGAATTGATGTCCAAGAACTTTGACGTTGTAAGCTTTCATTTACTAAGCGTCTAAAAGATAAAAGGAAATAGATTTTGTGATATTTTAACGATGCACTTTTGCTTTTAACAAAAACATATAGTTGTATTAGGGTATCTTTTTGTAATACTAGTTACATGTTTAAAAAACTACTTGGCTATTAGCCTCACTGGAACACAATATCTTAAATTATTCTCCGGCTATAATACATGAACTCACTTTGTGCTCAATATGAAATGCTTGTTTTTGCACTATTTGTCTTAAAACTCTCTATGTAAGACATACTATTTAACATCTCTCATGTAAGCCCTGCTACAAAGTTAAGCAACACTTAGTCAAGAGCATTGAATGCTAATTGTTTTTGAAAAAACATGGTGCCAAGTTGGTAAATCAGTAGACGATCACAGAAAGATTGTTTCTTGGCTGTTTCATTACATTACTGCCCTCATTAAGAAAATATTTTTATACATCCGAGCCTAAGATTGATAGGTTACCTCGCTATTCTTCATTTGTCACTAGTGAGCTGTGCTTTGTAATACGAAATGCATTTTGTATAACGAGGTGATTTGTTCTGTAGTTTGACATTTAAGCCATTACTGAGTGTGAGTTAAACTTTGTATAACTCGAACATCTCGGGACCAGTAAATTTGTTCAGTTATGCTAGGGTACGAGTTAGATATTGTGCGTAAGAAAACAAGATTGAGTCGCTCGTCAATGTCAGACAATAAACTACAGCCTGTGAAAATGGCAAACTGAGCCTTTGATCAAATATGAAGCAACAGTTTGTATGAGTAATCAAAAAATAAAATGACTGGCCCACTTCTATTGCAGTATGAGTGACATGGTTAATTGAATTGGCAATAATAATTTGATCTAGTTATTAAACTATGTTCGTTAACCTGTGTTGTGTTCAGCATTCGGAAATACAAGAAATCTTAGCATTTTTTACTGAAACTAGCTGTTAAAATCATAACGTGGTGCAAACTTTCACACAGGATATCTCACTTGGGCGGTTGTTCGAGATAAGCGGGGTAATTTCAGTTAGATTCTTGTAAATTGTGCCGGGAATTTGGTTTGAGTTACTTGAGTTACAGATTTTGAGTTATGTTTGGCTAATAGAAACATGAAAGGGAAAATCTGTTCCATGAGATCTGTTTGTGATACGCAAGAATTCGAGTTATAGCGGGTTGAGTTATACAAAGTTTCCTGTACATATAATTTAGTTGTTGTACATATATTCTTACTGTGCAAAGCCATTTTGTCATTCTTACTGTGCAAAGTTTTCAATATCTATCTGTTACATTCAGGTGTGTCGCCAGGTGCTCAAAAATAGGGCGAGTAAGAATCCGTACATACAACAAGTGTTGCTAATTCTTTTACCTCGCCTAGCTGCATTCAAAACAGAAAAGTTTAAATCAAAGTAAGTTGATTTTTAAAGATTTTTCTTGGACTTTCATTAAATTTTTTTAATAGTATGCATATATTGTATTCTTGTTTTAGAAAGTAGCATTTTAATTTCTGTTTAAATTTTCGTTGCTTAGTTGGGCTTTAGTAACAGAAAAGGCATAGTTTGAACAGTTTTAATGAGATAGCTTGGAAGAACTATGACACAGTAGAGACTATGCATTTTTTAGCTATCTAAATGAAACCATGGCATATCTTCTGACATGTGTACGGCGGGAGCGAGAACGCAGTGCTGCATTTCAAGCTATTGGTTTACTGGCAGTTGCAGTAACAAGCAGCATCATTCCACATCTACAGCGGATCATGGAGCTAATTAAGCAATCACTTCCACTAAAAGACACGCCTGTCAAGTAAGTTAAAGTCAAGCTATGGGGATTTTTTCATTGTCTATCACAGTTTTGATCTTGCTAATTTAATGCATAGTTTTTATTTGACTGACTGATTTATACCTAACTGATTTATGTCTACACAATCTGACTGGTACTTTCTTTCTTTTCTGATTGCTGATTTGTATGTCTATGAACGAAAACTTTTGATATCATCGCTTTGCTGCAAAGCCACCAGTTGTCACATTTTCAGCTTTTCTGCACTAAAATTTAATAGCATTAAAATTTTTTTGAACACGCTACTTCATGTTCATTGCTAACAAAGCAGAAAAGGTGAGTACTTAAGAAAAGTCTTTAGTGTGTACACGGCTTATCATTCTTTTTGAAAGTGTTAATAGCATATTAGTCACGAGCAAAGATTTGGTATTTAAATCTGGCAGGCATGTAATAAAAGAAAAGACACTTAGTGGTTTTTATCTAGTGAACACAACAAAATTGTTGCTTTGTTGTAGAGTGATGTAATTTTGACATCCTAGTTGTTGCTAACGAGGTGCAGGAAAATGAGAGGGTTTTCAACTCAAATTCTTATAGTAAAGATGGAACAAGAAGTCTCATATGTTACTCTTACATTTAAATTTTGTAGGAAGAAAGGCCCATTAAATGATCCAGCTGTATTCACGTGCATTAGTTTGATGGGCAAAGCTGTTGGATCTAAGATTGCACGTGAGATGAAGGTTTTGCTTGAGCCTATGCTACACGTTGGATTAAGGTAGGGTTTTTATTGTTGAATGTAGACGGTTCTCTTGGACCTGTGGCACATGTTGGATTTTAAGATGAGGTTTTGAATCAGAGTGATGAAAGTTCTTATTAAACCTGTGTTACATATTGAATTAGGGTGGGTCTTTCGCTGTTGAATAATGAACGTTCTGATTGAGCTTGGGCTACGTGTTTCGATTAAAATGGAGCTTTCCACTCGATTACGGAATTTTTCGTGCACTGCAACACTTTGGTTGTAAATTATAAAATTGCGAATATGTATAACATATTTGTATCTAACCTGTTTCACGAACTTTCTAAAGATATCATTTGTAAAGTTTTTTGGAAAGTGCTTAAGCACGTTAGTGCAGTGATTGTACTTAACATATAACTAACTTATGTACAGTGATATAAATTTTAAAGAGAGACAGAGGGAGGGAGGGGAGGAGAGAGAGAGCGGTTAGGTTGAGAGAGGTCATAAACAGGTATAAGGTCTGTTCACTTCCTCCAAGTTACCAGTGTGAAATGGAGCTCCACTCACAGTTTAGAAAGATAGAATTGT
Organism: Tubiluchus corallicola; assembly: GCA_030141605.1. Classification (NCBI taxonomy): domain Eukaryota; kingdom Metazoa; phylum Priapulida; class Priapulimorpha; order Priapulimorphida; family Tubiluchidae; genus Tubiluchus; species Tubiluchus corallicola. Next base: position 174,745 of record JAQGDQ010000265.1, read on the forward strand.
GCCACTTGGGTCTTAACCTGCATATGCAGGATAATTTGTCTTGAGAGCCATTTTCTATTAACTTATGATAACATGTCTTTCAGAAAAGCTAGGAAAATTCCTTCTTTCATGAAAGAAAGTGTACCTGGAGATTTGACCAGCTATGTCACACTCATTTCGAACTTATACTAGTGTAATCTATAATTGGTATTGTAACTTTTCTTAGAGAACTTTTGAGTTTTGTCTACTCACGACATGAAAAGATGAGGCATAAATGCCTTTCATTATATAATCAGCGAGTAATGTCATGTTTTGCAGCCCATCGCTAACATCAGCTCTGAGAGAACTGGCTCATGACATACCAGAACTTAAAAAGGATATTCAGGATGGTTTGCTTAATATGTTATCATTGATACTCAGAGGTCAGCCTCTCAGCCCACCTGGGTACCCTCGCAATGCTCCGCAGATGCCACTATCAGGTAGAGCTTCTGTTTTTGTTGATTTCATTTTAATTGATAACTGTATTATATCACTCATAACATTTATGTTTAAGTAAATTTGATTAATTCATACAGCAGGCGCCGCTTAATCGACTCACTTCGGGACCGAAGTGTTTTGACCCAATTAACCGACTGAACATATTAACCGACGGGTGTAGTATTACAGGTATAGAAGTATGAGTCATCACCTTACTATGCACTGCAAAGGTTTTTAATGAATTTTAGAAACAAAGTAATTCCTAAATTCCTTTGTGCAGTTAAAAATTAAAAAAGTATTTTAAAATCTTAATTTATAGAAGTGAATTAGCAATAAGTGAAAAAGTATACTTTTCGAAATCACACAATCACACAAGTCTGTTTATTTGCAAAAATTACAAAAATTCCTTCAAAGTCAGCTGCTTCATTTTCTTACGAAGAAATTGGTCCACAAAGTTTTCGTAATTATAAAAACATTGAAAATCTGTTGTGTGTGACTAAAACAGTTCTGAATCGTCTGCTCACTTATATTGCCTGTATTTGCTGCACGATGTTATACGTAAGTCACAAGGAATACCCACTGATTACTGTACCTGCATCACCTGTTAACTTATTAAGCCTGAAAGCGTGAATTGCAACAAGAGTCTCAAAAGGAAACCGCTAGGCAAGTGATTAAATGTTTAGCTTCCAGAAATTCTTTGCGTAACAGTGGGTGAGTGGGTAACAGATTCAAAGCAAAACAGCTACGCTAGCGTAGTAGTGCATGATTAACGTACCGGCTTATAAATAAACTGTACTTATGATGATTGTTTCTGCATACATCGTGTACAAAAGGGAAGTAAAGATGACATAAAAGTAGGAAAGGCTCTTTTGATCATTACAAATATCTTATTTTAAGTAGATGAAGGAAAAATATTAAGTCAATTATGCAGAGCTATTTGAGTCAATTACTATTAGTTTTTATGTATATTTGAATAGAAGCGGCCCATTCCAGGCATTTTTGAGTCAATTAATCGATTGAGTCTATTAACCTTGAGTTTATTAAGCGGCGCCTACTGTATAATGATTTGTAATGTTAAGATTGGGACAGTGTGGGCAGCCTGACATTGGAAATACTGAATTTCGTTGGCCAGTTATAACGGGTGAATTTTGGATTGCCTTGATCGTAGGGAAATACAGTGGCCTAGTGGTCTGAGGTGACTGCCTTGTTGGCGGAAGGGCCGTCCTGCTTCCTTATTGAAGTCCAAGCTGTGTTTTAGTTTTTTCACAATTCTTTCACCATTAGTATCCAAATTTAATTGATTTTGGATATGTACTATCATTAGGTAAATTTAAGCTGCGCTACATAATTTTTGAAGTTTTTTCTGATCAAATGGAGACTTTAACTTAACATAATATAATTACTTTTCTACCAATGACATGCTCCCACATTTCAACAGTCTGCAGATGTCAGTTAACATGTCTTGATTTTTAATAATTTAATTGCCTTTTTAGTTTCAATAGTTATAATTGCTACATTTTAATGCTTCTCGGTTGTTTCCTTTAGCTTCAATGAACAGTATCGTAGAATCTTCCAGTCACGATGTTACCAGCATAACCCTTGCTTTGAGGACTCTAGGCAGTTTTGACTTTGATGGTAATGTACCATTTTAAAATATGAATTGACATAAAAAATAATTAAACTGTAACAGCCAATTAGTTGTTAATTTGGTTTGATACCCCACTGTTTCTAATTGTGATAAAAAGTGATAACATCACACATTGAATGATACTGTTGTAGGGCATTCGCCGAGTCTGACTCTGTTTGTACGTCATTGTGCTGATACTCGGTTGTCCAGCGAACATAAGGAAATAAGGATGGAGGCTGTAAAGACTTGTGCATGCCTACTGTCACCTTCATTACAAGTATGTAGTTGCACCATTTTTCTGTTCTGCAAATAATGAAGGCTAAAGTTATCTATTCACTTTTTGTTTGTTTGTTGTTTAAAGTACAGTATAAGTGATTTACTAATTATAGTGGTAAACTGTCAGCTTTATTAATACTAGAATAATATTGGACTGACCTGAACAGTCTTAGATGATGTAGCATTGTCTTAGATGTAACTTTTTTGGTATGCAAGTGAAGCCAAGTGTTTTCTTCCTCAGAAATTTGTTTGCTTTCGATGGCTAGATTTTTTTTGAAAAGTTGAAACACCTTTGTGACTTTCGTTAAGTACGAATTAAAAATATAGTGTTACTAATAAAATGGTGTTTCTCATACAAAGACATGTAGACATATGTTTCTGCTTTATGTACAAAAAAAATTAAATAAATTTTTGTGGTTGATGAAACACACTTCTGAGTCTAGTTCTCATCTTCAGATCATTCAAATATATAAAAAAAATTTAAATAACATGGTGGGATTTTATGTAAAAAAAAATTTAGCCATTTTAGTGAACAGTGATAGTGAGGTCAAATGTTGTAACAAATGTTTGTTTCAGTATTCTTTGCAAAAGTATATTGAATTTTGTGATAAAAATCTGTATTTTAGTATACAAGTACCCAGCCTGGACAAGTTACTAGTGCTACAGCAATGCACACAGTAGCTGATGTTTTGAACAAGCTACTCAAAGTGGGTATTACAGACATGGGTAAGTGTTACATCAATTAAAAAATTTATGAAGTTGACCAACTTCAGTTTTTCATTTTAAATTCTGGAATCTAAATTGTAATCAAAATAAACACTTCTTTTTTTCTTTGCAGAGGAGGTAAAATGTTTACATTTCTTGTTCGTTTGTTTTTGTTCACTTGCTTTTATGAGTTTACATTGCTGTTTTGTCATTGTCAACAGTATACTTGTTGGCTCATGTTGGATTATAAGTGATTTTCATTTTTAGATCAAGACATTCGATATTGTGTTCTCATGTCTTTGGATGAGAGATTTGACAGCCATCTTGCCCAGGCTGAAAACCTGAGTGCATTATTTGTAGCTCTAAATGATGGCGTGTTTGAGATTCGAGAATTAGCTTTGTGTATCATTGGTCGACTCAGTGCACTCAATCCTGCTTATGTTATGCCATCATTACGAAAGACACTTATACAGGTAAATTATTAACATTGCTCAGATGTCACAGAAAACTCTTTCTAAACTTTTTCACTGGTAAATGTTTTATTTTCTTAATACAAGAAGTGTTACTTTAAAGAAAGACAGGATGACTTTTCAGATCCTATCGTATTTTGAAGCAAGGTAACAGATACATTTTGTCATTTATAATAATGCCAAAAAGGTTTGATAATTAAATATTAACTTAAAAACTTCACAGTTAACACTGATGACACAACTGAATATAACTTTCTAATGGCAGAAGCATTCCATAAGTGTGTTTCATGTGTTTTCAGAAGTGAATGTTTAAGTGCAGCCCTACTATATAATACTGACTATGAAAATATGAAATCTCAGCAAATTTTAAGTTTAAAGCTGCAAATTTCTAGTTGAGGCTACTGAGGCTGTGCCACGTTACAAGTGAAATATGTTCTTATTATCAGGTACAGCACTTATTTTTTGCAAAGTGTTTTTGAGAAGCAGGTGTTTTTGTCCATCTTGCTGGAAATGGCTGAACACGTGCAAAATATTAGGCTTCTGCAGAAGTAATTCTTGCACGTAAGTCATTCTGAGGAAAAACAGTGGTTTGAAATTTTGTTTTGTTTTCCTTTAAAGACATTATTAAGCTAGTGAAGATCTTTCAGTGAAAGTTGGTGGCTTTTTTTAATTAAGTTGATATTGCTTCATCTATTTTCTAGTCAACTAACTCTTCATTCTATGCAAGAACTATACCAAAGAACCAAACCTCATCAGTTATATCATTCAGAGAAACCAAAAGAAACCAATTTTTTTTGCAGATATTGGCTGAGCTAGAGTACAGTGGCATTGGGCGAAATAAAGAACAGGCAGCACGAATGTTGGGCCATCTTGTTGCTAATGCACCAAGGCTCATTCGCCCTTACATGGAACCAATATTCAATGTAAGTGCCACTGAAAATAACAGTTCATTGTTTTCTTCACATGTTTTTTTATTTTATATGTGTAAATCTGATGATTAAGATTGCAAAGATCTGTAAAAATTTATGATATTCACACCAAGATCAGATTAATGTTGTACAGAAGTTTATTTTTACATATTTCCTTATTATCTTCACATTGCCAATGTGGCAGACTTCATGGCTGAGTGGATTGGTGCACATGCTTTATGACAGCGGTGTGTTGGTGCCTCAGTTCGATACTCGCTGTATACGGTATTGCTTTAATTTTTGCTGTTTGCCTGATGTATATGCATCCAAGTGTGGCTGGGGCACCGCTGCTGATTCAGTGATTCATTTTAGAGGCATATTGGAGAACCAGGTTCCAGTCACGGCACAAAGGTCTTGTTGAGGCAGCCCGGCCTTTGTATGGCTCGGTTTGCAGCGTGCCAAAGTTGATAAAAGATCACTTAAAACACCATAATGTGTTTTTCCCAAGATCATCGTTATGCTTCCTCTCTTTTCTCACTAAACTGTCTCTTCTATTATCACCTAGTAATGCAGTTTGAACATAAAAAAATTATGAACTTTAGTGATTTAGTAATTATTTATTGGTCATTAACGTATTTAAGCATTCAAAATAAAATGTTTTTGTATAAAAATCTAAATGAAATATGTCATGTACTATGTTACTTCATGATCTCTGTCTTTTCTTCTATAGGCCCTAATTCCCAAACTGAAAGACCCAGATCCGAATCCAGCTGTTATTGTGAGTGTACTTGCAGCAATAGGAGAATTGGCCCAGGTAAGGTCTGATGGTTGACTGTGTGTGTGTGCACATGTTCGCATGTAGTGTGAGTGCGCATTTGTGTGTGTGTGTGCGTGTGTGCATGCGTGCGTGCGTGTGTGTGCGCGTGTATATTACACCTGCCTGACCATAACAGTATATGCACATTTTGTCAAATACTTCAGCTTTATAGTTTCTATTTCAGAGCTGCTTTTTTATTTGCTAATTTTAACCACACTGAGCAAGTGCTTAGAAGGTGCTGCTTTAGTTTGCTTTTTATAGTATATTAGGTGGCGCAGAAAAAATGTGCCAAAATTTAGACTGCCATAATATTAGAAGTGTGTGATCTGCAGTACTGAAATTTTATGGTATGATATTAACTTTTGGCAGTGAAAGTTACAAGTTTATAGTTTTAGTGCATTTTAAGTTATGACAAAAAGCTTTTGCATGTTAAAAAATTGAATGCCAGAGCAATATCAGCTCATCATGAACTGAAAAACAGCCACATTTAGTGACGTAAAAAGCACTCAATACATGGTGCAAAACTATAAACGAATTTTTTTCTTATAATAACATGATCAAAACTCGGCACTTTTTTGCTCCACCTAATATATATGTATAGCAGCCAAACATGCCTATGTGCTCAGAAATCGAATTATTATTTGTCAGCCAAGTTGTTTTTTGCTTGATTGCTTGTTGCTTATCATGCAGGTACTTGCCATATATAGGGATTGTAAACCTTTTGAGGTAGGCTTCTTCACTAAACCTTAGTTATAGCTTATTCTTCTTATTTTTGTCATGCTTCTGTGAAGTTGTCACATGTTTGTTAGGATTTGGAGTGGCCAACATGATTACTGACTGTTATTAGAATTGCCTGAAATATACCAGGCATACATTCTTGGTTGATGTTGTGCGCTTTTTTCAAGTGTTCAAAATACACATTTTGCGCTGCTTAATACATTTATAATGCTTGACAGAAATTACTTAAATGACATATTGTGCATTAAGAAAACCAAAACAATAACAGTCCTCAAATAGAAAAAATGACTAAAAAATGATAAATAGTGATCACAGAGTTTGTGTTTGATCCTTGAAGATTGATATACTATTTGAGAATAATAGAAAAAAGCTAATAACCTGTAAAACAATGCCATATATTTCATATATATGTGTTCTAAATGTTACTCTTATTTCTGATACATACTTCAGTCTTGATAAATGAAATGGTAGAAAGATTTGGCACGTTTTGTGGCCCAACTGCTGTAAACTAAACAAGCATCGAAAATCTTCTATCATGCATTATATACAAGTATCATGTGTGGTATTATTATTAAGTTTTTCTAAAGATTATTGTTCATTATCTTGGTGTTGTTTCAGTTTTGAGGAATGTGGCTTGAGCTGGGGTTTCGTCTTGATTTTAATTAGTTTATTTTCATTCATTAACTTTGCAGCAACATTAAGTGTTTTCCTGATTGTAATACAAGAGCATGTTTGTAACTAAAACATCTGCTGATCACGAATGTTAACATTTAATAGTATTTAGGGTACGTTTTTTTTAAAACCCTGATCTTGTTTTTGTGTCGCACAACTGATAATTAATAGATTGGCCAATGTCATAATGAACAGCCATTTACCCTTGCAGTGACATTTCTTTTTAGTATGTGTGAAATATAATAAAAAAATTAGTAAAATGTAACCTAGCCTGTTTAGTTATCAGCTTTGCATTTTTATACATTAAGATAAACTATTTTAGGTTAGTGGAGTAGAGATGAGAAAATGGATGGATGAACTGTTGCCGATAATCATTGAAATGCTGGAAGATTCGTCTTCTACCCCTCGACGCGAGGTAAAAACGTATCTTCCCTTTTAAGATTAACACATCATACGATTTTTTTAATGATCTTTGTCACCAATGCAGTGTTAGTCATTGTGGCTTGTGTGTTCAGTGTAATGCTTTAGAGCATTGGCTTTACAACTCAACTGTTGGGAATTCTTAGCATAGCTAGCAACTGTGATGTTGTTTTGTGCTGAATTCCAAAAGTTGTACATAAGTCATGGTGCAAGATGCTCCTGGTGTCATCATGTCCTTTAAAGGACATTGTTATGTCTTTTAGTTCAATAAATTCCACCAGGATGCTCCATTGCTCCCTTGAAGCTTATGATCTTATCTTGCCATCTCAAGTGCTTGGTAACTTATTTGGGCTGATTATTTAAAAAAACTTCATCATTTATTTCCCATGTCTTAGGTTGCATTATGGACTCTTGGTCAGCTCGTGGAAAGTACAGGATATGCAGTCACACCGTACCAGAAGTATCCTAGTTTACTTGAAGTTTTGCTGAGTTTCTTGAAGACTGAACAGTCAGTGAGCATTCGAAGAGAGGTGACAGAAAAAACCATTTTGTTTCTACTTTTTATGTTATACAAGTAAGGTTTATTAGTCATCGATTTACGAGTTATGCATCTTATGGCTGTTCGATTTTGTAATAACAACCATAATATAATTAGTTTGTTAGTAAAATTAAATGTTACTTTCTTTTTTAAGCAAATAACTTTAAATCTCATCTGCTTTTCATTTCATGCATTATCGTACGTAAAGCATTCTTATGCACGACATCTTACACGTAGTAAGAGCGCATTCCTTGAACATACAGGTTCCACTTTCATCCAGATTGTCTTACAACTGATTGGTTGAGACCACATGTTTGATGAGAGGCTGTATGTTTTATTTTAATGATTAAATTCTTGCCCATATCTTACTGTGTTGTTACATATTATCTAAGTCGTTTGTTTCTTTGTAAATACTTTTAAGTATTTTATTAACCATGCTTTCTCAAAGAAATAAAAGTTGCATTGTATTTTTTTACTAAAATAATTCATGATTACATGTTGCTCTTAGGTTTATGCTAGAAGTGCTTTAAAAGTACAAAGTTTTTAAAATTTACATATCTGTTCCTTTTTTGTAACAGGTAATTCGTGTGTTAGGTTTACTTGGTGCCCTGGATCCATACAAGCACAAGTTAAACCTTGGATTAATTGAGCAGTCTGATTCAAAGGTGGTGTTAAGCATGTCCGAAGCCAAATCTGAAGACTCGGGTAGATAGTACTAAACATACGTTACATGCATTTTATGTTTTCTTATGAATAGGTGCATCACCATGGTTTGAGTAGTTTTTTTTGTAAAACAAGTTGCTTTAGGATTACTACAACCTATTAACAGAGTAATGTAAAAACTTCTGCAAGTAATGTAATTAAGTTTTGTAGTGCTCTTGTGTAATACGGTATTGAAACAATAGTTTGTCTAGCAGCAGTTTACTACTAGTCATGCTCTTTTTATTATTTAAATAACACTTATCCAAAATATTCCTTTTTTTATATAAAACATGTATTGTTATATTTTCTTGTTGTTTAAAAAAATTACTGTTAGGAGTTGTTTATGTTGTTTATGCACTTTTTTATTTTGAAATCCTGGTACTTGATATAAAAATTTCAGTCTAAAAGAGCAAAATTTTTCTACTGGAGCTGTTCGGAGTGCAGAAGATCTGAGTTTGTGTCCCAGTTGCGATGCAAAATTTTTCAGATTTTCTGATTTTGTTTACATCTAGTTATGGTTTAATACTCATTAAATAATTATTTCATCACTTAAAGTATTTCACTATTAATGCTTCTTTTTACAGAGTCTACCACCAGCGAAATGTTGGTCAACATGGCAGCTTCGACCACACTAGAAGATTACTTCCCTGCTGTTGCCATCTCGACGCTGATGAAGGTTATTCGAGATCCAACTCTCTCACAGCATCATAACATGATCGTACAAGCAATCACGTTCATATTCAAGAGCTTGGGTATCAAGTGTGTTCCGTATTTGCAGCAAGTGATGCCCTCGCTGCTAACTGTGATTCATACGTCTGATGCATCGTTTAAAGAGGTGAGCTTTTAATATAACGAATGATTGTTTTTTGAAAACAAGTATGTACAAATGTATTCAATAGAATACTTACACTTTCTTTGTTTAGTGATTGTAATGAAAACATTTTGCGAATTTCAGTGAACAACTTGATATGGATAAATGTCAAACTAAGTTAGCTGCATTAACAAAGGAGAATTATTTAATTTAACACTCCATGGAATTATCGACTTAGCTAGGCTCAATGTTCCTAGAAGATTCATTCACTTATGTCCTTTTTATGTAGTTTTCCTCATTTCATTGACATTCATCTACAGTAGGTGCCGCTTAATTGACTAACAATTAATAGACTCAAAAACTCCTGGTATGGGCCGCTTCTATTCAAAATGTACATAAAAACTGCCGGTAATTGACTCAAATAACTCCGCATCATTTCCTCAATATTTTTCCTTCACCTACTTAGGTTCAGTCGGTTAATTGGGTCAAAACACTTCGGTCAAAACACGTCCCAAAGTGAGTCTATTAAGCGGCGCCTACTGTATTATATTGTTCTTTTGTTGTTGTTACACTATGATTCATAAGTTTTGTTCAGCCAATTAGGACATAGTAACAAATTATTATTAACACATGTCACACTTAAAAAACTTACAGTATTTGTTGTCAATGTCAATTAGTTCTGCACCTTAGTGGCAAGAAATATTTTTTCTAGTTGTACCAACCGGAGGCTATAATTCTATTAGGCAGGGAGACGATTAACTTATTTATTTAATTGTAGCTTATGCAGAAGATCATACAGTGTATGTTGTAACTGTTACCTGAGTGTGAGTTCACTCAGTTCAACTGTAGGTAGAATATTTAACAGTTATACTGCTGTAATTCTTTGCTGTCAATCCACAATAGAACCTGATATGCCTAAAAACACTAAAAAGTCTGGCAGGTGTGCATAATCTGTTCTTCTGAATTTTATTGCTCAACTAAATGCTCTTGTTTCTTTTTTTAGTTTTTATTTCAACAGCTTGGCGTACTTATTTCCATTGTGAAGCAGCACATTCGAAACTACCTGGATGACATTTTTGAGCTGATCAAGGTGAGAGAAATAAATATTCAGTATGTGGAATAGGATTTTAAAATTTCTAACTAACTGATAATGCACTGGAAGTTAAAGTATTTAAATGTTCATTACCTGATGGCCTTACAGAAGGTTATTATCCTACATTGCATCTTGCACATTGCTTTTGCGTGAGTGCAAGAGAGTGTTTTGCATTGCCATAGAGAGAGAACTTTTCAATTTTGATTTCAATATCATCATTGTTACTCTTTGCAGACCTATTGGATGGTTAACTCTAGCATGCAGAATACCATAATTCGACTGGTTGAGCAAATAGCCGTAGCTCTAGGAGGAGAATTCAAAGTTTACCTCCCGCAGCTTATACCACACATATTGCGCGTGTTCATACACGACAGTGATCCAGATTTGGCTGTTACCTATCGTTTGCTGAATGCTTTACAATTGTTTGGCTCTAATCTGGACGACTCCTTGCACCTGATCTTGCCACCTGTCGTTAAACTGTTTGACACGGCAGATGCGCCAATCAAAGTGAGAAAGTAAGTTTGTCAAGCTTTTTGAAAATAGTTGGGATTACTTATGCTTAAGTATTTTATGCTTAAATGGCCATTCTTTGTCGTTGAAATTCAAGCTAATGCAAGCAGTATACTAATGTTAATTATTGTCTGCCACATGTAAATTATATTTCCTTGAATGACAACAGAGGTTAGTGAGGAATTTGTAAACTTGTACAATAATTTAGTGTGAAATGAGTAAAGTGACATCTACATCATCTTAAACTTGTTGTGCAGTAATTGTTATGCTTTTCTGATGTTAAGTTGTTAATGTTGTAAGTCTAAATAAGTTTCATTCATTTATTATTTTTTATTCATACACATAGTACGGCGAATATAATAGCTAGTGAAACCAGTGGAATGCGTAAACAGTAGCCAGTCACTGAAAACGGCATGGGTTTTGTAAAAACCAATCGCTCTTTGTGTTGTATTCCAAACGTGTTTATTTTTATGGTGTCACAGCTGTAGAAAATGCAGTGATTTTCTTTTTAAAGTTTTCATTACAAAAATAATAATCATTTCAGCCATCAGTCCTGCTGTCATTCCATGTATACACTGTTGTAATTTCAAGATTATACGTTGACTGCACATCATATATAAGTACACCTATTATAATTAAGTATTCTAATAAAATTAACAAAACAGTTGCCCTGTTTGTACTAATGTCCTTGAGACGTTTGGTAGGCTGAGTGACTCTCTGAACTTCACTGATTATGCTTCATCGTATACACATTTGTTCATACGATTGACACAATGAAACCAATAGAATAGCTAATCAATATGCAGTCAAACAATACTTTGCCTGTTGTAACAACCAGTTGCTGTTTGTATTTACAAAGTGCATAAGTTTAGAAATGTTTTCTACACTATTTTCTAGAAAAATTCTGTGTACAAAAAATATTTTACCCTTCACAGTAACTTGTCCATTTATTGCTAAACCTTCATTTGCTACTGCTGCCAATGCATGCAGCTGTAATTTCAACGTTATGTGCTGACTGGACCATTAGCATGTAGTATTTTAATGAAATTACCGATACAACTGATATATTTGTAGGAATGCACTTGAGACGATTGATAGGCTTAGTGATTCTCTAAATTTTACTGATTATGCTTCACGAATCATACACCCGCTTATGCATACGATTGACACGACTCCGGAACTACGACAGACCGCCATGGATACCCTCTCTGCACTTGTCATACAACTAGGGAAGAAGTATGAAATTTTCATGCCAATGGCTAACAAAATCTTGATTAAGCATCGAATACAGCACTCGCGTTATGACATACTAATGTGCCGTATATCGGAGGTGAAGAGTTCATTTTATTATTCAAATAATTGAGTAGAAGTGTTTAATCTTTGTTTACATAAATTCGCATCAATGTTAATTTGTTATGTAAGCGGCTAAGGTACCTCTTTTGCCGTTTTTATTATGCATTAGCAGTTTGAAAATTGTTGTCTTTGTTACTGGGTGCCTCTTTGTGTCAAAACTAATACACTTTTGTCAAGTGATCATTCCTTAACAAATTTAAAGACGCTATTTTTGTCTATTTTATTTCACAGTTTGTATTACCAAGCAATAACAATAACACATTTCTATAGCTATAGCTAGTAAATGGTTGCTTGTCATGTTTACATATACAGGGCGCAACAATTGCAGAAGAAGAGCAGGATCCTCTGATCCAGAAAGCACGACATTCTCAGCATCGTCCAGAGGAGCACGCCAGCACAACCGATTCCGCTCCAATTAAAAAGTTACAAGTTACTGCAGTAAATCTACAAAGGGTTTGTGTAAAAAACCAAATATTTTTCTTCAGTTTAAATGTTTAATCCAAGTTAGAATCCAAGGAATAGAACTCTGTGATAGTTTTGGATATGTATAACCTCTGTATTGTAGTTATTGTTAATTCTAATAGAAATTCCAAATTCAAATTTTCAATCTCAGCATATTTCAAAAGTATAATAATCCTGGTGTAGAAAGTTACAGCATAATAATAATTTTGTTTAGGACAGTCCAAGGATAACACCTTGAGTAACTCAATACGTATTTCCGAGGTGGTCCCGATTATTATTAGCTGTATATTACTTCGATAAACCCGCGGTACCATTGCTTGGTCGAAGAATCAGCGGTACCATTTTTCAAGTTTGGTAATACTTGGTCGAGAGTTGAACCAACAACCTCCCTGGTAGTAAGTGAGCATGATATCATTGAGCTACGCCACCTTGTTATCTCCCTACAACTTACGTGAAAAACTTTAGTGTCAAACACATGATTTATTTTATGTGTGTCCGCAAAGCTGGGCATCTTTGCTAGTTTGTTTTAGCGTCAGAGACATCCATCAAAGTACTTCTTTACAGTGAACTTAATATTAATATGTTGTACTATTTTTTGTTTCTGATGCAGAGCTTATGTGTTGACTCATTAAGCGGAAAGGATAGTTTTTAGCATTAAATGTCACTTATCTTCATCTCTGTTATGTTTATATGCAGGCATGGAGTGCAATACGCTGTGTTTCTAAGGATGACTGGATGGAATGGTTGAGACGGCTGAGCGTGGAGTTATTGAAAGAGTCGCCCTCTCCAGCTCTTCGCTCTTGTTGGGCTTTAGCTCAGACTCACAACCCTCTAGCTAGGTATGTCTGTTAACAACATCCTGAACAATTTATTTTTTTCACAGTTGTTACTAATGCAGTTTCTTTATCGATGCTGCTAAATTGCAACAAATTACAATGGCACATAATTTACAACCTGTGATAGGTTTCTTCTTTGGTTTAAAAACTATTACTCATTTTTAAATGTAGTTGTTTTTATTGATTTTGATTATGCAATGGAATATTATTTCTATTTATTCTTTTGTAGATCTAGTTATTCACAATATCATTAGCATTAACATCGTTGTACAATGTACATAATAATAATAATAATAATAATAATAATAATAATAATAATAATAATAATAATAATAATAATAATAATAATAATAACAATATTATTACATCTTTAGAACAAAATAGACTAATGTATGAAAATTCTTTTACGATCTGTTTTCTGAGCAGCACCTGGTACCCATTTGTATTAAAGCTTTTGCATTTGTTATCATGTTTTTATTTTTTGGTTTTGCTTCCAAGTAAGATTAATTTTAACAGATCTTTCAGGTATTTCTTATTTAGCAAATTAACATGACATAAAATGTTATGATAAAACTTTGCAGGGATTTGTTTAATGCAGCATTTGTATCCTGTTGGACTGAACTTCATGAAATTCAGCAAGATGAACTGATCGATACATTTAAGCAGGTGCTAACGAACCAGGATATACCTGAGATTACGCAGATGCTGCTTAATCTTGCTGAATTTATGGAACACTGTGACAAAGTAAGCTAAATTGTACATAACGTTTTTTAAAGGTGCTCTAGTTTGTGTAAGTTAGCAATTAACTTAAGGAGTTGCAACACAACTTACACAACTACTATTAACACTTTCGTATTGTAATGGGACGTAATGGGATGTATTGTAATGGGACGTTATCCATTGTTGCTGTAGAGTGAAAGTATTTGCTTAAAATGTATTGTTTTTTACATTTTTGGAACATAAATTTTTATATCTTTAGTGTTTAAGTATTTGATCAAGGCAGTTAGCATTTTATTGTGCAGGGTCCTCTTCCTCTTGGCACATCATTACTAGGAGAGAGGGCAATTCATTGTCGAGCATATGCAAAGGCATTGCATTATAAAGAAGAGGAATTTCGTAGTGGTCCAAACACTCAAATCCTTGAGTCATTAATTAGGTAAGTGAAGTACTAGATGGATAACAATACTTTCTTATCTTTATAACATTGTAAATTTAGCCAAATTAATGAAGTGCAACAACTGAAATTTTTTGGAATTTTCATATAGCCATTTTATTGTGCACAGAGTGCATTTATTTTACTCTTTATATTGAATTTAAATAGCAAATATTTTTTTAATTACAGTATAAACAAGAAACTTGGTTTACCTGAAGCTGCAGCAGGAGTTTTGGAGTATGCTATGAAGAATCATCGAGCCGAACTGGTACCATGCTTTTGTAGAATTTCATTAGTAATAATTTTATTAAAATTGTCACTAGCCCTATTCATAAATAAGTCATTGATAAATAAATCATTGACTGATTGTTTCATTAATAAATCTTGTGCTCCATTCTGGTCCTACATAGTCTGTGGTAACTAAGCAAGACTCATGGGATGTAGAACATTGTACAAGAGATGGGAACTGTCTTGATGAAGGCATGGATGATATTGTTTCTATAGTGACTTTCATTAAGTGATACCATAATTAAGATGGACTTACATCTAATTCTAAAATCGGTGATTGTATTGGCAAAGTTAATTAGTAGAACTGATTGATTTGCTCCAAAATTCCAACACTGTTGTGCTACGTATCCTTTCTAATTTTTATTGCTTTTACTATGAAATGATATGATAGAACATGTTGTGTAGCTCATTGGGAGCATGCTATCTTGCCAACTGGGAAACACAGGTTCAGTTCTCGGCTGGATCATACTGAAGACATAAAAAATTATGCTGCCGGTTCTTTAATTAAGTATGAGGATTTATTGAAGTAATATTAACAAATGGGATCCTCCTTGGAAATAAATAATCTGTTACTTTACTTGTTTATATCCCTGAACTTTGCCCTAAGCAAAATTATTGTTATTATTATTATCATTATAAAAACTGGCTGTTTGTTTTACACATTTTTATTTTCCACTCATTGCAAACGCAATACAAACAAGAAAAATGAACATACAAAAATAAAGCATCAGCAAATGTGCAAATAAAAAAGGAATAAGCATTAGCAAATTAGTAACAAGCATGCTGAAGCAGAGGGTGACTCAAAATTAAACAATTACATACAGCATTACAGAACAAAAAAAATTACTGACAAATAAACTTCCTAACACATCACAAATCAGCATGCCCTTGCACACGCATGCACGCCTACACAAAACACGCATATGCATGCACTTTAAACAGTTGCAAAAAATCAATAATCGTGATTGTAACAAAGCAAGGCCGTAGTCGGCGGTCCGGCCGGACCACTTTTTCTGCCATACGTGCCTAGACATCTCCCCTTCATTATTTATATTATAACCCTGTGTTATAAATTATAATATACTCTTCTATATGTTGCTGCTGTATTCTTCTTCTACCTGTTCCGTATCTGTGGCCGGACCACTTTTCAAAAGCCGACTACGGCCCTGCAAAGTAAACACCATCAGAAACTATTAAACTGACAAATAAATTAATGCAAAGTTCTACATAAAAATAAGCAGACAAATGAACTTACAAATGTTTGAGGATCTGTATAACGAACTTCAAGCCAATTTTCAGAAATCAACAGAGACATACTGAAACACAACTACAGGCGTCTATACAACTAGAAACAGGATTTTGTACGATTCAAAGGCTGTCTAACTTTTCATACTAGAGCAGCCAAGCATGTTAAAAGAATGCGCCTACAAGTAATGCGAAATAAAGCCACTCTAGAATCAACACACTTGGCTTCACTATACCCATGCTAGCCTGGGAGATAGCAATTATATTTGTTGTTGTTGTTGTTATTGTTGTTGTTTTTCCCCTTTTTTCAGTTTTGTATGAAATTACTGAAAAGCCCCTTTTTAACTGTCTAGCATTACCGATGTCTGTTGCACAATTGAACTTCATTTTGTTTAGTTTTTTGTTGTGCAATTGAGTTTCATTTTGTTTAGACTGTTAAAGAATCCTGGTATGAGAAAATACATGACTGGGAAGAAGCTCTAATGGCTTATGAGAAGAAACAGGAGCAGCAGCCTGAGGACACTCAGCTGATGCTTGGAAGAATGAGATGTTTAGAGGCATTGGGAGAATGGTATATTAGTAGTTTTAAATAGTTGGTTGATCCACAATTTTCTTGTGTTGCATTCTGTAATTTGTAATTTTTGATTTGTTATTATCTGCTTGAGATAAGAAAAATAAACTACCTATGTCTATCTCTGTGGATAATTTTCATGATTATAGTCTTGTGTTCTCAGGGGTAAGCTGTATCAACTGTCATGTGAAAAGTGGCCATTAGTGAACGATGATGTTAGGCAGAGAATGGCTCGTATGGCCGCAGCTGCTGCTTGGGGTTTAAGTAAGTTCTCATCTTTTGTTAGAGGATTAGAATATTAGGTCAGCTAGATGTAAGCTTCTTAAGTATGTCGCAGTCAAGTATTGATTACATAAATGTCATGTTTGATCCAGACAGTTAATATATATTTTGGATATGTTGTGTTTTTAATCATATAGAACTTTGCTATTTTATTATTTTATTTGCAATTTTCATTGACTGGCAGAGATTACTAATAAGTTAAATAATTTTTATTGCCTATAGTTAATGCTATAGCTGTATAATGCTCATTTTTATAAATCTTTTTCTGTGATACATTGAAAATAACTTACCATTTTTCCCATGGTAAGATCCTTTTCATTGGCAAGACTGAATAATGTTGCTTATCATATGAAGCAATGTTTTGTTCATTTTAGATCAATGGGATTCAATGGAGGAATACATTTGCCTGATTCCACGTGACACTCAAGACGGGGCATTTTATCGCGCTGCGCTTGCTTTGCACAATGATCATTTTCCACTGGCCCAGCAATGTATTGACAAAGCCAGAGATATTCTAGACACTGAGCTGACTGCAATGGCAGGCGAAAGTTATAGTAGAGCATATGGCGTATGTTTTTATTTGTCTGGTTTTTCCTGAACTTAATGTGCTATGTTATAACAAAATAAATAGTGAAATCAGGTGGTTTTTATGTGTGTAATTGCAGTAGATTCTGTAGTTAAGGTTTGCATTTGAAATGTGAGTTCTCTAACTTTCATTTTTCCTGGAATCATTTTCTTATAATTAAGGTGAATTAAAGCAGAAAAACTGAAAACTTTATTCATAATATTGCCATATGTATAAGGTTTTTAAAATGCTCATTATTATTGTGAATAGGCAATGGTTTCTGTTCAAATGCTTTCTGAGTTAGAGGAGATCGTTCAGTTTAAGCTTGTTCCAGAAAGGAGAGAAGCCATTAAACAAATCTGGTGGGACAGACTTCAGGTAAACTAATGGCATTTGGCCAAGTACATTTACTGTTATTAGCATCTTATTTTTTTAGAGTGTTAGGATGTATTGAAGGTCTGTGCAAAGGGTTATTTAAAAGTTGCAAAAAGCAAAATGCTGTCACTTTCACATCGCATAGTTAATTTCAACCAACCAAAGCAGTTTTTGATACTGCAAAATCTTTTGCTATTGTGTAAAGGGGATGTCCTTTCTCCCTAACAATTATATGACATCATTTCGTAATTTTTTCTAAGCTTCTTGCCTGCAATGTGATTGAGTGATGCTTACTGTTATATGAATACACAACTACAAGTAACGTTTACAGTTCTAATAAATTTATCAGAAAACTTGGTCTCTAAATCACATGTGCATATAGAAATAAAATGTCATTATTTAATTAATGAATTGGCATCAAATTCTCAATGATGTGAATTTCTCTCCATGAGAAAGAGGTAATGGCTCCTGGGTTGGAGCGGACAATGGTGAAAAAAAGTTACTCTATCAACTGAACTACCACGTTTTGCTTGAGGGCTTTTATCCTCAATGCTTCTAATTGCTTAAGTAGACTAATTTTTGGAAGATCATTCATATACTCAGTAGCCATAGTGACGTTACCAGTATATTGGCCTTTCCAGGGTTGTCATAGACTTGTGGAAGATTGGCAGCGAATACTGCAGGTACGATCACTAGTTGTAACACCACAAGATGACATGAGGACTTGGTTGAAGTATGCCAGCCTTTGCCGAAAGACTGGTCGCTTGGTACGTCTTATTTAATTAATTTCATGACTTTCATTTTACTCTGTCAAAACTGGTGGTAATGTAAAATTATTGTTTGTCACTGCAAAGCTTACTGTTAGTTTCTGCTTTTATAATATCACAAAAATCTATTTTGCCCAATGATTGTTTAGGGCCTGTCACACAAAGTGCTTGTAAATTTACTTGGCATGGATCCCAGCAAATTACCTGAAGATGCAGCATTGCCGACTTCTTATCCAAATGTGACATTTGCTTATATCAAGTACATGTGGGAGAAGAACCAAAGAGTAAGTCTAGTTTATTAATAATGTCATTTAGCTTTGACTCAGTGAGATAAGTTATGTATTTACTGACTTTTTAAATGAGTGGAGATAAAATACATGTGTAGGAACACGGTGACAGTACCCAAGATTAGACATTGTCACATATAGTTAATTCAACAAATTTAACTCATTTTATCTCTATTTATTTATTTATTTTATCTCTTCATTGTTCCCTATTCTAGGTAGACACACACATTCACATATACTAGGTAATTCCTTATTCATATTTCCGGTGTGATTCAGCATGTTTTTACTATTAAAATAGATTTTTGTTTTATCAGTACAAGGCATCAGTCCTTTAAATTAACTAGTATAGCTCATGCTTGATTAATATTTTTATCTTCTTGTATTAGGTTTTTCAGGATGCATCATTTCGACAGCTTCACCATTTTGTCAACACTTCATTGCACAATGAAGTCCGGCAGCTCATGGGCCAAGATGACCAGCAACAGAGAGATGAGATGAATGCCTTGTTAGCAAGGTCAGTGTATGCCAAAGGAATATTTACTACAGCTAAGGTCCTAAAATGATGTTCAATAGTGCGGAGAAAGTACTGTCAGCAATTTATGATTCGTAAAGAATGTTTTAATTGTGATTTCCTGGTTGAATATTTTGTGACATTCAATGCCATAGAGTAGGAAGACAGTTTCCTTTATTTTTTGTCTGGATAGTTATAGAATTAGAATTATGACTTTACTATAAGTGCATATAATTTTTCAGGTGTTATTTGAAGCTGGGTCAATGGCAGGAACACTTACAAGGTATTAATGAACATTCTATTGCTCAGGTGCTTGCTTACTGCACTGCTGCAACAGAACATAATCCCAACTGGTATAAGGTATGTAATGCAAAATACTATAGTTTCAATTATTTGGGTTATATGTGTATATGTGCATATTATTCATTATTAATTCCATCATTACTATTATTACTATCTAGTATTATTAGTAATGATAGGATTATCGGTAATACATGATATACGCTTAGGAAATCTGTTAGCTGACAGTTTTGACATGCTAAGAGATTTTGAGTTTGTAAGGATTTCAACTCAAGACCAGCAGGCTTATGCAGATAGAGTGGACTGAAGTCTCACCTTTCTAGCACACTCTGTCAGTACCACTTGTTCCACTTCAACATAGAAAAATCTAATTATTTAATTAATCAATTAACTATGCCCAATCAAAACAATAGATGTGTAAGAATTAAGAAAATTTTTGGCATATATGAAGCAACAGTTTTTCGGTTAATTGTTTTTTTTATATAAGAGTAGGCTATTAATCGTGTTTTAGCATAATTAAAGGCTAATGTGTTTTGCATGTGGTTTCGTTAGTTTTGGTCAGCCGAAGCATAACGCAATACTATAAATGATGTCACACCAGCTTGCTTTTTAAAACTTTATATCCTTTCAAGCAGCAAAGCCATCAGTGTGGAATTATTGTCAAGCAACGTAACTAAGCCTTTTTCAAATGGATTCAGCCGAGCGCGCTGTCATATTTTAAATTTGTGGATATTTGGTTTGTAGTAATGCATGGCATTTTATATTCCAGGCTTGGCATGCTCTTGCATACATGCACTATGAAGCTCTGTTGTTTTACAAAACTCAGTCTCAAGACTCTAGTTTACAGCAGCCACCTGAAATGAGTGCTTCATCTTCAAGTCTTTCAGCATCTACCAAACAGGTACCATGCCATTGTCTATAAAAACTATGAAAAATCGTTTTTGTTTGTATGTATTCATACTATGATCCCTTTATATATGTAGCATCTATTATTAGCAGAGCACTTTCTAGCTTTATGCACTTGTTAATAGTAAAATTCTTTCTGAATAACATTAAATGAATTGTCAGAAATTTTTGGGATGCTTTTTTATTTTGGTAATTAATGTTGTTTTGCAGAATAGTGCATATGTTTACAACTACGGCGTTCCGGCAGTGCAAGGTTTTGTCAAGTCAATTGCTTTATCAAGAGGTAGTTCATTGCAAGATACACTGAGGTAATTTTCATTGATTACACTTGTCTTTGTTTGTTTGTTTGTATTTGTTTTTTCGTTTGCTTGAAAGTTTTTTTGTTCTTTGATGTTGAAATGTGCTTGTTTGTTGACGTTTGGCTGGCTGTTTGCATGCTGACTGACAGGTAATTGAATGTGACTGCCTGGTGGTTTAGTTGATTGATTGTAGTCTGCTTGTTTATCTGGAGTTAATAGTATACAAACAGCACCCAGTTTGAGGGCAATAGTGCATTTGTCACCCCTCACGGGCTATTAATTAAACGAAAATTATATGTTGATCAAGGGACTCAACGCAAATCGTTACTCATCTGCATGTTGTTCTTGTTGGGTGATGACCTTTTGCCAAAAAGCCTGAGTTCCATCATTTTGCTATGAATTGTCATGAAACTTCACAGTAGTATAGTAAAGTGAATTCTGTATCGACTGACTGGAGTCAGATCTTCAATGGTAATGACATCATTTTCGAAAAAAGTCTAAGGCTCTGCCAATTTGCTATGGATCATTACGAAAATTTACAGGAATTTTCTAAAACGAATTTCGCGTAGATTGACGGAGATGGATTTTCAATCTGCCATTTTGAAATCAAGATGGTGGAGATAACATTGTTTTGAAAGAACTGAAGTTTTGCCATTTCTCAATGGATCGTCGTAAAACTTTACAAGAATATAGTAGAACTAATTGTATGTCGTCTGATGTAACTGGTGCACAGTCTCGAGTTCAGCAAGTCTCTCGACCAACAGTTTGTGTCAAACTTGTTCTATACACTACTATAGAAATTACAAATTCAGTAGTTTGCTAACAGAGGCATGTCACGTGATCCGTCAATAGCCTGAATGTACTATTGACTGATCACATGACACAGTTGACGAATTGCAGGATTTGTTCGAAAATAGGTGCATAGTAACTGATAAAATCACATATAGCACAAGGCAAAAAGATATTATACTAAAGATAAAGCATTATCTTTGCAGGCTTCTTACACTTTGGTTTGATTATGGACACTGGCCTGATGTTTATGATGCATTGGTTGAAGGACTGAAGAGCATAGATGTCGAAACCTGGCTACAGGTATTTTTATAAAATAACTTGTTACATAAAGACACTGTATGCTGTAAATCATATGGGAAGTGATCTTAGTGGATAACTTTAGGGCAGAGATGGTCTTTGCTCCTTTTGACAGCTAAGGTAACAATAATTATTTATAAAAGTATCGTGCATTTGTTGTTTGCACAGGATTTGATAAAAGCACAACTGACAACCTATAATACTTTGTTGTGTTATATATTGTATTTTTCCAGTTTTGTCATAATTTTTTGTATTTGCAGTGTTTTAAGAGTTGTATAAGAAAGTCTTTCTTTGTCATTTGATTAAGACTGTGGTTTACACATACTGGCACATTCTTATCAATAACTAAATATAAAAACATAGTACAAAAATATTTTCATGTTTCTGTTTAATGGCTCTAAATGCATGATAGTTATCTTATTTTGTTGTAGGTCATACCACAGCTAATAGCCCGCATAGACACACCCCGTCAACTAGTGGGCAAGCTCATCCACCAACTTCTGACGGATATTGGCAAATATCATCCGCAGGCTTTGATTTACCCACTAACAGTGGCGTCCAAATCCTCTGTGCCGGCTCGTAAAAATGCGGCCAATAAGATTTTAAAGAACATGGGCGAGCATAGTAATACGCTTGTGCAACAAGCTATGATGGTAGGTTTTTTTGGTATTACTTTTGCTGTTCAGTATAATATTATATGTTAGTTTAAACATAATTTATTTGGTTTACATTAGACAGTCTTTACAATTGATACATGAATCCAAGTATATGATCAGACAGCATATTACCACATGTTAATGTGCTGGAATTGAGGAATAAATAGAGAACAAATTAAATGAATTGCATATGTGGCTTATTTTGTGGTAACAAGGTAATTGGAGTTTGAGGCATCGTAAGTTCCACCCTCACTTGTCTAATGTTAGGAGTGACAATGTATTATACTTGTATATTTTATGCCCTATCAGACATTTATAAGCTTTTAAATGTGCACAAATCAAGAAGGTTTACTTGTCCATCGTGTGAAATCGTGACATTTGTTTTTTAAAAGTTCGTAAATTTTTAAATAGTAACATAAATTTTTAAATAGTAAAAAAAATACATTGCTGAATAAAGAATGACTTGAAATGGGTGCTGCTTAACTACTGTTTGCAAAAAAGAATGACACCAATTGCTATCAGCAACATTAATGTTGAATTGCATTCTAGGTGAGTGAGGAACTTATTCGAGTTGCTATTCTGTGGCATGAGTTGTGGCACGAGGGATTGGAAGAAGCTTCTCGGCAATACTTTACTGAGCGCAATGTGAAGGGCATGCTCACAACATTAGACCCTCTCCACTCGATGATGGAACGTGGACCACAGACCCTGAAAGAGATATCATTCAATCAGGTTGATCCATTTTGGATATCTAGATATGTCATTTAGGGATGTTACGTGCCTATTGTTTTGTAACGGTTATACTAAAGCTATGGTTTTGGATGTGATAAACCGTTCAAATGTACAAGTCTTGTCTTTTCTATTAATGAGTTAATAAGTTACAATGAGTTAATTTTGTTTGTTTTGTTCATCTATTCATTCTATCCCGAGTGACATATGGCTAATGCTAATATTACCATACATTGTGAGCATATTCACATTAAGGTTTCTGCCTGATATCCACGAGGAGAGGAAAGGTCAAAGGTCATATTACTATATTGCTTAAAGTTATGAATAGATATGTTGCTGGAGCGGCCAAATCTGGTGAGGCTGTTCCACTCAAGGCCTTCAATATCCTCTCATAGATATGTAAAAAAATTACCAAAAAGAAATATTTAAAGTTCATAATAAGTGTAGAACGGTAAATGCATGCAATCCAGTAGAGTTATGTGCTTTGATACTTTATGTTTTCCAGTGGATTACTTTGATGCAATTCAGTTGCTATTTTTACTAATTTCGTTATAGTATATATACATTTGATAAGTAAAAACGCCTTTCATTTAATGGCTTCTTTATTTCCAGGCTTATGGCAGAGACCTGATGGAAGCTCACGATTGGTGTCGGAAGTTTCAACAGTCCGGAGATGTTAAAAATCTTACACAAGCCTGGAATCTATACTATCAAGTCTTCCGCAGGATTAGCAGACAACTTCCTCAGGTTGTAATTCACATGCATTTAGTATAACATGTTTTTTGTGACTGTCTTTACTATTTATATATGAAGTTAAATGACACCCTATATTTGTTTGTAATACAGCTTTTTAGCAGAGCTGACATCAAGGTTAAGAATTTAATATTTTTTTTTGTTTTTACTTGCATTAATTGCATTTCCACAGACCAAAAAATAGGTCAAAGTTAACTAAATTCACTTTTGATAAGGCTAATATGCAGCAAATGTTAGCAAGAGCCTAGTTAAGTAATTTGACTATATTATAAGCTATTATAACCTTTTTTCTAAGGGAATTTCTTCTTTACTTAATCACCGCTGACTTTAATTTTTACCTTTAGTTGACATCATTGGAGTTACAGTATGTTTCTCCAAAACTGCTTATGTCTCGTGATCTGGAGCTTGCAGTCCCGGGGACATATGATCCAACAAAGCCAGCTATTCGAATCAAACAAGTGCAAAGCTTACTGCAAGTGATCAGTTCTAAGCAGCGACCTAGAAAGCTCTGCATTATAGGTATGATACAGTCGAGTAACTTAAATTTACTAATACGTCATGCATTAAATTTACTAACAAGTCATAGATTACATTCATTAGGTCGCCAAAAGTTCTAATTAAATTACAGTGACTGGTGTAGTAGGTGCTTGTAGTGGTTTACCAGTTTTGGTGTCAAATTTTCAAAATTTCCAATCTGCTTACAACTGAAAACTTTGTTTGTCCTTTTTTAGATGAAAATGTTGTGAATTGTTAGTGCTGAATTAATTCAGTGGGCTTAATGTTATTGCTAGAATTGTCACACTTCATGGAGTGCATTAAAACTTAATGTTTTAGGAAGCAATGGTGCAGAATTTATGTTTTTACTGAAAGGACACGAAGATCTGCGTCAGGATGAGAGAGTGATGCAGCTGTTTGGTTTAGTGAACACACTGCTTTTGAATAATCCTGATACGTTGCGCAGGAATCTTACGTATGCATTCATATAGCATAAATTAGCTTGTATTGAACAATGTCCAATTGTTTTCAAATTAAATTAAATCAAGTTAATTTTAGGCATTCGATGAAGTAAAATTATACCAACATTAGTGAAACTTTCAATCATTTTTCTTAGCTGGAAACTTGTCAGCAAGCATTTTATTCTTTTCTGCCTTTTTTGTTTGACAGTTTTCTGTTATTAGTATGCAAATTCTTTGGACCTTATATTTCTTTGAGGTTTTTGTCTAAAGAAAGACATTTGTTAATTTTTAGCTAACTTTGGAGATTAAATTGATTTTTTCGGAGTCTTTTTGAGGCTACATACTCAAAACAAAATTAATCCTAAATTTGAGCCATGACATTAAGTAAATTATAATAACCAGGATTACTTTTGCAAGTGGTTCATTGCAAAAACTTATTGTAAAAAATTTATGTGGCAAAAATGTCTTTTTCATTCATTTATCATCCCAATTTTCAAACTCAAAACATTTCTTCAGTATATTTCTTTATTTTTTTTATTCAGTGTTTTCCAATTTTCAAACAAGTCCAAATACTATTTTCACTTAGTTATTTTTTTCGTGTCATTGAAGTTTAAAAATAATTCGTTATGTTTTGTACAGGATCCAAAGATATTCTGTTATTCCGTTGTCAACGAACAGTGGTTTGATTGGATGGGTACCACACTGTGATACGCTACACGTGCTGATCAAAGAGTATAGAGAAAAGAAGAAGATTCTTTTAAATATTGAGCACAGAATTATGCTGCGGGTATGTAGAAACTGAAGATGAGAATAAGTTATAACTCATATTATGGAAACACAGTCTTTGTGCATCGTGCTTTATTGTTTACAGAGAATGTTTACACATGTATAAATAAAGTTTAAAATATTTGGTATTATTCCCAATGAGCATAAAAACAAAATTTTTGTTTACTATTTATGGCACCTTAGTACTTATTGCTAGACAAAATACATGTACTTCCAAAGAAATTCGTACATATTCATTGGTATTAAGAGAAAAAATTATGTAATACTTGTAACAATTCTTGGCCTGTGTGATTGCATGATGTGCTTGAAGTTATTTCATTGTAGATTACTCAAATCACTTTCTATGAATTACTAAGCCAGTGTGCACTGTTTGTAAATGCTGGAATGTTTTATGCGTGGTTGTTTATTTGGTGGCTAGATGGCGCCAGATTATGATCACCTAACACTAATGCAGAAAGTGGAAGTTTTTGAGCATGCTGTGGAAAACACAAAAGGCGATGATCTCGCAAAACTTTTATGGCTAAAAAGTCCAAGTTCCGAGGTTAGTATTTTACTCAGTATTGTATAAATGATCTTTATATTATAAACAAGATAATTTCATATAAGTTGTTGTTGTAACTGATTATGTGAAAATTATAATCTCGTAGTTCTTTAACCATTTTTATTAAACACAATTTTGTCTAGGTGTGGTTTGACCGAAGGACTAACTACACTCGATCACTTGCTGTAATGTCCATGGTAGGATATGTGCTTGGGTTAGGAGACAGGTACATGAAGTTTTTCAAAAGTGCAAGTTTAGGAAGTTTAAAAATAGATGATTAAAAAATTTACTTAGGATAGATTGTTGGTTATGGGAAAAATTTGTACTGCATGATTCATTACTATAAAAAAGTCAGCAACTTGACCATTAATAATTTTCTTTTGTCTTTGCACAAAATACAGGCACCCTTCCAATCTTATGCTGGACAGGCTCAGTGGGAAGATTTTGCATATTGATTTTGGTGACTGTTTTGAAGTGGCAATGACAAGAGAGAAGTTTCCAGAAAAAATTCCATTTCGTCTCACACGGATGCTTACTAATGCCATGGAGGTTAGAATTCTGTCACTTTTTAATCTGTTACCTGAAGCACAGGTTAATTTTTTCTGACTTTCGAGTTACGTTTATCTTTAAATTCTCTCATTTGAGTACATTTTGCTCTGCAAGTCATACTTAAAACTAAGCTCTGCTATTAATCCTGCAGGATCAGAATATAGCTCGTTGTTAACAATAATTCTCGAAGACGAGGCATGGCACTGGCAGAGCCTTATGCATTTTTTGTCAATAGAAACGTGGGGCAGAAGACAGAGTGGCAGATAAAGTTGCCCTAAAACAATCACCACATCACTTTTACTAATGATTGTTGTAAACTTGTATACAATTTTGTATAATTAGTGGTCACTTTCCAGGTAACAGGAATAGATGGTAATTATCGTATGACGTGTGAAAAAGTGATGATGGTCATGAGAAACAATAAGGACAGTGTAATGGCGGTATTAGAAGCATTCGTTTATGATCCTCTGCTGAATTGGCGCTTGATGGACAGTATGTATATTCTTTCTTACTTGCGTAGAATTTTGTTAGCTAAGGTTATTTATCTTGACTAATAGACTAACTTGATGTTGGATACATTAGAGAACTGTTTGGTGCACTGTGTTACAGCTTCACTGTGTGCATACTCACAGTGATGTCTTGCGCATAAACAAATCCACGTGGCCATGAAACATGCATTGTTAAACAAAACAATAACCACCTGTTTTTGTTTACGTGAAACAGAATGGAAGTGAAACTATACAGCGTGTATTGGCTATAAGCTATTGTGTATTTTTAAACCACACAATCATAGTATGAAATCGTTTCTTACATTGATGCTTTGTCCTTTGTATAATAATTATTCTATTTTCAAGTTCAGTATACATTTTTTTTCAGCCGGTGGAAATCCAAAAGGTCAAAGGTCCCAAAATCGATCTGGAGGTTCCATTGCTAGCTCTGGCGATAATGCCGCAGGTAGGAACTTGAATTCAGTATTTTTCTAATTTTAAAAGTTTATTGATTTATAATGTGTATTTTCAGTTTCGTACTGTAAGTGCTTGTTTACAATTTTTTTGTATTTTCAGACTTGCCAGACAGCTTTGAATTGGAAAGGAAGCCTGGAGTAGAAACTAGTCCATATTATCCAGGTATGTGGAAATTGGTAAAAATTTCGTACGCTTAATTATTTGAACAAAACTATGGAGTCAATGGAATATTTTTCAGCCTCACAACTTGTGAACTTGTGACAAATTCATGGGTTTGTCCATGGAGAGAAACATCAGTAAACGAAGTCAAGATTTCCATAGAAAGCAATGTAAAAGAATCGAGATATG
Organism: Tubiluchus corallicola; assembly: GCA_030141605.1. Lineage (NCBI taxonomy): Eukaryota > Metazoa > Priapulida > Priapulimorpha > Priapulimorphida > Tubiluchidae > Tubiluchus > Tubiluchus corallicola. The sequence goes on from JAQGDQ010000265.1 coordinate 203,060, forward strand.
TTCCAGAGGCTAAAATCAATGCTGCTTAATTCATATAAATTAAAGGTTTTATGAGTTTTATTCACAGTTTAACGGATTAGTTTATTTCTGCTTGCTTGAAATCAGCTATCTTTCTTACCAATACCTAGCTAGCATTAACGTTGAATCTGCATGCAGTTAACAGTTGAACACTGCTTAATAAAAGCCAAGCCCCGGGGGTAGCCTTCAGACACTTTCACCTAGATACTGTTTTCTGTATCAACACGTTGCTGGTAAATTTCCTTCACACAAAGTTTGTGAATAGGTGCCTGGAGGTGTATAAATTGCAAGTAGATCTCGATTGACACTAATGGTTAGTATTTAGCAGTCAGTTGGGAAATAAAAACATAAATGATAATTGTGCTGCTTTACGTTACTAGTGCATTTTTAGAACAGAATAATGCGATATGTACTGTTTTACTGTTTCAAATTAGGCAAAAATGTTCATTTTTATAAAAAATGGCCAAGGAAAATAAAAAATCGTTGTTAAAACGAAACATCGCCAAACAGGGAGTCGCTTAGCGAGGATTTACTGTAGGCCTATTCATTTAGCTCCTCTGAGTCAACTTTGCTACAGTGTTGTGTGGTGAGCTAACTAGAGAATGGCATTGCCCAATGCCAATGTAGATTTTTTTCTTTTAGAAGGTGAATTAGACCACCCAGAAGAATTGAATAAAAAAGCCTTGAGCATTATAAATAGAGTTCGTGATAAGCTAACTGGTAAGTGTAGAATAACTGATTTTGTCGAAAAGTATTATGTTGTGCTTCATATTGTCGCAGCGTTGTTTGTATGTGCTATTGCTGTTATGACAAACAGTATCTTTTTCTTTCTAAAGTAATGTAGCTGTGAAATTGCAGTACACTTCGATTTAATGTTTTAGTCATGTATATTTGCATGCATGACAAACTTGATCTGCATTTCTGCTGAAATTGGGCTTAATAGTTAGTCACTAGATACTTCATTATGAGGTTACTCAGAGTATTGAAACGTGACACTTAATTTTGAACTTTGTAAATAGTCTAATGCATTGACTGCTAAGTGTTTAAACTGTGAGCCTGCTTGTATGGTTACTAACCCCATACTTTTGATGAAATATGCTCATCAGGGAAATAGAGCTTGCAAATTTTCAAAGTGCACTCCCGTCCCATTGCAACGTTAAAAACAAATTCTTTTTACCAAGCACAAAAGGCATTTTCTATCCAACTTTTGTTTGCAAAAGTCCCATTGCCATTTTCAAAATTTAATGATGTGGATGTGTAATAGTTGTTTGCTTGGCAGGTAACCGGATAGCTCCTTGAACCTATCTGGAGCTGTAATATAACATTGATTTCAGGGAGAGACTTTCAGAATGAACAAGCCGTTGATGTACAGACACAAGTAGAGCTGCTGATCAGACAAGCAACTTCGCACGAAAATCTGTGCCAGTGCTATATTGGCTGGTAAGTTTGTTTCATGTACGTGCTTGGTACCAAATAGAAACGAACGTTTGGTTAGCACATATTTGCTAATCGTATGCAAAACTAAGTAACAATTTGATTAGCAAAGTTACAATTCATCACAACATTGTTTGAAATTTATATTACTTGCATGAATGATTGGAATAATAAAAATATCATGGGATTGCAAATTAACCTGGAGATAATATAAAAAAATAACTCAGTTCCATTGTTCTGTAAGTTTATTACATAGAAGACTCTACATTTGGGCATTGTTTTTTGTACGGTCAGCCGCACCCCTGTCAAATTCAGAAAAACTAGGACTGAAAAGTTATTGCTGATTTTAAAAAGAGGTGATTAGTACCTCTTCATAAATATATATTAAGTGAAAGGATGTGCCAAACCCTGTACTACACTATTAAAATTACTTTAGTAGTTAATCAATGAAAGAATTGATTAGCAATGCTGTAAAACTTGCTATTTCTGTGATGAAAATTGAGAATGAATCTTAACCGTGATAAGCTAAAATGAATAAACTAGACTTCATGTGATTCAACAGTCAGCCTAACCACAAACTTGTTCAAGAATTTGCTGTAAAAATATTATATTGTCTGGATTTGAATCTGAAAACCTGCAGTACACAATTAACAAATGCTAACAATATCTTTTTCAAGATGCGAGAGCAACTAATTTTGATAGTTACAATAATTAGCTGAGCTGTTCGACAAATTAACATGAATTTGTTTTGACATTTTTACAGGTGCCCATTTTGGTAAAAGTACAATGTATGATGGTTAGGCAACGGTTGAAAAGACAATTGCATTCTGTTCTTGCATCGTGTAGCTATTACAAAATTTTGTTACAAGCTTCTCCTGGTGTGAATTCCGCATGACACAAAAACGAGTGTCTGTATTTCAGTGATTCTGTAGCAGTGGTAAATATACTTTTAGCTTTGCTGTAAATTGGAGTGAAATGTAGAATGTTCAATGTGTGGCAGGATTAAACAGTTATGTGCAAATGAGAACTTGTAAATTGGGTCTTTTAAATTCTGGACGTGTGTGCTGTAACATGAAGGACACTTATTCCAGTGACAGTATTATCCACTAGAACAAGCTTTGTATTTTCAAATAGTGGGTTTAATGACGTTCTAGCTACATTGTTCCTGCATTTCTTATGTTGAACATGTTGATATGTTTAATCATTGATTATCATTGTAATTACGCTGCTGATTACCAAATATTACAATAGATATTATTACTCATGAAACATACGCCACAAGTTTTTTTTTCACGAAGTTGGTGAATGACTCTACGCAGCAATATCTGAATTGCATGCTGGAAGTAGACATTCTAATAATTACGTCCAATAATTCGACAATGAGACAAATCTATCTCTATTGTATGCAGTGGATACGAGTATATAATTACCCATGTTAAAAGCAAGAAATACAATATAATTCAAATATATCTGCTATAAACGACAGTTCGAACCAGCTGTCCAACCAAACTTCATGATCAGTTTAAAATTAACAATCGAATGCATATAAATGCACTAATAACTCGGCACAAAGAAATTTAAAAGTTATAATGAAATCAAGCATGACATGTCAACTATGGGGTGGAAATGCATTCACAGTTTTTACTAGGCTATTGGTGTCATAGCACTTGATTTTTGGCTCAAAAACTAAAACTCGATTTCGATTTACTTTCTAAAAAATCTTGATGAATGAGGAGTTGGATGGCTATGATGCACTAATGTTTTTATTTAGTAAAAAATTGCCTGTAAAAGTCGGTGATATGTCAGTGCCTTAAAATAAACTGTTAGGCCACATTTGCAAATGCAAAGCATTTTATGCATCATGCAGAGAAATATGAAACACATTTCAAAATGTGCTATCATTTTACGTCCTTCGCGGCAGCAGACATTTCCCAGTTCTTTGCAAAAAAAGACCACTTATCAACGGGATAGGCATCTTTAGTTCTTTCTAATTGGCTTTTAATGTATTGCAGTGCAAAAACTACTTGCGTGTATGCTTATCATTTTAAATACTTCAAGGTTCTACTCCGATATAAATTTTGTAGAAAAACATTCTAACAGAGTGAACACACTAATTTCTGAGTAATTTGTTTTTTATGTTGCACATTTGAATGAATTTGAGAGTTATAATCAAGTATAATCACTCTAAATGTACTTATTTTGTTTTCCATAAATAAACGACTATGTGATTTTCATCGACTTTATAGACACAACATTTAACAGAGAAGTCTCACTTTTTATCAAATGTAATAAGAAAAAGTGTGACTAAAATGTGAAAAGTTTTTGTTTATTATTTATTAATTACACTGGCATAATTTGTTCCTCATACATGCAATGTCAGGGGATGCAAACTGCCAAAAGAAATGCATACTTGTTTTGTTCAATGTTTCATAACACTGGTCCATATAAAAGTAAGAACGATGGAATGTACTTGTTAAACAAATACAAATTACCTACGGATCCATTGTTTATATAATCACTGGAAAGAAAAATGCACAGAATCATCAGCCTGACAAAAAAGTACAAACAATAAATACTTGCAAACTGGTTAGAAGAGCTCAGTGCATTCGAGGCATGGGTCTTCCTCGACCTCTACCACGACCCATAGGTGGTGCATCGCCTTGGGCTGATTTGGGATTCTTTATCGTTTCGTCCACAGACAGTATTAGGCAGGCCGCTTCACAAGCAGCAGTTACAGCATTTATTTTAACAATGGCGGGCTCCCAGACAGTGGCTTGATAATTGTCGGCTATGTCTTCTGTAGTTATGTCAACACCCCACCAAGTTCCACCTGCAAATTATTAACAATTGCAGTTAATCTTAGAAAATTAAGCTTAGAAGAACAGCTTCTTTTAATTTATTTTAATAACGATTACAATAAACTTGCAGCTGTTAACGAAAAAACTCTGTAAATAAATGTTCAGTTTAAAGAGATTTTTCAGAGCATCAAATTCCGTAGAGACATTTTATGTACATGAGCACGGCAGCAACTCTTTTGCATTTGCTTGACTGGAAAACAAATAGTAAATACAACATGATCAGAAGTTTTTTGAGTTTTACAATAGCTGACCCGTCTGACATTAATATTTTCTCAAGTGCTTACTAATACAACAAATGAGATGTAGAACCTCTTCTTCATAAAATAAGAAGCAGAAATGCAAAAATGCTTGTTAAGGACGAAAAATTGATGATAGAAGCATGGCATAAGCAATAGTTAACAATAGCGTGTCACATTAGATACAAAATAAGTCAAGGAAGGCAAGGCCAAATGAATGTGAGCACAAAAGATCCCAAAATTGCCAAACAAAATACCATCTCTCTGCAGTATAAACTTGTTCCAAAGCACTGCCAGGCCAAGAATACCAAACTTATTCAAAAAAAGGAAAAAAAGAAAATTCTGTTGGTTTTCTTGGCGCTTGGCAAATATATTATTATTTAAACTGATAAAGATAAAAGTTTTCATTTGCGTCATCTTCGTTACTTGCATCAAACATAAAGAAAGCTGTGATCTTTTGTTCCATTCAAATCTGCATTCACGTTCAGCATCAAAGGTTGGCATTTTTCAACAGCCATATGTATCGTAAATTAGGACACCTTGATCTGGCTTCAATGACTTTCAAGTATACGCAACAATTGTCTTAGCATCCACTTTTGCATTTGATGACTAAGTTTTGTGAATATTATTACCGTAACAATGAACTAATGACAATTAATACACCAACATCAAACTAAAAAATTTTTGTATGCTTTGCTCTCAGAACTTGTGTTGATACAGGCTTTATTTTTAAAAACATAAAATACAAATAAAGGTGATGCAATGCACGTGTACCAGTGTTAGAACATCCAGGAAGTTAAAAGTGAGTACTGAGCTATGAGGTTCATACATACATGCATAAACAAGCAGATATATTGCTGTATTTTACTGTTCAACACATAAGCAATTATTGTGACTTTAGCCACGGATAGAATCTCTGTAAGTCACAATGTGGCAGCAATCTGTTGGTGTGATCATGTTTTATCTTCAACAATACTGTTTAATTTTTGACGACTGACACGACTTGTTATCATAAAATTTTGTGCGTCATGAATATCCCGAAACGTATAAATATATAAAATATGGCTTGGTTAAAGGAATAATAATCAGTTACCTCACTTTTCTGTGTTGGAGATATTTTGTTTCTGAATTTTCAGTAACGTAACAGGATTCCTACTTGCAAATCCAGCTGTTCTAGCAAATTAGTTAGACGAGTTATATTTTTCTAGACTTAGTTTCCCTTACCCTTAGTGTTTTAACTTTAGTGGCCATTTGGGGGAATATGCAGTGCCCATGTTACAAAAACAGAAACTGTTGAGAAAATTCTTTTTTAATGTTCATTGCACTCGCACTCACTGGCTAACAAATTAATTAGCTTCTCTACAATTTTTGAATCTCTTTGCCAAAAGACCAAGTTGTTCCATCCTCACATAATGTCATCTCTCGAGAAGTTTTTTGCTAGCTTCCCATTAAAATTTTATCAATAAGGAGACTAAAAGAGGTAAAATTGACCTTTAACCAACTTGATAGTGAATGCATCATAAAACATTAAAGAAATACTAATTTTGTAAAGAATGCAAAAACTATTCCTTAATGATCTATATGACATTGTGTGATATAACAAATGTATAAACACTCTGTAATTTACTTGTACAAAAAAAGCAGATTATTGTGTAGCACGGTATTGCGCTGACTAGAGAACACATGCGCAGTGAAACGCAGTATAGCGTTTCTCTTTTATGCCCATTTCATAATTCTGTTTTTCATTTGCAAGATTCACATAAAGAAACTCATGCCTGAGCTTCCTCTTAGTGGTATGACACACAATCCATTCGTATTGTTGCAATCACACAAGTTGAAATTTCACTTTGTATTTTATTCCACTTGTGACGAATTATCGCAAAATTGTCAATAAGCACCGACCAAATTAAGAAGTTGCACGACATTCATCGAGCATCAAACAAGATGGAAGTTGATGTCCTTCCAACTCTCAAATCAGTATCAATGGTAAAACGACATCAAGAGGAAAATATCTCTCTACCGGAAGCTACTAGTTTGACCAATTCTACATCACTGCTGATGATGCCAGCGGCTCACCAAAAATACATCATGACACAGAGTATAGTAGCAATTGCAATCACTGTCACAAATATACTGGCTCTCATGGTTTTTGCCAAATTTAGAAAAAACTGGTCAGTAACCAACTATTTTCTAGTTAGTTTATCTACTGTAGACCTCAACTTTGGAACGGTTGCTTTCATAATGATTGTCGGATTAGTAGACTATTCGGAGGCTGACGGACCAGTGTATTCAAAAATTGTCTGCATATTTTCAGGTAGTTTTCTAGGATGTTTATTGCATATAACATTTCTCACACTGACATTCATAACAGCAGACAGATACCTTGCTATAACACGACCACTGAATTACAAACATGAAATGACGGTCACAAAAGCCAAAGTAATGGTGATACTTTCTTGGCTTTATGGTGCAGTACATTTTGCTTTCTTCACCTGCTATGCTATTAATGCCGGAGAAAAATTAATAGCGAATTGCAGCACTGAATTGGTAGCACCAATATGGTACCAAGACTTTGCACTTGTAGAAACTATTCTTATGATTATTGGAATGATGTTTGCTTACACAAGAATAATTGCTGCTTTCAGAAAACGTATAAATAGCCGTGTCAACATGAATTTCAACACAATACGACAGCTACCTGCAGTTAAGAAAAGTACTTTGATTAACCAGATGAAGACGACCAGAACAGCTCTTATAGTCTTAAGCAGCACAACAATTTGCTGTTTGCCGTACCTCATTTTGAAATTTTATGAAAAACTCGGCGAAGATACTATGATAAAATTGAGATTAACAACTGCCAGAACTACAGGATTTTTGCTAAATTCTTTACTAAATCCACTCATTTACATATACGGGAACAAAGATTTCAGGCAAGCAGCAAAAAAGCTTGTGGGATGGGATAAATGTTGTTCAAGAACTGTCTCAGATGCAGATGCAGATGCAAATGGAGAGCAACAAGTCACCCGCGGTGCTACAAAGCGACAAGTCAGAATTATATGCATACCAGTTCACATCGCAGAGGCCAGCCATTCACATGCAACAAACACCCAAACAATTGAGGCATGGCAGACTTGAGTATATCTAACTTTGTGGTTCAACCCAATTCATTTCGCAGTGTGAGAATGGCTTAAAGTTCTCTAAATTGAGCAGGCAGCGTGATGGTAAGTTCCTTGGAAGTTAGCCAAGTTTCTTCAAATTCCACCATCATTTGATTAAGATACAAATTCAGTGGCTCATGTAATGTTCTAAGAGAAGCTATAGCATTGGTATCACGATGCATGCACGTAAGTAGCACGAAATCCTAGTGTAATTGTGATAATCCTTCTTTATCTGCTCCAATGTCTGTTTCTTGTTAGGTTTTTCTTTTAATTCTTTCAGTGCATCTCCTTTACATTCTATACATTAATTTCTGTTACTATCGAAATGACAATATCACTCAAACAGATGCTTGTCACCAATACATAGAGTTTTGACAGAAACAGGTTTAGACAAAATGAAAAAATTCTCAGAACTGCATGTAACATATATTCAAGATACAAATGCAATAAGTTGTAAAGCAAACAAGCAATCAAACTAACATCAGAGACGATCTTGCAGGCAAAATCTGAAAAAACTTAAAATGCAAAATTGGAAAGACATTACTTTAAGTAAACTTAATTCTCAAATATTCTCGCTAATACATTGATTCCATTGTTAAATGAAGATATTATTTTATGCAGAGTTGAAGGTCTGTGACTCTCAAGCAATAATTCTACGATTCTAAATGTTAGTAAAATTCAGAAACCATTATGCACTTTCACGTGCAAGCCGATGTCAATTTTTATGAAAAATGAAAATTTTCATGTCCAAGTTTTTATCCATTTCTTAGTTCTTGTTTAATTTAATGATAATGTATTGATAAATGTTTGTTTTCTTTTAACAAAACGTATTGTATTATGCTAGTCTTACGTTTATGTGTTCAGCACGAATAGCGTGACAGTGTATTCTAATAAATGTCATGAAGCTATAATAATGCCATGTGCTAGTATAAATTCTGTAGAAAAGCAGTTACATAATATTAATAATAAGCATTCCATTTTCTCTTTTGGAAACCATGTACAGGTTTTTATAATGAAAACTAACTACTGACACTTAAAATATTGGTAACTTGATTTCATCAAAGCTGCCAAAAGTTTTTGTGAGTCAGATCATATGTAGTGTGTTAACATGACAGCTGTCACACTTGTTGCACACTGTGTGTTCAGCAAGCAGAATTGCGCTACCAATAATCAGGCAATTTTGCTCCAATAACAGTAAGAATGACTTCAGTGTTTTTATGGGGAATTATTTCAGACTGAACATGTAAGCTTACTGTACAGGTACAGTTCCTACTAGAGATGCCTTCTACAGTAGTCAATATTTTTCAGTTAGTATACAGTCCAGAAAAACAAATTGGCCAAATGAGTAATTCAGTCATTATGATTTACTTTTAGTTACGACAAGAAGCAGTGCATAACAAACATGTACACTGTACAGCATCATCGTAACTGCATACTTGAGCTTAGTTGTTTTTGAATACCTGCCACACTCATGAAACATAGTACTTAGTCATGAATCAACATCAGGATGTAAAAACCATTTCTGTTTATAGTCCGTTTATACTATATGGAGACATTCGAGACACACAAAGTAGTTGTTGTGGCGGAATTACAATGATTTCGTTTGCAAAGCCTTTACGTACTGTATGTATATAGTAAAGTATTTTAAATCCATTTCTGGCTCTCCACTTTAATTACTGGCCTAGGAAAAGAGTAGTTCCTTAGCAATTAGACTCTTACATTTGTCAGAAAGATGTACAGTCAGTACTGGGAACACAAGAATTTTCGGCACTTGGAAATTAGATTACATTTGTAGGTGTATTACAGAGTCACAGATCCCTTGTCAACAGAACAATAAGCCTATAAGTTCAGTACCCTATGTAATTCGATTTAATCTAGACAATACTTGCCCTGTGCATGCTTTTGTCGTAGTTTGTTCAGAATATTGGTGGCGTCAAAGCCCGCATTGTCACACAGCTGTCGTGGTATCACTTCCAGTGACTTTGCCATTGCTCCAATTAGCATTTGCTCTTTTCCAGGAATCGTCCGAGAATACTCTCGCAAATATCGGCTCAGTTCCATCTCTATTGCACCACCACCTACAACGAAAACAAGACTTAGCAGTCTTAACAGATTAATTTTGTTTGAAAGTTGATAGAATCTTGAAAGCTTGATAGAATCTATCAAGAGTAAAAAATCACAAGTTAAAATAGCTACAAAAAATTAAATTTTAATTAATAACATTTTAGCACCTCGTGGTATCGTAATTTCCTGATTTTTATTAAAATCAAAAAACTTAATGCCAAACCCTTGAATGATATTTGGACAAACACGAATTCGACAAATAAAAACTGTAATACTACACGTTTGTGGTAAACAAATTCAACTTGTTTGCCAAAATATGCACAATGCATTAGCCAATATTTTTTACCAAACAGAGGGCAAATTTCTGTTCATTAACATTTGCTAAAAAGACACAGAGAATGCATTTAATGCATTGCTGTTTCAAATTTGTACTACACAGCTGTTTTAATGCAACAATATCAACTGCAACAAAACAGCCGCATATTTTGCTTTCCCACAGATTTTCACACTGACTGCTATACAAAATAACAGGCAGCTGACGAGTTTGTGTGGTTTCCATGAGTGAAAACAAAGGTAGGCAAAAATTATAGGGGCAGCAATTCAGCTTGAGAATTTTAACTTAAGTACTATATCATAAGGCTGTAGCGATACATCCATGTCACAACATGATACCCATCAAGATACTAAACTCACGATACGATACCATAACACACCCGAGTTAACGTTTGCAGACTTAAAAAAATAGACGAAGCTGTTGATATTGTAAATACTAAATATCAGTCAATAATTTTAGGGTTTCTAAATATTAAAATAAAATAATTCTGCAAATTGTTGAATTTTTTATTTAATACTGGTATATTCTTTGCATCGTAAGATACTAAAAAAGCGAAATATTTCAATTCCTTAGATTTACAAGATGCTTATGCATTTTCTGTTTCATGTTTGGCATTTCACAAGTTTATAGGCAAAAGCACAATTAGCCTAGTACAGATTTAAAAATGCAAATACACTGTGCTTTCAACAACTTTGGTTGTTACTGGCAGGTATGCCAGTGCAGCAGTAGCAAGCCAGCTACAACTAACTGTTATGTATGTACAGTATACCCCAGTGACTGTATAGCTGCACCGTGAATTATTTCACCCTTTTTATCAGCGGATGGTCAAGCACAGGCTACATATCAACGAAGAACTCAAATTCTCACGAAGCATCAATGTATTGTTACAAGCCTACTATATTACAAGTTTATCTCATTTACCATTCATCCTGAATTAACATACATAAACACTGCTATAAAATGTATTTTAAGTTGTTACATAGTCTGCTTCTATTGCTCTATTGTCTACGTAAGTATGAAGCATGAAGTGTATTTACAGATCAGCATATTGAAATTGCACTCACCATTTAGTTCAAACAGCACATATCAGATCAATCCAAATTACTAAGATGAATTTAACTGTCCATGGCAGTCAATTCACAGCAGTGTAAATGCTATTTCATTGTGTTGTTATCAGTGACTATCAAGTTCAGAGCTACTACATTGTAGGAAAACAGAGGTTTGGAATTTAGAAAACTTAGAAACCACATTTTGATACTCACTTATCTATTCTGTGAGCAAGCACCTTATTAGCATTCATTGTGTGTGTACTATTAAAAATTAAACTAGGCAAATCCTTATTTCTCACCTGCTACAATACTATCATTTTTCTTAGCTCTGCGAACAATCATTATAGCATCATGTAATGATCTCTCCGTTTCCTCTATGAACTGCTCTGCACCGCCGCGCAGTATCAACGTACACGTTTTTGCATGCGGACAACCAGTAAAGATGTTGAACCTACAAAAAACAAAAATCATTCACTATGAAAAACAACAATAGCTTTTTGAATAAAGGAAAAGATAACATAAGAATGCAAGCATTTTATTACAAAGAACATTCTACGTGTCAATTAGTCTTGCTGAATAACCCGTGCAAAAGTATTTCAGGTAACTTTATTAACCTTTCTCGTCCTATTTGTTGCTCTTCAAAGTATTTGCAAGTGCCAAGAACAGAATCTGTGATGTTCTGAACAGTAGAAATTATACTGCCTCCGCAGGCTTTCTGTGTTCTCCGTATGTCTTCGTCTACCACTCTTCCAGCACAGAACATGTCTCTAAAAATAGGAGATGCGGTTTATTAATAATATAATGTACTTTGCATGAAGTAGTAAATAATAGTTTATAAATGCATTCATTTGAAAATTTACTCCAGTTATTTCACAGAAAAAGTCTGTAAGCATCTATGGACTTTTCACTGCAAAACTATTTAACACAAGTATTAAAAGGTCCTTGCACACATCCAAGTCAATTCATAAAGTATACAATCATGTGTGCAAAGTATCTTAATTCAACATTCTCCACATCATTTCAAAGTCAGAAATTCACTTGGTGCCCTAGTGTCACACATACTACACCATTTTACTACATTTTATGAATACAGATTTCAGCCCTGTATAATTTTTTGCAAATTTACAGTATACAGTCTTCAGTCTCACCTTGTTATTCTACTCTAAAACAAGTGCAAAAACACATTCATGATCTAATATCAATGTATTCCATTGCAACAAAAAAACAAAAAAAAATACAAAATTGACGTGCTTCAGCAGTAATAAATGTCTAAATGTACATTACTACAGTATTTGGCTTTGAAGTTCCAAAACAAAATAAATTTCTGCCTGGAAAAATAACTTATCCAAAACATCAAATTCTTCCCTAATCAGCTTCTTAGGAACTATTACTATAAAGTGCACGATTAAATTGCTTAATAAAGTAAAATTAACTAAGTTTAAGAAAACAATTATGCATAATGTTGATTGCTATTGGTTACCTATCTGCACACCACTGTGTTGCAATGTCACCTATTGGCAGCTTCGACAAAACAACTTTTACGCCAACTTCGTGAAGCTTCTGCAGTTTTTCATACAGAATATTCCACTCCGCATCAACTACAGCTTGATACTCCTGTGACAACACAAGCATCCAAAATTGAATTTTGATTACATGGAAGCCAAAAACAAAAAATACCCCCATAATAATGAAATAACTAGAACATTTGGCATAACAATGACAAACCATATGTGGTCACACACAGGTGGCTTAAAAAAATTGGTCTGGTATTTGAGCTTTCGCAGTGTATGAAACTGGCAAACTAGCAGGCCACAAAAGAAGACAAATAGAAAGGTCATGCAGTTCAGACTTAAAGAATGATTTCACTGCTAATGAAAAAACATAATAAAAAAATGGGAAAATGATACATCTGATTACATTTTCATCCAAGATAGGACATGACTCGACACAGCAAATGAAGGGCAGCCATTTAGGGAAAAACTGTACTGATTTCAGAATAAAAAAGCTGGCCTTTCTGATCTGGCCCCCAACATCATTTTATTTGGTATTGCACCGCAGAAGAGATGTCCAAAGTTCTGAGCCAAAATCGTAATTGAAAAGTTACAAGTGAAATGTAGTTTTTATAACCTTCCAGCTTCAACTTCCATTGAACGACATTAATTCAAATATTGGGGCCTAGATATTCTTACATTACTCCTGCAAGTAAATCTGAATTCTGTGAATTCTATAATGGTTCAACCATTATCCAATTAACCAAAAACTACTTGAATTCTCAAGCTATTTTTATTTTACAATTTAAAGGTAGTTGTGTGTCTCTAAAACTAAGGATGCTAGCATGATTGCAGCTAACATCCAACTCTCAGGAAACAGTCGTACGGCTGCTGTAATCCACAAAACCTGCCAGAACGACAGGCAAAATGGCAACAACTGCACAAAATGCTCTACCACAAGTGTAACGCTAAATGGTCACTTACACAGAGCAAATAGCTGACTGACTTGTGGTTATGACTTAAAGAAACTGTGAAAAAAATCAGGCCGACAATAAAAATATCTCTGTTTCTGTCGAATCGCCTAGGTAATATTTTTTTATTGCACACCTAGCCGGGAATTTGATAAAAAAAATTTTTGTACGTTCATATACTTACTTGATATAATCATATAAAAGCGCATTTTTTTAAATTTAAAATCTAAATGCGATGACTATTATAACATCATTCTTTCGAGGGACGCAGGAACCAACCATGTTTTCCTATACCTAACTCTTGGCCTGTGTTGCCATTTTGTATTATGCTCATCGTACAGGAGGTTAAACAGTATCGAAATTTCTGCCAAATCTGTGTATTAATGACCGAGTAGTGTTGCCGCTTATACCATAATTATCAGAACATTCGTTCATGATACAAAAGAGACTGTACGATAATCGGCAATTAAACGATAATTTAAAAATGAGAAACAAAAAACAAAGCATGAAAAAATTTCAAAACATTACTGCTAACCAGTGGGAACTAAACAAACTTTGATCCTCCCTCACTAACGAGCTCATGAGGTAAGACAAAAACATTTTTTTTCCAAATCAAATCAAATCAATTTTTTGTGGCCGACCTCAGCTATTTTACTGTTTGCATTCAATTTACATTTATAGTGACAACGAAAACAGTTTTCAATGCATTTCTTAGTTGAAAATACGTATTTGAATGTCTTATCTAAACCTTTAAATATTCCAAAACTAGTACAATAACTAGGTCTTAGAAACATACCTCAACATTATCTAAACGTATTTCTGCATTGTCTCGTTCGGACTTCAACTCCAGTTCAACATTTAGAAGAGCAATTTTTGGATTTTCGTATTTCTTCGGCTGCATTTCAAAACCAGCATAGGAAAATGTTTTCTTGAAAGCCACGCCAGCTATAAGCTGTGAGTCCTACAAGAAGAAATAATGTAAGTAATAAGACCAAACATATAAGATGCAAAGTATTTTCCATAACTTTGAGAAATTTATTGTAAACTATTCACACTACACTTGGATAATCAGCATCATAATCTAAAGTGCAACAAATGTAGATTTTAAGTGTTTGTATAATAATATACTAAGTAAGAAAATAGAAGACACAAATATTGAAATATCACACTTGGTGATAATGTCTCCTATATATATAAAACATTCTTTAAAAATGACATTTTAATAAGAACTGTAAAAGTGAAATTCCATTCTGCACAGTATTTGTTACAGGATAACAAAAAAACAATGGATGAGACATTACCTCTAATGATCCTCCAGTAATTTTCTTTATTCCGATCATGTTCAAGGGTAGCAACGTATCGAGGTGATTTACCGCATCCACGACCATTTTTGAGAAGAACTCTTTCTGCCGTGCAATCAGTTTTGAGCTGAGTGATGTTGCAGCACATCTCATTAGTAGCTTATTCTGCTCACTAAAATAGAACGGCATGTAAATTTGCTGTTATGCACTTCAACACGGAGAAACCCTTACACTGTGTTGCTATTAATCAAACATTAAAACCAGCATTCTTTGTAGCTTTCACATTTGGTTTACCTTGGAAAAATCATACATCATGTTTTCACTGATTAGTTGGAATCACCAGAGTTATGAATCACAATTTGTAGTTAGGACCCTAATGAAGCAAACACGAACAGCAAAGTACGATGCCAAAATTTATTATGACTTTATGAGACACTCGGACTAGTCATTAACAGGCCTAGTTTCAAACAAGTAGGAGAATTACTAGTTGGACTAGCAACTATAATTGACTATATTAAAGACTTACCTAGGATCACCAGCCGCAATGGCAACAGCGATTTCTCTGATTCTATCCACTGCCTGCAAAATTGACACATTAAATCATTTGAACTTATTCAGCTTACTATGCTTCAAAATTCTACTAAGCAATAGAAAACAAATGTTGGTAACTATTAACTAATTAGATAATTTTTATACAAATTTGGAAACAACTGATTACAACTGTAAGACAACTGTAGAGCTTCCTAACTGCTTTACAAGCTGAGCCATGGTCATTTTTCAAATAACCAAAAACATGTTACATAAACAAGAACAACAACAATGGCACAGCAAAACAGACCTCCAACTATAAGTTACTTTGCAATAACTATTCAGTTGACTGAATACAGCAGGGATGTAAAAATTTATTACACGAATGAGAACAACATCATAGTGAAACAGACCTTTAGCAAGTAACCAAAATGAACTCACCATTTGTGCAGCTTTACGATACGATCGTACAATCACTTGTGGGTGAACAGATTCCTCAACGAATGGTTTAGCTTGTTTTAAGAACTCGGCGGCTAAAAGCACAACAGATGTTGTACCATCACCAACCTGAAAATAATGTCTGATAAATTTATATGATCAGCAAGTATGTTCAAACTACATTCAAATGAGCAAAGCCAGATCACCAGATTCCATGGAACAAGCGCAGCCAATCCTAGTGACTTACCACGATCCTACATTTTGCAGAATCGATTGTGAGCCAAACAACCAACTTATCTGTACCCTGGGATACTCATACACGTCAATTTATTTTATTATTATTTCTTTTAAAAACAGCAAACATATAACCTCGGCATCTTGAGATTTCGCAATGTCGACTAACGTCTTAGCAGCAGGGTGCACAACATCCAATACTTTCATAATGGTTGCCCCATCATTCGATATGGTCGTCTTTCCTAAAGACAATAAGAGTATGTTATAAAATGTTTTAAGTGCTTGCTGGCTAATTTTAACTGTGAGTGAACTATACTGTGCATATCACACAAGCTTATTATGAACAAGTATGAAAACAATCTTTCAATGATAGAACTCAATTCGCAACTTAGAAAAATGTCCAGGATATACTTATTTTAGTGATTTAAAAAGATTCTTTTGAATCTTTAAAAACGTGAAACACATTATGTCTACCACTTGGTACTTGTGTAAAAGCATGTGAAGATGGAATAAGTTTAAAAGCCTGTTTAAAGATCAAGTCTTATTATTAAGTTAAGGCAAAATTTAAAATAATTAAATTGCATACTGTTATTATCAACTATCAGCTTGTCCATTCCACGTGGTCCAAGTGTCGTTCGCACTGCATCGGCAATAATCTGACATGCATTGATGTTTGAAATAAGCTGTGGCTTTCCCTGAGATGTATCTGTTCCTTCCTTGAGCAGAATTATCTGTGGCTGCTAGAAAAAAAACAACATGCCAGGCAAATAAATGTAATTTATAACAAAGTAAAATGATTAAGTCAGTGAAACACGATTATGTCATACAATGAAATCCTTACTTCAAAAGTTACAAGTGCACTAGAACGTAAAATGTTGTTAGCATACCCTTCTCAACATATGAGGCACTAACAATATCATTTACTGCTGTTCAGCACACTAGCCCATGTATCACACTTGCACTACAGTGTACCTACAAAATGGCTGGAAAACAAGTGCAGTATACGGGCTGCCCAGGTTCCGCACTGAATTTCATTATACGTGAATTTTATTAATTAATCAAAATTTTAGGCAAACTTTACTTGTAAAGCGTTGTGGCATACAAACTTGGTGCACTTGACTACCTTTAATGTTGTTTTATTTATGCGTACATTGCATAATTCAATTATCCAAAAACTTGATTATATTTATTTTGCCTGACCCCATACAATGACAATAAGGGTAGCCACACAAAAAAATTGATCTGTCTTACCTTATGAGCTCAAAAGATGTCAGTAGGGAGGAAAATTTTTTTTATAAAAAATTGTTCAATTTTTTTAAAGCTTTGTGAATGTTTAAAGCTGAATCGTGGAATATTTAAAATCAGCTGTTGAAATCAAAATTTGTTTATTTCCCACTGGATAGCAGTAATGTTTCAAATTTTTTCAATGTACATTTTTCATGCTTTGTTTTTTAGTTTCGCATTACTAAATTATTGTATAATTATCGATTATTGTATAGCTTCTTTTTGTATCAAGAATGTGTATGTTCAGATAGTTATGGTATAAATGGCAACACCACTCGGCCGTTAATACACCGATTTTGCTGAAAATTCCATACTTTTTAGTCCTGCATTCCCCGATAGAACGATATTATAATAATTATTGCGTTTTACGTTTAAAATTAAAAAAATACGTTTTATATGACTGCGTCAATTAAGTAAAAATGATAAAGTTTCCGGCTGGGTGCACGATAAAAAATATTACCAGTGTGATTAGATGGAAACAGAAGTACTTTTATTGTTGGTCTAATGTAGTGCTTTTATAATAACAACAATAATAAATCACAGCAAAGTAACATAGCTAGGCCTATTTCTTTTAATAGTATGCTTGCTGACAAAATGAAAACTCAAAAGTTCACAACAACTGTCCCAGATTTAAAAATAACTGGGAGTAAAACTGTCTGTGAGTAAGAAATAGTCTGCAAATTACATAGTCATTTTTTATGCAACTTGTGCACTCACCAGGCCTCTATGTCATTTTACTCTGTTTTTGCATTTGCATCCCATCATGGGAAATTCTTTAGCATCAGCTTGTAATGAATAGTAATAGGTTTGTGAAAAGGTCTTCCACATTTATGTCTTCGAAATTTTTACATTTCTAATAAAATTTGTTTAAACTCTATCCCCTTTTTGATCTCAATTTTTTATTCTATTTAGTTCAACTTTTAAAATTTAGCAATGAAGGCGCTGTTCAGCCAAAAAAAGGAAAACAATCAGTAACTAAAAACGCCAAGCAGTTAATAATGCTGTATATATATTGATAATAATGAAAACAGCGTTTACAATAATCTGTGAAAAATAAATGAATGTTTAAAATTGTGAATTAAATGTTGGTATTCTTACTTCATGTATAGCCAAACACATTTAACACAAATGCCTGACCTAGACTTTTTTTATTTACAATCTAATACACATTATATAATTTGATGGTAAATATTAGTTGTAGGGCCATGAAACTTCTAATTCCTGTGAAGCGGAATGAAACGGAATTAACGATTTTTTGAAACAGAATTTGGTTCATTTGGAAATGGAAAATCAGTGCTGTACACTTATATGAAACAAAAATTGTACAAAAGTGCATTTGGCTTGCCAAATCATCCAATTTTGTGAATTATAATATTCCCATCACACACAATTAATGCATGAGTCATACCGTATATGCTCGCATATACGCCGAATTTAGAACTATAAAATACAATACTGAAATCAGGGGGTCGACTGATATGCGCATGAAACAAAATGAACACAAGGACAGACACTAATGCCAATTTTCCAGCCACACATTTTCATCGCTATCTGACTCTTTATTTGGTTGTGGAGGGGGATCGTGGGAGATTGCCATCTACCCACTTTTTTGTTTAGAAAAATTCACATTTCAATAAATGTCTGCTTTTTGTATTCATTTGATAAAAAATATTAAAAATGTATACGAGTTTAATATTAAATCTACTTGTTTTCATTTTTTCAAAAAACGGTTTTAAATAATGTCAATTTCTTTCAAATTTGTGAATGTAAAATGGTAAGTCTTGAGACTAGCCGTCCACCTACTTTTTATTTAGCAATACACCACTGTGTGTTACCAGTTGCAAGCCGTAACCGAGCTAGAGCTAGTGGTGAAGCTGACGTCATCGGTACACGGTTTGATTTCTTAGAAATAACACGCTCAAACAAAGGGGGCCGAAGAGGGAAATCAGAGGCAGCCAATTGGTAGGCAGCGCGGGGGGAGACGAGGGTCACGTGGCTTATAGGTGACAAAAAGGGATCAATTTTGTTGATTGGGTATGGAGTAAAATTAGACAAGTTGATGGTCGGCTTATATACGGGTTTTTCGCAAAAACTGGCCATTTTAAAGCAGTTTTAGGGGGTCGGCTTATATGCAGGCTTATATGCGAGTATGTACGGTAATATGCAAAAGACTGGGAGGTAAAAAAATAGTTCACCAGGCTGTGAACTTCAATGAACAGACCTTAACACTTAGAAGAGGCAAATTAAATACTACAATAATCCAGGCTCGGAAACCCTTTGCAGACTGACGAATGTAATCCGCGAGACACTTCTTCTTCTGACAAAGGGAGACAAATTTTTACTTAAAATTCTGTTTCGAAAAATTTTAATAGAAAAGGTTTTGATATTTTCCTCTCTTTATTAGCAAGGATGACAAAACTATTCACATTCTAATAATTATAAAAGTTACACCATAATTATTGCTTGAGGTAATATTTTTTCTGAGCACATGTATATGCTGCATTTTGTCTCTACGTATACTGTCGTACTCAAAAACATGGCAACGGTAGAATGTCTAGGTGTAAATTTATACATGTCCATCTGCACTACAAGTTACTGTGACAATCTCATTTTACAAGTCAGCCTGCTGCTATGAAGATGATTTTATACTGATTTTTGCAGCAGCACAGCTAGCCTATCAACTACCTATCTGCAGTACCAAAATTTCACTAGTTAAAAGCATTATCTTGCTTACTCACTGATATGTGGTTGGCTTCAAATAATATTGTTACAGTTACAAATGTACTGGCCCTGCCACTTAGTCACCAACCAGTATAGATTATGCACTAATATCTTAAAAATTTCAGTGTAATTATCTTTATGACACTCAAAAATACTTCCATCAGTAGTTAAGCAACATACACAAGAAGTGCCCAGATAAGTGAGATACTTTGTAGACATGTTGTATCCCAGCAACTACGAGTTTATAAATGAATCACTATAGCTATTATAATGTGACGTATTTGGAGAAACTAACTACTTCTACATTGTCGATTTTAAGATCATTTTATCACTCAGTTATCAGTCAACTATCGCATAATTCCTTAGCTAAAAAATTTACGGCAAAAATAAATTGAAATCAATTATCCATACCCAATGTTTAAGGCTAGAGAGATGTCCATGGATCACCTGTAATGCCTGTTCTCTACTAGCCTTTAAGATACAAGGAACTTTTTGTGATAGCACTCATGTTCCAAATTTCTTTTAACGTTACAGTTTTGCTGCTCAAACCATTCTAGCTGTTGAGTAATCGAACGCTGAAGGCATATTTCCTTACATCCTTACTAGAAGAGGACTAGACGATCCTCGGATGGTGAAAACCTGTTGTTCAATCACACTCAAAGACGTTCAGGGACAGAAGTGCACATTTTCGAAAAGTTGCGCTCAGCAAATCAATTTTCTAACAGTAACATAATGCGACAAAATGATTTTGGAACATTCTCCAAGAGCAAACAATGAGTGTGAATAATGAGAAACCCCTGTCAGAGATACGAAAGAAGGCCAAAATGATTACATTTATATTAATGGCCTCGGTCACAGTTACATGAGGGCTATACAGTAAACAGTATGCTTACATTAACATTAAGCAATGGGCAAGTTTACCAGGTGATTTAGATAGTCTTCAATGATGTACTAGAGATTGGCTGCTTGACTTTCATCCTGCTAAATGTTCAATAGTAAAGCTGAGGCATAATAAGTCTGATGGAACTTACCATATAATTAGTGAAAACCCTAAGAGAGAGGACCACGTTATGCATGAAGTTGACTATGTAAGCGATCTTGATATATCAATTGATAACAACCTCTCCTTTAAACAGCACATTGGTACCAAAAGCTAATAGGAATTGACAGTTGTGCAACGTTTTTGTATTTATCTTGATAAGGACATCATGCTTAAACTGTTCTGTGGACTTATCTGCCCGGTCGTGGAATATGGCCACAGGTCTCCATATCATACAGGCTTGAAAAGGCAAATTGAGCAGCCAAACTGATACCTGGTTTTAAGGATCTTTCTTACCCCGAACGTTTGCAACAGCTTTCTCTGTCATCGTTAGAATTTTGCGGCTTGCGGGGTGATTTCATTGATACGTTTATATTCATGACTTTTATATATTAAGCCTATGTTTGCATTACGTGAAGAGCATGCGTCGAGAGGACATCATTATAAAATTTATAAGTAGCAAATTCGCTTAGATGTTAAAAAAAATTTCTTTTCAAACAGAGTTGTATACACATGGAACTTTTACTGAGTCATGTTGTGGAAGCCGAGTCTGTGAATGCTTTCGATTTGTGATTTGGTAGCTTCAGGCAAAATGAAATTTTGTTGCATTATTTTACATTACATAACTACATTAATAATAATATTTGTTATACTAACTATGACTATGATGTAACTAACAGTGGTTGTGTGACACAGCCTATGAATACTCTGTAGATGAGTGATATGGCAACTTTAAAGTTGAAGATAAAGTCTGTGATATTACTGCCGTAGTGCCTCGGACAGAATTGCTGCAATATGTTAATTTAATTACGACCGTGAATAATCTGTAAAACTAAAGTAAAGGCCAAAGTCTGTAATAAAACTAACATATATACTATTAATATACCGTATTTTCCCGTGTATAAGAGACCCTTGTGTATAAGAGACCCCTTCAATTTTTAGGCAAAAATTCTGGAAAAAAGTTTTTTCAGACGGACATTTTTAGAGGGTAAAGTACAACTTTTTTCAACTCAGTGCGGTACTGAAAACAAAATAAAACCAGTTAATGTGTTGTAGAAAAAGAGTACTGGTATATATTAAAGTGCGTACCTGCAAACCTGTAACAGGAAAAGAGAAAACGAGGAGATAATGCCTGTGTCACGATGCTTGTATTGCTTACAACCGCTTCATAGTCGAACGCGACACGCAAAACAGTTGTAGAGCACTTATTTCTTTAAAATCATTAGTGTCACAATTTATGCATCTTATTGAAAAGACTTACTCCCATGTATAAGAGACCCCCTATTTTTAAAGTGAAAATTCTGAGCAAAAAAGGGTCTCTTATACACGGGAAAATACGGTAAGTAAAGCTAACAAATGGTGAATTAAAAAAATGCAGTGATTTCTGTAACGTACCATCATTATTAAGTGTTATCTCGTGCTAATTACTTTCAGTAGTCCAAAATACCTTTCCTACCCTATTCACATTACAAGAATTTGACTGCAGAAAAGCAAAAATGTGCTTTTCACCAACGATGAGTGATCGTGACAAATCAACGAGGAGTAAAGCACTAACGCGTTTTCACGCAGAATAATTAATGATGAATAAAATGTGACGATTTTAGATATTATTAAGAAGCGTTTGCGAAAAATGGATATATTCAGAACAAGTAATAGCACAGTTCTTATATGTAGTTTGGTTATGGGTTTTCCATAATTTTTACAATTTTTTGAAAATAATTTTCGTTCCTGTTTTTCCATAGACCCTTGCACGTGCAAAACCATTCACGTGTGTGACTCGCGGGAAGTTGTACCGGGGAACTTGACAAACACGCGGTTTGTGTTTCGAGAATCCGTTGTAGTTACTTGGTGTGAAAGTTTTTGCTAAATTTTGACTTATATTTAATTTGCTGAGATATCGCTTTATATAAACTAGACACAAGATGTCCAGATTTAGCAAAGAACATTTTTGGGGTAAGCAGAGCTGCCAACCATTTGACGTAAAAATGAGTGTGAAACATAGAAAGTCCAGGACTCGTCTCACCCCTGGCAGGGGTCTTGTGGGGGGGGAGGACCAAACTATGCCCAGAAAATTTTTGCTTTTTGTGTAGCAAAATCAAATACTTGCTTGAGAAATACTTGAAATTGAGGCTAGTGAGCTTTCTTATCCTGTTAGTGAACTTTTTTGAGAGTTCACCATATGCTGTATTAAAACTATTATAATTATATACAAATGTTCTTTTCTACATATGAATAAAGCTCAATAGCACCCAAAAGTGCTTAATTTTCATTAACTGTAATACCCTTTAGTGTAATATATACATCGTGAGACTCATGCACACTAATGTGTTATTGAGAGTATTGCTACACTAATTATGTTGTGTTGCTTGGTATGGTGGAAAAGAAGGCCATTCAAGTCAGTGATTTGTAAACTTAAATGTGAAGTTGTGGAATGTGTGAGAACTGAAATTTGGTGCATGTGCACGTGTTGAAGACTTAAAATGCGTGCAACACATGCCTAATGCGTAAGAGTTGGTAGGCCTGGGTAAGAGTCAATCAATGAATGAAACAATAAAAAAAGTGTCGAGTGAGCAAACTGGTTATGTCTGGAGAAGTGTGAGCTGTAGCTTTTTGCTGTGTTATATAAGCTGGACGCAATCTGTCCAAATTTAGCAAAGAACATTTTTCGGGTTAAAGTCGATCAATTAATGAAAAAATAAGAAAAGTGTCGAATGTTAATTGTAACGATAGTACTAGTAGCAGCACGCTAATAGTTTCATCTAAAATACGCAAAAGGGTTATCATCGTTAGACCGTGTTAGGTAAAAACGTTAATTAGCGGTAAAAGTAAAAAATATAACCTAAATCAAATTTATGATTGCTATCGCTTACATTTAGACTTGTATGCATCTTTGTTTACATAGAATTATGATAATTTTTTATAATTTTGTTCTGTGTATTTGTGGTGCAGAAAATATCGGCTCCTGAATCTCTCACTTTTCGTCAAACTTGAAAGAAATTGGGGTTAGTTAACCTACATGGGCTTACTGTAAGTTGCGATACTATTAAATGTCAGGCAACAGAAATGTCGAAATGATTTCTTCCGAATAACAAAGTGTGGCTTGTACAATTCTCGAGTTTCGATATTTTTCATGTGGGCAATCCTTGGCATGCCTCATTGAGGGATTCAGTCGATTTATTCACTTAATTATACTTATTATAAAGTAGATGAATTTTATTTTTTCATAGGTTGTTTGTTATCTTCATCCAGCAGCAAAGAAACTTGGAGCTACAATGGTGATGCAGCAGAGTCAGATGACGATGAAGAAGATCCTGATTACCTTGATCATTCACTTTACGTTAAACAGGTTTTTGATTCTTAACTTGTGCGTTAACAGTGTATTAAGTAATTTAAAAAGTAAAGATGTCCTACAGTTTATTTATTAATTAATCATATTTTACCAGATTTTTTTCTAGTTTGGATTTTTGTTGCAAAACTTCACATAGCTAGATAATTCGGTAACAGGTAACATAACACAACGATTCCATTTCTTCTTGTAATACAACTTCACTTGTAAAGCTATTTGTCACGCTAGTCAATAATCATGAGCGGATGACAAATCAAGAGAAAATGTAAAGTTTCATTACAACACAAGCACTGCAAGTTGATCGTTGAAATTTGGTACTAGATAGGGGACTGATTTTTATGGGTGTAATCTGTGACTTTGATTCGGTGACAAGGTCATTAGTCATTTGCAATTCAAAAACTGTAAGAAGTTGGGTAAAAGTTCAAATGTATGGTTATAATGTAAGACTAGGGATTGAGGTCAAGTTTCATAGATTGTTAGCATCTTGAGTGGCTGGTTCACTTTTTTAGTCACTAACGATTCAAAAAAATAGAGAGAACTGGCAGTCAATTTGAGTAATTCAGTACCAGATGTGACATATTTTACCTTTAGTGAACAATCATTGAATAGTGACCTTCATTTACCAGACCACAACTTTAAGTTTATTTCAAATACAAAATCTGTGAGTAGTCAATCAAATTTGAGGGTTTGTAAGTACCAATTGCAAGAAAGAGTTTAGTAGTACAGTTTGCGGCCTTGCATAAGTAGTCACAGGTCATTTACAACTCAACAATTGGAAGGACTTGAGTAACTTAGGAGTCGATCACTTGTTGAATGAAACAATTTCTAGCAAATCAGTTATTGTGCAGGCAAGCGTAAAGCATTTAAACAAAGAAATCAAACCCGAAAAACAACGCAAATCTGTGTCATTTGAATTTTGAAGTCAAAAACAAAAGTTTAAGTTATCACTGGTCTTGAATGTATGCATTTCTAGGCACTGGAAACACGTCATAATCTATGCTTGCGACTATTAAACTTTACTTTTATGTTTACTGTTTGAGTTTTAATTTGCAAACTATTCACAATTTTTGTGCAGGCTGTTTTGGGTGCAGGAGCAAAACCTGGTCAAAGAAATTTGGTTGAAGTGGAAACAACAGACTATGATGGCAAAATTATTAAAAATGTGATATTTGCTTTGATATCTAGCTCTTCGGAACAGGTTTGTGCTTTGAGAAGTTCAAAAATATGGTTCTTTGAATTTTTTTTTTAAAAATTCAATTATGATTTAGCAAAACTAAAATTCAGAAAACTTTGATGTACGTGTAGTAATCTATCTGTGGTAGTGATAACTAGTTGGCTATTGGTTCCTGACAACATCAGAAATTGAAGAGATTGCAATGTCTGTCTACTGACATTGTAAATAGATGTCAAAGGTCAGAATACCGCTGTTGTTTTCCCACCCAGTGCTACCCATGCTCTGTTAGTTTTGTTACCTCACTTCGAAGTTCATTTGAATTATATAAGGAATTATATAGGAATAACTAGCAAATGACCTTGACCCATTCATGCAATGTGTACAAAATCTGCATCATTATCTGATGATTATATGATTATTCATCCTGTCCATTCAGTGCTTTAATTTTGAAGATGTTAGAGGCTATAGCTGAAATGGCAAATGCCAACTGACCTTAACATTTTGATCTAATATCACAGTATGCTACATCATTGTTTCAACTGCTATTATAGATACCTGCATAATAAGTTTCCTGACCACCTATACTTGCCCCTGTATTTTTCACTTATTGATACAAACTTGTTTTAGCCCATTTGCCTGCATCACATGACCTGGGCATGCGCACTTTTTTAAAAATACTTGGTACATATTTGCCCTCACGCAGGTACCCGTACGAAGAAGGCTAATATTGTAAGAAGAATCGAATGACAAAGCCATTTGCTAACCATTTCTTGAGCTTTTAAAGTCCCAAGTGTATATCTTCTCCACTATGGTTAACTCAGTGGTTTAAAAGGAATTGAGTGACAATCTAAAAACTTACCGGTGCCCAGCATCTTAGTCTTAAGGTGTAATAAACACAGTGAATTTAAGGAAGATTTTGCTAGATTTGGCATAGATTTTAATTAATATTTTTAGTTTGCAAGTGATATTGGATTCTTTGCACCAGCTACATTCAGGCTGGTAGAAGGAGATGGTCCTGTGCACTTGAGCGGCTGCCATATGGTTGGTAAGTGCTTTCATTGTTCAATGCTAATAATTTAAATTGTACATAATGTCAGGTAACTTGCATTTTTGTTTTGTGTGCCAGTATATGGATATTTTACATAGTTTACTTTGGGCGTTGCTTCAGCGTTGGATGTTGTCGGTGATGCGCAACTCGTTTTGGGAAGCAAGGAATGTCAATCTCTATCCTATAATGTGAAGCACACAAGGGAAATGTGTTCGAATAGCCACAGTTAATTGAAGAGGTTTTAAATCTGACATAAAGCAGACACACATTGCAACAGACATGGCCTCATACAAAATCGATATTACTGGTGTGCAAGAAACGCACTTAACTGGATCTAGAGTTATAAATCTTATTTCTGCAAATGGTACAAAATTTGGTTTTTACTGTGCTGGAGCAAAAACTCGTAAAAATGACATTGTAAGAATAATAGTATAGCAAGAATTTAAAGCCACTTTCAGAAATGACTGAAAGGATCTGCATGCTACAAGTAGATATTAATAACGACAAACGTGCAATAAAGTGCACTTATGGGAAAAATAACGACAAACATGCAATAGTCAGCGAAAAATACCGATTTGCGAGAGAAATTTTACAGTGATTTAGATGTAGTCATGCAATCTATAAGTAAAAGTCATATCCTATATTTAGCTGGAGTTTTTGATGTTAAAACAAGTTTAGGATGTTTGCATTATCCAACATATAACATTGGCAAATTTGATAAAGGACTCATGAACAGCAATGGGGAATATTTGAATAATTTGAGATTAACCAATTCAACACAAAATGGTTCGCAGAGCAACATAGGTAGCACCTAACAGGCAAAGTCTGAAAAAATCAATCAGAAAACAGATAGACTACATAATAGTAAGAAGAGAGCACAAAATTTTTGTTAACGATTCTCGTTCGTATTCTGGAACACAAACCTTCTCAGATCATCGATTAGTTATGGCTAAATACAATATAAACTGGTTTTTGAAGACCACTAAGAAACCTACCTTGCAGAAATTTGAGTTTAGTAAGCTAGAAGATCAAGAAGTTAAATTAAAATATCAACAGACAGTTGAACATCAACTGATGCAAAGTCTGGTGATGAGGTCCAACAGCAAAAGAATAACATAGTGGATTCGTGTATGGAAATTTCAAAAAAATTCTGGTATATAATAAGAAACACAAATCAAAGAAAGTAGTCAGTGGTACACAAGTTGAGCAGTTATCCTATGAGAAAAAGAAATCAGGTTAAACTATAACGTGATCACAGACTTCAATATTAGAAGAGTTACAAGTATAAATGAATAATAAGATATGAGAACTAAAGAAAACTATTAAACAAATTGAAGAAGAAAGACTGCTAAAATTATTAAAGATATAGAGAAAAGTAAAAAAAGATTCCACTCTGGTGTTTAAAGCTGTGCTGTTAGAAACATTAACAGAAATAAACTGAAAGAAAAAATAGTAGTACAAACTACAAGTGGACTTACAACTGATGAAATAGAAGCAGCAGAATTAATTACTAAGTTCTTTGAAAAAAACATTCGTCATTGCTAATTGAAAACTCTGCCTGATTTGGAGCCTGTAGATATCGAACCACCTTTTAATGAAGAAGAACTATATTGTGCAATGAAATTTCTAAAGAACGACAAAAGTCCAGTCATTGATAATTTGGTAGCTGAACAATTAAAATATGGACCTAGTTTAGTAAGCTCAGGATTGCTAACTTGTTAAATGATGTTGCAAAAATGGGAAATTATCCAAAAGAAGCTAAGAAGGTGTTCTAGTACCAATTCCAAAACCAAAGAAGAAAAAAGGACCAGTAGAGAACTTAAGGCCAATAATTCTACTAAGTCTATTGAAGAAAATTTTGGCAATTTTTGTGATCACGCACACACGACCGACTAAACAACACTATACCAATTATCCAAACTGCATATAGAATAGGAAGGAATACTGCAGAATTAATCATGTCTGCAAAAATCTTAGCCGAAAAAGCTATAATTTCAATCAGTTCTAACCAGCAAGAAACTATCCCTCAAAACAAGGCCGAGACTCTTTCATGCATATGTAACCAGTATATTGACATACAACAGTGAAATGTGGTGCTTTACTACAATGCAGGAAGCAGAAATAGATGAGTTTCCCAGAGGCCTACTCAGAAAAATCTTAAAAATAAAGTTACCTTATATCATTTCAAAAGAGCAGCTATATAACAGAGCCAAAGAAGAACATTGGAGTACTAAAATCAGAATCAGCAGACTAAGATGGGTAGGACATTTAATGAGATCACCAGAAACAACACCAGTAAGATTAGCATTAAACGAGGCATTGAAACCTATTAAACGACCTCCAGGCAATCCAAAAACAACTTGGATATCGAGAATTCGTAAACATTTACAACAGCTGGAACCAAATCTAACAATAGCATTACAGAAATTAAAAATTTTAGCTGCACACAGGACACAGTGGAGTGCTGTAATAAAGGACAGCGGCTTCATGTCTACAATAGATGTTTAGAGCAACACAAGAAGAAGAACTTTGG
Organism: Tubiluchus corallicola; assembly: GCA_030141605.1. NCBI lineage: Eukaryota > Metazoa > Priapulida > Priapulimorpha > Priapulimorphida > Tubiluchidae > Tubiluchus > Tubiluchus corallicola. Next base: position 232,318 of record JAQGDQ010000265.1, read on the forward strand.
GAAAAAGTCGACATTTCTGTTGATTATTTTAGTGTCATAATTTTATTCACTAGATGGTGCCTGCCCTCATTGTTATGTTGGTTACATTTACTTGTAGTTTTAATTTGTCATGCTGTGCAGATCTAATAGGTTCCATATAGTAGGTTATTCATTCAATATTATGAGCGAGTCAGAAATCTTAAAAATATTTTACCAGCTGTTGCTCGCTCTGATGCATGATCATTTCTATAGGTAGCAGTAGCTTTATTATTATTATTTTGTTTGTGATGTCTAAAAGCAGAACAAATACAAATTTACAACACCTTACAAAAATAAGGCAGACAAAACAAAGTCATAATTAGTAGCCAGTTCAGACATCACAGGCAGACCCATAAGGTAAAAAGTTATTAAATGGGGTCCTAACACATAATGAATACACATAAGAGTTCACATTTTACCAAAAATTGTGACAGTGCTGAAATGAATGAGTAAATGGAGCTGAGTACTAGACTAAAGCAAATATGTAAGAAATAAGAACAATACATTCATAGAAGTCACTGCTTCACTGATTACGATTTCAAAATTTACTTGGTACAAATTTTGACTAGACATTTATGACAGGAACAGGTGGACAAGAAATTTTAATAACACATATATACACTCTTTTTCTTGTTTGGACACATTAGAAAGGTGTATTTCAGATCTTATATTTCAAGATAATATTTCAATCTTGCTTTTGATTTTACCTTATCAGATAAATATATATGTATATATTATTGTTATTAAGTTGGTGGTTGTAAGCATGGTGATGATTCTTTCGAACAACATTTAAAATCAAGAATAGATGTGGTGTTTCTTCTACACTGTGCAGTACACAAAATAAATTTACATTACTCTAAGAAAGTGCTCTTTTTTCCACTTTACGTACCATATGCTTTGAGCTTTGGCGATTGGAGACCTTTTTATTTTTGTGCAAAGTCTTAACTTCGTCATTATCTAGTCAGAGGGTGCACTTATATAGGAACATATTTTTCACATTGCGTCATCTTTTTTCAGATGTATCATATGGAGATTTTGATGATGAAGACGAGTCGGATGATGAAGAAGACGATGAATCGAAACATGTCACTGAAATGAATGCGTTGGGCAAGCGCAAGGCAGCTAATGCTCAACAAGGAAAGAAAGCTAAGGTGAAAATCCCCATTTATTTTGCATTAGTGGAAAATATGCTCTGACTAATTTTCTTCTCAGTTGTAACTAAATATTGGTATGCTTGGCACTCTTGAAAGTAACCAATCCCCTAGTAATGTTTAAGTTGTTTAGGAAATTTCAAAAACCGTTTGTTTGGTAGAAAACTGTAAGCAGTTTAGCATTAAAAGTGTAATCTCTGTATTATACGAAAAGTGAAGTGAGAGAGGAAGAATGTTAACAAGAGCGAGGTTAAAGAGAAGAGGAAAATGTAGGGAGGGAAGACCTAAGATAGAAAGGAAAAGGGAAGGGCAGAAGATTAACAGAAGTATTCAATACTGGAAAGTCAACACCATGAGCAAAATGAGGTAGGACAAAGATGGGAGGGAAAGAAAAGAAAAAGAGTAGAAAAGTCAATATTGAATTTCGTAGGAAACAATACAATTATGCACAGAAAAGTTTAATGTTGCTGATTGTCAGCACTAAGCTGAATGAGGGTTATAGTAATGCCTCCGTTAGTCACTCCATAATTTTTATTATTGGCTCTGTGGACAACTTTTAAGCCAAACTGTCTGACCCAAAGCTTTCATCTTTGGATTCCTAGGGCATTTGTGAGGGTCTCAAGGTTCTCAATACTTGAAAAAAATTATGCACGCATTTTAAGCTTTGATCCTAAGCTTTCTGTTGCGATAATAGAGGCATGAATCTAAATAAATCTTATTAATACACTTGCAAGTAAAAGAAACCGTGAAGCCCGAGTTGCTGGACACTTTGAAGTGAATTTTGTGTAGTTGATTCTATGCATTAAGTTTGCAAACTTTTTTGTTATTTTGTAGAGGTGTTTGTCTAGAGAGGTGTTCTTAATTATGACAATGATTATAATGTACATACATGTATAAGCACTGTTCCTTTTTACTTGTTAAAGGGTTTTTAAGGAAATGGTGGAATTTGATTAAAATTTTTCCTATAAGTAACATTGATCTGTATATTGTAAACAAGAGAAATTGACCACGATAATTTGTCAACATGGCAAAAACTTTAAGTGACTGAAATATAATACGAAATAGTTCAGAGGAATTGAAGGAGAAAAGCACTTGTAAAAAGTGTAAGGAAGTGAAATAGCACATTTTTACAGATGCAAATTTTTGTTTTAAAGAAATTAAAGAAATACCGAACCCAACGTTAAACCAGATTGATCCCGCATAAAATACTTAAAGGGAAATATTGCTTTTTCAAGAATGACTTGTAGGAATGAATTATTACTGAGGATGTTTAATTTCACTTTTGTGCCATTAGTTTAATTTTGGCTGTTACATGTATTTTGCCAGTCACCAATTAGATGGACAATAGCGCCTGCATCTCGGAAATGCAGTTGCACCAAAAACAGTCACTGTACCTGTCAATTCACAATTCAGTTTGATGTGGCATACACTTGTAGTGAACATGCACTTTGGCACAGGGATAAACTTGCAATTTAAATTTATGGACTTAAAATTGCCGAGTTGGTGTAAGTCATAGTCAGTGCTGTGCAACTGCACTGTATTTCAATTTTTGCTTTTGCCAAGACGTACAACATGCTTGCTGAATATTTGTGCCATTACAAAATTATTATCAGTTGCTGCCACTGCTAATTAAGTTTTTAACTTATTTACTTGTCAGAAACAGTTTGACATTACTATATGTCATAATAATGTGTACTTTTTATTGTACTTCAAAATGGGTCGGTCAGGATATCCTATTTATTAGCAATTTATCCTATTTTCCATGTAATAAGGTTAGGTATTCTGTCTTTGCCTATGTTTATTACATATAACATAATTTATACATTTTTTTATTTGCTTACAGGTGATGAAAGTGGACAAAGGTGCAAAAGACCATCAAAAGGTGTGTGACAAATATTTATCGTTAAGTGTAGTATATAAACAAATAAACATTAGTAAAAGGCAAAGTACTATAAAAGCAAAAATGTTAATTAGTATAGGATTTGAAAATTTTATTTGTGCACAACTTAAATTACATTATATATATATATATATATATCATGTAATTTAAGTTGTGCGCAAATAAAATATTCAACTCCTATACTAATTAAAATTTAATTAAAGTTAAATAATTCAAATGTGTATATATATACAATATATATACAATATATATATATATATATATATATATATAATGTATTTTAGTGTACAATATTTTAATCAATTTATGCAATATCATTTATGCTGTATTAAGTGCTATAGATAATGAATAACCTAGATAATAAAAATATACATTAATGTACCGTATTTTCCCATGTATAAGAGACCCTTGTGTATTAGACCCCTTCAATTTTTAGGCAAAAATTCTGGAAAAAAGTTTTTTGGTAATGAATAACTTTATTCATCATAGAAATCATTAAATTCCTCATCACTCTCATCAAAAATATCAACTGGAGTCAGACCTTCAGCAATTCCAGCCAGTTCATCATCAGAGGAGTCACTCTGCTCAAAAATGGCATTGTCCTCTGTGCCGTCCATGGCATTGGAGATGCCGCACTTCTTGAAAGATTTAATAATGACCTCTGGCTTTACACCATTCCATGCCTTGAGGACCCAGCTGCAGACTTCTCCAAGGTATAAGAGACCCCCTATTTTTAAAGTGAAAATTCTGAGCAAAAAAGGGTCTCTTATACATGGGAAAATACGGTAATTATTATAAACAAATTCTTAACTTTAGTGACTTTTTTTAGAATGGCGGCGGTGATTACTTTGACGACGAAGAAGAGAGTGATGAGGACGAAGATGATGAGGAGGCAGACAACGCAAACAATTACAGTATTGAAAACATGGTAACTTGCTATCATAAATTTTTCCAGTTTAGTCATTTCCACCGCTTTGTACCAAAGACATGATGTCGTGATATTTCACTTCACTGGAAAAACAAAATTTCTATTGGTTTTCTTTTTTGAAACACATTGTGCAACCCAAAGTAAACTTAAACTAGATCAATATTCATCATTATAATTTAAACTTACTACATTTTTAAACGCTCTGGTATCATCAGCCCCGTCACTTGTTTTGCTGCACAGTCAGAGCTCGTTATAATGCCCTCCCACCTTTTAATGCCAACCTTGCTTAACGTCCAAATTTTTAGCAAAACAAAATATCTATATTCACCTTGTTTATGACAAAGTCATAAAAAACTTAAGATTCTGCATTATGACCAAAATTGCAACTGTTGACAGTGAAAAACCTTTGCTAACTTCATCTTTGTCTCAATATCATAATTTTACTATTGCCGAATTCTCTCTTCGTGCTTGATTAGCTAGGAAATCCTTTTTATTGCAAGCCATTTTAACACTTGTCTGTCATGTGACCGGGCCAAGCCCACTTTTCGAAAAATTCTTAGTACACATCTTCCCTCGACCGCCACAATAACATAGGCTTCTAGTCCAAATACTACAAGCGGCGTTGAGTGACAAAGTCATTCTCCCCAATTTTAACATTTTGGGGCCTGCTGCTATGACCTGCTTTGACCCAGAGGTCACCATTCTTAGGTAGTTCTCTGGCCACCTATGTTAGGTGCCCACTCTGCAAGTTATGTGATTCTAGCTCTTATAGTTACAGAGTTATTAACCAGACCTTATATTAACAGTTTCGCCTATGTCACGCCTGACCAGGTCACACCCACTTTTCGAAAAATACTTAATGCACATATGCAGCCACTCTCCTACCCACACATGGATAAACATTGACTCCTAGTCCAATACTGTAAGAGGAGTTCATTGGCAAAGCTGTTCGCCCTAATTTTCACGTTTTGGATCCTAACTCGGACCTTTCCTAGACTCCAATTTCCGGAAAATACTTAATGCACATCTACCCCACAGCACCTAAGTACCTGTGAAAAATTTGAAACCTAACTTAAAGCCCTAGGAGGAGTTGAGCGACAAACAGAAAACTGACCGATGTCCATTGTACTTGACCCATTGACCCGAGGTCACTGTTCTCCATACCACTCTCTGTCCCCCACCCTGACGTGTCTACCCACCAAGTTTGGTGACTCTAGGTACCATTGTTTTGGAGTTATTCACTGTCGTAGCACGGAAATAATAAATAAACGGTTCATTTCCTATAAGATTCTGCTATATGCAGAATCTTAATGTACCACGTTGTAATGCCAAACTCGCTATAATGCCAATTATTTTGTTTTCCCAAAGTAAGCGGTTATATAAACTAGTTAATTATAAAGTAGCCTAGAATTAGGAAAGACTGATTTACTTGTGAGTGTTGGTTTTGATTTTCGCAATGGCCTTGTTTGCGATAGATTTACACTGTTGTTCACTTATTTAACAGGAAGATGAAGAAAGTGAAGAAGAGGAATCTGAGGAGCCAACACCTGAGTAAGTGATAATAATATTCCTTTTCACGTTTCACTGTGCACATGCGCAGTTGCTGTAGGTCAAAGGTTAAGTGTACCACAGCAACGCGTCTTAACTACAACTTTCATATCACCAACGCCTCTTAATTACAACCGTCACGGTGACATGTGAGTAAAGTAAAGCATGTCAGTTCAGTAATTTCAGTTATTTTACGTGGACTATGCATTAGTCTGTGCATAGAGTGATTTATTAGCAGGGTCTTGCTCGTGCTAGCAGGAACAAGAAAAATAAAACTGTTACTGTTATGAGGTACGAGGTGTTGTACACAAATGCATTGTCTTGTACACTTAACCTTTGACCTTTTCACGATCATCAATTGATGGAACTGTGAAAAGGCTTATTATATACAGTATGCTTGTGGTATCAGAATTTTCTTCAAGGCTATACTGCTGTTTTTGAAATTTGTTCGTTTTTAATTTATACAAACTTATGTCTTTGCAAGGACGCTCCAATCAACTTGCATTTCAAGCTTAATACATGGACTTGTTTAAAACCGGGTTGATAGGGTTTGTAGAAAGATGGAGCTTCTCTTTGGGAGAATCATTGATGTAAAATTCTATTCAAATGACATAGTACTGAAATTTGATATTATAACAGTTGAAACTTTGAAGAGTACAACTTGCTGGATTAAGGAGATCGATGTTTAATAGTGCTGATAGCATGAAATTTTGCACAAAAAAATCCATTAGCAGAAAATCCTCTGATTCAGAAAATGAGTCGATGGTTTTTTTATGGGATTTATCTTGCAGAAGGCAGACTGTGACGGTGCACATATATTTCTTGATTATTTTTGTCAGGATTCTGATTATTTATTTAATTAGGCTCGAAAGCGCACCTCACAAAAGAAATTGATTTTTATTAACCATCGAATTAAAGATGTGATAAGCTGAAACATGGATTTTCCTAAAGCACGTGTTATGGGTTCTGTGTTATTTCCCAAACGTGTAACGTTGTCACTGTTGTGATGTAGTATTTAGGAAAAATTACTGATTGACAATCTCAATTAATCTAAATAAACTAGGCATTAAGTTCAATTGCTTTATTTAATTACAAATATAATACGCATGAAAAAACCTGTGCACTTATCATTAAACCAAAACTGTACAAGTGTATACGAGGTTACAAGCATACCGGTACCGGGTACCACGTCAGAGCTCCAGTCCTGGCGTTAACTGCGTCACCATTCCATTTCCATTCCATGACGATGGTTTCATCACTCCACTTTGTAAATGTATCTGCAACATTCCATTCCATTCCATGTGTTATCGATCCAAACCATACCATCCGTCATTCGATTCCACCACGTTCCGACAGCTGCTGGCAGCTCACCTCACAGATCGCCACCTCTTCGCCTCACCACTGACATGGTAGCTACAGCTTTCTCGTGATACGACAGTCTAGCTTGCTTGACTCCGTCTCGCTGCTGGGAGTCTCGCCAATACAAGTCTAGATTAAGTTCCGTATTCCATTGACCATATTAACAAGCCGTTTCTATTCTGCTTATATCATTTGAGGAAGTTCTACAATAGTATAAATCAAAACATCCCAATTAATCTCGTTAGAGATGTTCTAACTGAGTGGACAGACTTTAAACGTGCCTACCACAAGTTACGATATGCTCAAAAACCAAGTATCAACTGTCTAGCTAGATTGAGAAATTCACTTCTCCACGACCTGTAGGAATCACATGTGTTTATGCATTTTTAAAATAACCAATGAGAGGCAAGTATGAGTTAAACACAACTAGGTTACCTGTACCGATTTCACAACTGTACATATGCAAAACTGAACTGCTTCATCTCTTAAAGAAGTATTTTAAGTTCAAATAATCTCAAGACTATAATATCGCAACATATTGATATTAATCTAATTGTTAAGAATAAAAATTGTTAGGTAAAGCAGTGTTTATTTGGCTTGTGTACGCATTCAAAATAAAAAATCAAACTTGGTCAGTAGTACGTCCGATAGGGTACGAAAATAGGGCGCTATCACACAGATGTTATTCTACCAAAACTCTGGAAAGTTAATGTTTGAATTAACAGGATGAGAAATAGCTGCAAGTAGAAATTTGCAACGAACTGACGTATGAGGGAAAACCGTTCTAGTTTGGAGAAGATTCAGTGTAAAATGGAAAAGCTGTAAAAACAAGTTGAATGTATGAATGAATATTTTGTAAAGGGAAAGCTTATGTCAGCTTGAAAACAAGTAACAGTTATCTCACCTGTTGACTTTTCGTCTAATATTAGGTACTGAGATGGCGGCATCAGCAAAATTAAAAACTAACTAATGAGGACTATTATTGTGCAAATCTGATCAGTTGCAGTTTTCTGATGATGTGATGACATTATTTTTGGTAATGGATGCAAATTACCTGATAGTAAATGCTTTTTACTTCTTACTCGAAAAATATTGTTGTGACGTAAAAAGTACAATTGTTTTCTCAATTGTAGGAAGAAACCGAAAGGGAAAGCGGGCAAAGTAGCAAGCAAAGAAAAAGCAAAGGTAAGTATTTACAGTATAATCCAATTATGACGACTTATTACGAGCGAATTTCAAAGTCCCGCCAAATTTTAGGGTTAAATGTATTTAAACCTTGCTTATAGCGAGCTCCGGCATTATGAGATTTTGCTTATTGTGAGGAAATTTATCCGCCCTGTGATTGTATTTACCCTGTGTATAACGAGGGTGAGTTCTAAAACAATGTGTTTGTAACATGTGCTGCATCACCATGGGAAAAAAAGGTCATGAACAACTAGGCGTGAGAATTCATTTATTGATCATGCATACATCTACGCTACGTAAAACACTCAGCTATCAGTAGACATTGCATATAAATGAATCACATTCCCAGTAGGCGTTTAAAAAGGAACTTGCCAGCCGTTTTATGCAGCAATTTATTGTAGAGTGAATTAAATGTACCTTAGTCATAGAAATAATAGTCCTATAGAGTCTAAATACCTGCCATACCAATAATTAGTTAAACTTAAGTAAGTTTGTGTGATATACAATATTTGATTCTTTTTTTGTTGAAAATACCTGGGCTTTCACAGTTAGTACAGCGACTTTGGCTTTGCGCCACCTCGATCAACTGTCTAGATGTTCAATACTTTAGTTTCAGCACACTGAGTGCTGCAACACACTCAACCACAGGTCAAGTTATACAAATTATTGGAATTTATGAATGACAAGAGCGATGTCAACAGTTTCGAACCGTCTATGCAGGGTGGTTCTAAGCAAAGCAGCTAAACAATCAGAAGTTTTATTTAAAAACATAGTTATTGCTAAAGTGGTGAGTAGTCTAATTAAAAGATTAGGCAGAGTAGCTGCATTATAACCATACTCGTTAAGTACTATAAAAAGCAATCTGATCACAGCAACGTGTTACACGTATCTTTCCAACACTGTATGGGTAAAAGCTTTCACTTCTACATTTAAACAGTTGACCTCGGCTACAACCTGACTCAGTTATAGCGAGCAAATTTTCACGGTCCCTTGAATCTCGTTATAAGCTGACTATAAGCACTGTATTTAATAATATGTTAGACCTAAAAAAATAAATATTTGTAGTGTTTTAATTGTGATACATTTTGTACACATACTAGCATAATATGATGGAAAGTAAGTCACAACTGGCATAATTTAGCCAAACCATCTGTAAAAATGACGATGGTTAATGATACCAAGACAGTTTTCACATTGTCAACCCGTGTTAAGTACATTAAAACAAACTTTTATTATGCGGCCAGGATGTATTGCAAGATTGTACATAACCTATCAGTTTCCTAAAAGGAAATTAGGTAACGGAAATAGAGTTGGGCTTATTCCAACGGCACCATTCAGACTAAAGAGTTTTCTCTCTGTGAACGGATTTGCGAGTTCTCTCAGCAAGTTATTGCAAACTCTCAGAGAGTAGACAAACTCTATTCATTGTGAGAACTCTAGAGAGAAAACTCTCTAGTCTGAATGCAGTGTACTGTAAGTATAAAGATCAATTTGTGTATTTCATGCTATCCATGTAATAAACTAGCAATCTAAGCGAAAAATATTTTTACTTGTTCGGTTGATTTCCTAATGTTTTCTGTGTAAAATATCATTGTAATGCATTGTATGCTTGTGGTAAATCTAATAAATTCTAAAATTATAAATGTTAATTTTTGTAGCCCATTGCAAGTGAATCAGCAAAAAAGAAGAAGGGAAAACCCCTAGAGGTGAGTTGTCTTGTTTGGTTTCATACAAGTTCTTCAATCATCCTATTAGTAATGTGGTGAGTATTACCATCGGCCAAGAGTGCATTACTCGTGAGCAACATCAGCTCCTGAGCAGATAGGATTATAACTTCTGAATAATGACACATGATTAAGATAGATGAATTCTGACATTAACCTTCTCAATTATGAGAATAACAATATGAAGAAATTGAAAACTCTCGAGCAACTGTTATGCATGGAGAGAGACTACTAGCCCGCAGAGTGAATAGTACTTCAAAAGTGTGTCACTCATAAACAATTAAATGCAGTTTTTGCATTGTGCAATTCAGTACCTATGCTTGCTATACAATTTGCTTGAATCTAGCAATCTGTCTTTGCCATTGCATAGCATTTAAATCTATGCTTGCGAGTAAAAGAAGCATAAATCAGACATACTAGCAACTTGCAAACATATCTAGTCAGACACGTACACGCATGTTGTAGTTCATGAAGTATTTGATGTAAACTTATGTGCGTAATTTCGAGCTTACGGCTACAAAATTTTTTCTTTTTTGGTGGAATTTGCACAGAAATAGCTAGAGTTCCATTTGTGTTTAAAATAGACCTATTTTCTTGCACATTTTCAGCTTCACCTGATTTTTCAAAGCATTAAATTTTTCTATTATAGAGTAGTCCTAGCAAGAAAACATCTAAGGCTGGTGCTAAGAAAGGAAAAAAGTAAACGAAGAGACAGCTGGCTTCCACCATTTCCATTTTGCTTTCTATGGGCATAAATACTCAGTACTGCTATATATAAACCGGTGATCATTTCTGTTTCACTCCTTTTTGTTACGGTTACCAATATCTAGTGCCAATAACGATATGTAGGCACAACCAATAACAACAATTAAGATTGAAAATTTACGTAACTCGGCAATTTATATTTATAAAGGTTATAAAAGCAATCATTTTTGAAATTTAGTTTTGTTTATTTTTGGAAATAAGAGAACTGGTACGTGGATAATGGTATGTAGTTACAATAGTCATATCTTAAGGTTCTACAGTTCTCCTTTTCCTGATGTTATTACAATGTTTAATCAAGAGATAATTGTTTCATTTTGTAAGGTAATATAAGCACCAATTTAACGTTATTTTATATAACTTTATACCATTTAATATCACGTAACTTGTAACTTTCGAAATATTATATTGACATTACAATGTTTAATCAAGAGATAATTGTTTCATTTTGTAAGGTAATATAAGCACCAATTTAACGTTATTTTGATATATCCTTATACTTTTTAATATCACGTAACTTGTAACTTTCAAAATATTATGTTGACGTTATAAAGTTTTTTTGATGAGCATATTAAATAACAGTTGTTATTGCATTTTGTTTTTTCTAGCATTAGAAGACTAAACTGCTCTTCGATTTGTTCTATATCAAGAACTATTTTTGTTGCCCTATACAATTTACATAAGCATGTACAATATTCTATAGTACATAGGTCCTTACATGGATACATATTCATACAAGAAAAAAAGTTTTCATATGTTAAAACTTTACAAATTAAAAATATTGATTAAATGCAAAATGAATGATGGGAAACATAAGTATTACAGATGCTTTTCGGAATACTCAACATAAACTACTCCCACAAAATTAATCTTCGTGATTTAAAATTTTGCTATTATATCTCGTCATTTTGTACGAGTGTTGAAAGGCATGGGTATATACAAGATCACTGTTTGAAACCTCTGCAGTTCTTTATATATAAAAATGTTACTTGGAATACAATTTTGCGAGTGGTAGGAATTGTGTGAGTATACCTCACTGCAGTCAGATTAATGTTCAAATAAAGAAAAGTGCAGTGCAGGCATGCATTTGTCTATGTTTACTGTTGTTGCTATGGACTGAATAACTGGAGGGTAGCAGATGCAAGAAGAATTGCAGTGGCAGAATGACATTGGTCGATTAGGTAAAGACGTATTGGACGCGATGAGAACACATAGTGAGGCAATGCCAAGCACATTACCATAATAGCCAGCAACGACGACATGGTAAGACTTCCTCTTAATGTGTCTATTTGCAACACACCCCTGTAATAGAAAATGAACACCTTACAAGCAGATCAGCTTTTTTGCCTTAGATTATTTTGAGAAGTTTTGAGAAACATTAACAGTTCCAGGCAAAAAAGCAATAAATGTGATCAATCACAACTCTAATTCAAACAATTAACACAGTAGCAACGGTGGTTCGTCATCTGGCCCCTGTACCCTTTACATGATACGGAAGTCACTACCCTCTGCCTGCCCCATGTTCTAAGGTTGTTCAAGTTTTTATTGAAAACTTTGACCCATGCACTGTTTTATCTTGTTAGAATGTTATCCCTGCTTTCCAAGATTGTCTGATTCTATATTAATACATTCTAGATTTACTTGAGTATCTTTATGGGACGTGGATCTTAATAGCAATGCTGATGTATTTTGAAACTGGATAAAAATAGTTTTTAATGAACCTGTGATAGTCAGTAGCGTGATGTCTTGTACATTATGTATACTGTGAAGATCATATTCAAATAAATTGATTCTACTAGTCTATGATGCCAAATTCACCCCTTCAAAAGCTAAAATTCCTCTTGGGGAATTCCCCTTCGGTTGAGAACCACTGCATTATGGCCACATGATTTGACTGTATTTTAGCTTAAAGGTAAATTTTGTGCCTCTCCAATAAAATTCAAGCATTAGTTTTTTGAGTGTGATACAGCAGAGTGACATATAGTGCGTAGTGTACATATAGCCACTTAAAATTTTCTTAAGTTAAATTTTTAGCATGACAACACTAATTCTGTCATTAAGTAGTCGTGTCAAGTGATGTCTTTGGGAAACATAGCAGTTTTGCAAAATAAAATAATACTGACTTGCCACAAAAAGTTTAAAATAGGATGCAATTCTTTTGGTGATGATTAGCAATTAGTATACATCTTTACATACCAGTGACCAATGAATTGTCAACTGTACTTTGATTATGTATATACTAGTAGCGTGGTTACCTGACGATATACTTCAGGACAAGAATCCAGATGGCACTACAAATGCTTGTGATGATGAAAGGGCCACTGAAATTCTTGCCCACCTCACTACTGGACTTTCCTGGGTAGACGAGCCGAAGCCAGATGTTGCCAAATAGAAGAGGTGAGTACCATAGCATTCCGACAGCAGTAACAGTAAGCCAGGTTAATACTATATCCAACATGGCTGGACCATAAATTATTGTCCTGCAAAACATTTTAAGCAGATATTTTTGTTAAGTCCCCTGACTTTAGTCAGTAAGAGAGAACCTATTGTCATCATGCGGCGTCTGTCGAGTGTTGTCCACAATTGACTTAATTTTCTATAATTAGCCAAAACCTTTTGTCTCAAGTCATAGACTTTTGGTGTGCAGTAACCTTGGCATAAGATGCATGTCGTGTGTCAAAATGAATGAGCTAGTGTTAAAAGGTCACGACCCAAAGGATCATGAATGCTCAAGTTATGTGGGATTTTGCCCGTTTTGCTAAAATTCTACGCGATGCATGCGGTAAACAAAATGTTCTTATAGCAATTTGGACACTAGATTGTATGACTTTTCAAAAGTCCTGCTGTTGCTATGGTGTACAAGGTCTTAATTTGGCAGTTGCTAGGGTGTAAACATGACCATTTCTTCCAAAACAGATATACATATTCTTTGACAGTTTTGAGACCAAACTGATGCAATATACAGAAAACATTGTAATGCTAGAATTTTTGACACTGCCAAAGTTTTGGCCCACCGGGGTCACCTTGTGGAAACTGGAATTGTACATTATAATTAGGTGCTGCCATCTATGGGCTAATCCTGTTACATTCTACAAGCTGACTTACCCTGAGTATAATTGATGGTCCAGCAAATGCATACACACTGCTCCTCTCCCTATTTTAAAGTAATGGTTGTTGTGAAGCCTGTATTCCAGATTTTTTATTCCTATTCATACTTCTGTGCCTAAACTCAATCATAACAAAGTGAGTGAACAAGAACTTCAAAATGACTTTCACACACCTAAAGGTCATCTACAGCGAATCTCTCAGACATAATGTGTAATATATCAAATTAAAGCTTAGGGCGAGATGGGTTTGACACTGCCACTTTTTGGCCCAGCTGGGATCACCTAAAGGGCACCTACAGGGAATGTGCCAAATATATTGTGTAAGATATTCTAATAACGCTTATGCCGAGGCAGTTGACACATGGTTCATTAAAACATTAACAAATGACTTAGTTTTCTTTATTTTGCCGAAACCTTTTGTCCTTCGTCTTAGATTTTTGATGTGCAGAGTAACCTTTGCATAAAATGCATGTCAAACTGAATGTCAAAATTTTGGGCCATCTGGGGTCACCCAAAGGGCATCTAAAAGGAATGTCGCAAACAACTATTATAATAATTATAGCAAATTAAAGCTTACAGCGAGGTGTGTTCTCAAGGTTCATGAAAAAGTCAGAGGTCAGTGGAAGAGCATCGCAACGAAAATGCTAAGGTCACAGGAATGAATTGTCACGGATTCCCGTGATTGAATTCTACTCTACAGCATTGCAAACTAGTTTATTCCGGTTCTATAACCTTTGCAAATTTATCTAGAGTCATTCAATTAGGTTAACCTTGAATTATTCATACGGGCTTCATTCCGAAGCTATAAATTCCTTCGTCACCATTGTACAGGTGAGCATTTGACGCTTGCTTTTCCTACAAGCAGACGTTAAATGGTCCGCCTAATTCGTTAGGCTAATTTTTTTCCCCTTTCTTCAATAGTTTTTTTTATGGTTATGTGCTGATGTGTATCTATAATTAAGTTTACTGCTGTTATAAGTAGTAACTATGTAATTGCGACAAATCTTGTGAATTGAATAAATTTTATTTGGGTGGCCACTCCTTTTAAACCAATGGTTATGAAGTTTTTGTTAAGAGTCAAAATTTAGTCTAAATTATATGTTTCAGTAACAGCAAACCATTCTAATTATCAACTCGTAGACTTAAGCGTTATGCACCTTTCTCTATAAAAAATATACTAGACTATATACACTTCCACGTAATTGTTTAATTAAGAACCAGGACGACGTCTCTCCCACAAAACTTCATGAAAAATTTTTGAGCTTTTTTCACATGAATATTCCTTTTCAAAAAATAATTGGTTTTTGAACTCACATTATTGTTTACTAATTCACTCATGCACTTACTTAGTCCGATAGTTACTTTTGTTCTCACAGCAATAATAACAAGAACTTCAAATGAGTGTACATTTCACTGCTATTTGCTGACCTGTGTGTTTTCTGTAATGCGGTTTTATGACTTTTCTGTATTATTAGAGTATGTACAATAGAATTAATTTCACTTCAGAACTTCTTAGAGTCTCGTTATATCAATTTAACGACTTACAGAAACCATTATAATGTAACAATTCTTGACACTGCAAAATTTTGCACTATGCAGGGTCACCACCATTTTACATAATATTGTACAATTTTTCTTCAGGGGTCCTACACCGTCATTGGCAGTCTGGTTTCAATTATCATACTGTACATTAAATTTAATTTTTTAAAATTTTCAATGCTGTGCTTCATGATGTGCTCATAGTGTTGTTGCATGTTTTTGTAACATGATAATATGAATTAAATAACTTGGGACTTATTATTCATCTTATTCGACCGAGGACTGCACGGACCGCAAGCTTGGTATAAGCCTTATATATCATGAAGAAACAGTTTACGAGGTGTTTGTCCGAAATTAGAGTTACATTTTAACAAATCAACATTGGTCTAAATGCACAAATTAGCAAAAATGATACTTGGCTTACTCCACTTTCTAAGTAACTTTGTTTTGTGCAACAGTAGACATTTTGACCAATGGCATGCCTGGATTAATCTTTTAACCTGTTAGTGTTACATGGCAAATATGCTTGAGTAGTCATACTGCTGTTGAAAAAACCATGCAATAGAAGTCTTTTATCACTATTATGCTGTAAAATTGTATTGTGTATCTTCCATTTTAGCCAATCAGCAGTGTAAATTTTTTCCTAATATTGAACAGTAATACAATTTAGTAACAATAGTAACTTTTAATTAGTTAACAACCTTTCCGTACACAAACTAAGTTCAATAAACACGGACAAAGTTTGTTCCTAATTTTCTAGCATCATTTTTAGCTCATTTTCTACTTGTTACAATACGTTCAAGCATGGGAGAGATTCAACTAATGTTAATGTATCTTTACACAGTTATTGATTATCTTATTTTTACTTGAGTTATAGGGCACTCGTTCGACTATTATTTCAACTATTGATAATTGGTTCTGCTGCTTTAAACCAGTGTTCAACTACTGCTAGGTACCTACAAATACAGGATGTTTGGAAAGTCACTGTGACTTTTTCAATCGTGTTTTTTGCATTTCCGCTTTTGATCCAAACAAAATAAGAAGGATTCAAGCCTGTATTAATGCCAACGGGAGTCACTTTTGACATTGTTTATAATTGTCATTCATATTCACCTCGTGTATTCTATATTAAAACATGTCTGTTAATAAATATTTTAAGTGCACAGTGACTTTGCTTTCCGAACACCCTGTAGATTTCTTAGATTTTGATTTGTATTTCACATATTTGCGCTTGCTTGCCAATTTGTAAAAAGATTAAGTGTCTTGAACTCTACTGTTGACATTCAAAACTGATTTATTAATTGGTGGATGATTGTTTTTTAATTGCTACATTGGCTTTTTTTGTTCTTCTTTTAATTTTGCATGTTACAGTCTTTGGGTCTACATTCAACTAAATATAAAACCAAGTTACCAAATATTTAGCTTTCTTTCTGTAATATACATTAAATTGGATCGCTCTATATTAATTTATTAAGCTCGCGAAGCTGCGTTGTGCGACACGTAACTTCCAGTGACAGCGAGAACATTAAATCTACATCAAATTACATGCTTGCTAACTTACCTGTGTGCTGTATCGAACTGAAATCGCACGTGACGAAACAAAAACCTAAAGTCAGCAAAAGCTATGTGAAAAGATTAAAACCCAGTGAAATGGTGTAGCAGTTCCAGACATAGCAAATTAATAACTCAAGTTCAAAGAATGGCACAAGGCCACACACTACGTGTAGTTACGACGGTTGTCTTTTATACAGATAGCGGCGTGAGATCCAACAACTAATGCCAATGCGCAATGCCAAAGGGTTATAGAAGTCCAGAAAAGTAGCTGGAGCTCTTATAACTAAGTTAGATAGCAATGATGGAAAGTAATTGTTAAAAACGGGCAACAGGAAAAGCAGCATCAAGACGAATATCCCAATAGACACGAATAAGTGTCTTTGTCCTTTGTCCCTAGAGAAAACCTCAAAAGACACAGGACGAATTATCCCCAAGAGAGAGAGTGTCCCCGCTCTCTTCATGTTGTCACTAGCCCATCACTTAATACGCTCAATGTCAAATTGGATCAGTATTGGAGAAGATTTTGCTATATTCTTCCGCCAAGTGCGCCAAAGAGAAGAAAATGCCTGAAGAGGTCCTCTACTTTCCTGAAGTTATTCGTGTTAGATCCAACTGGGAGCAGAAGCCTACCTGGATACTGCCTCATAAGAAACAATTTAAGAAGGATATCACTGACAAAGATGCCTCAGAAGAGCAGGAAAATCAAAGAGGCCAGAGACGCTAATTAGTCGCTCTTTAGCACTATCTCATAAACTGTGTAAATAGAAAATACCGAGGATTTGGCTCTATTTATAGCTGGACCCTTTTTTCAAGTAAAATTAAGAGCTGGTTCAGTACAACGAACACCCCAGCTTCGGGTTGGCAAGCACACTATTGCTTAAAGAGACTTGGAAACCTCCACTTCCTTAAAGGCTTCAATAAAATCTCCCACTTTTATGTCGTTATAAGAAGCTATATTTAGGCCACACTCATACCCGTGTGTTACCTCTTTGGTATCCTCTTTAAAGCGTTTCAGAGACTCCTTAGAACCACAGGGGGAATGGTGTCTTTTGCTCCTCCCGAAGGCATTCCCATATTGGCACACGACAGGGAGAACACGGTGAATGCCCAGACACCAGCAGCGAAGTATAGTATTTTTTTATCCAAAAGAAGAGTATATAAGTATTTTTATTTTAATGAGTTTAGTATCTGGTGTATATAACTTCCAGTTTAATGGGCTTAGAGCTGTTTCCGCTTTTAAGAATAACTCTTCGCATTGATGACTTCCAGCTATTATGAGTGAGGTAGAATCCCAGGTTTTTTATTTTATCACTCTCATCAACTTCTGAGTCCTCACGATTGCTGTCGATCAGGTTTTGTAAATGCTGTGTGATGTTAAATGAGTAAGCTGCATTTTCTGTGTCATATTGTCCTCCATAGTAGTCGCTTGCCAACTTATAGTCATCTGGGAAATCATACTCTTCATCATTAATAATGTATTTGAGGTATAGACTGCCCGGGTTTCTGTATCTCTTTATGTCTGACATCATGGTGTCAGCATAGAAAGTGACTGTTGCCCTATTTATTGTTATATGCGTAGAGTCTGCCCAATCATCTAACGATGGGATTAAAACTTTGGCTTTGGTACCTGCGCATGGTTGTATGAATATCAAAGAGTCTTGCTCCTGTTCCTGATCGGTTTTACCATAAAAGACGGCCTTTTCAAAATCATGCTCAAAGGAGGATACATTGGCGGAGTTTGAAGAAACATTATATTGATAACTTAAAGAGTCATTTTCGTTATTGTGAAAATATAGTTTTAACGCTATTGATCCAGGAGATATTCCTATCAGAGTTCCCTTTCTGCTAACAGGTTCAGGCATTACAAGCAGCCCTTTAAAATATTTCAGAAAGTTTTCGTTATTGGCTATATCCTCAGGCTCGACAGAGAGTAGCTTCTCTCCAATATCATTATTTAAGCGTACCTGTACATTCTGTGAGATAGTCTGATTATTAGTTGAGTCTATTCTAAATTTAGGAACAAAGCTACCTGTTCCTATGCTATTGTTCATATTGGCCATAGAAGATAGATCAAACGAAGAAAGGTATATTGCATTCGAGTTTAATGATTCTTCAAGTTCGTAAATATTAAATGTTTGTTGTGTTAATGTGTCTCCATAAATGCCGTTATATGTAAATGTAAATACAAGAGAGTCAACAACTGCTTCTTCTCCGAAATCGGGTTTGCTAGGCAGTCTTAACTGCGCTGCAAAGCCAGCGTCTGTTCGCCCGAAAGCGGGGTCATAAAAGCTTCCAAATATGTTTGTGCTTGGGGATTCTACTGATACTCGACTGTCAGTAAATGTGAAAGCAGAGTTTGTAGATAATTCAGTTTTAGCATGAGCACTCAACAAGTCTTTATCTGGCAATAAGTTAAGGGCAAGGGTACCATCTCCCTTTTTACATCCTGTAAAGAAGGCTGGTAAAATTACAAAAAGAACGAAGGAGGTTTTGTTCCTCCAGGCAGAATAGCTATAGCGAGACAATCCAGCCATTATCATATAAAAAGTAAAGTTACGTAAGGGTGTCGTAAAACTTAGAGTATGCATCAATATACGAACTTTTTGGTTGAAAATCTAAAAAAGGCTTTCTAGCTTCTTTTACATAGCTTTCTACTTCATTATTGATGGTTTCACTCCCTTTTATGGTTGCATCTGAGTAGTCAATGGCCAGTTTGCAAAGGTTAACATAGCTTGGCTCTGAAAGTACTGATACATCGTCTGCAGGTATTCCGTCATAAGCAATTTTATTTACAACCTCTTTATCCAAAGGTGTCTCAAATTCTTCATCGTATATAGAGTATATGACTTGTGAGTTTTCGAACAAAGGGTTGTCTTTGTATATTTTTTTCACTAATAGCGGGACAAAGCCGGTAAACCATCCGTGGCAGTGTATTAAGTCAGGTGTCCATCTAAGCTTTATGACTGTTTCCAAAACACCTTTTGCAAAAAACATAGCACGTTCGTCATTGTCTGCAAACCACTTTCCTCCTGAATCTTTCAGTACAGCTTTTCGCTGGAAGTAGTCTTCATTGTCGATGAAGTAAACCTGCATTCTGGCAGCTTGAATAGATGCTACTTTTATTATCAGCGGATGGTCGACATCATTTATAACAAGGTTCATCCCTGAGAGGCGAATAACTTCATGTAGCTGATTTCTTCTTTCATTTACACATCCGTACCTAGGCATAAACGTTCGTATCTCTTTCCCACGCTCCTGAATTCCCTGCGGCAAAGATCTGCCTATATCTGAGACTTCCGAACTTGGAAGATAAGGCGATATTTCCTGAGAAATAAACAAAATCTTCTTTTTTTTCATTCGTAGAATGATTTAATCTTTTATACTACAATGAGGACTATTGCTAAATTTCAACTGTTTTAAAAAGTCTGCAGCAAATAGAATGCTCCATATCCCCTGTTCTTCTCTTTAACTATAAAAATATTTTACAAAGTTAAGTAAAACCACTCAATATTCAATACTAAAAAGTTCTATCGTTTAATTTGGCGCTAATATGGCAGTTGTTAAGGAACTATTTTAGAGTGATTTGTTGGATTTGACCTGCAGGTTTTATGAAGTATAGCAGAATCAGTGATTATAAAGTAAAAAGATTCACCAACTGCTTTTGTAGTGGTATTGATGCTACAAAAGCTGCTGAGGTTTTATCCTTAAATTGAAATAGTGTGTAAGGCGTTATTTTAGAATTTTCAGGAATGAAGTTTGTCAAAACAGATAAGAAATAAATAATTGTTTTTTGGTGATGTTAGCTGAAGTTTATTTTGGTACGAAAAGCTAGGGGGAGTAAATACGCCTCAAAAAATGGGAAGAGGTACTTAGAGGTAGCCCGTATTTGGAGTTTTACCGAAAGAAGGTTAGCTAACTTAATGGATAAATTTACATCTGTCCAGCACTTAAAAGAGTGTAAAAGGAGGTGGATAAAAGCCTTAAAGGTAAGGGAACCAGCAAAAAACACAGGTGTATTTTGCAAAGACAGAAGCATAATAGTTTTGATAAAGTAGGTTTGTCTTTAGAGATTCTTTTTGAATGAAGGCCAAAAATCTCCTACTCTAGAGCTTTAATTATTACAGCTGGCAAAATAAGAGTTTATTTCTAAATAGGCATAATATTTTGTATATCAGGTCTGAATGCTTAGTGTGTCTCTGCTTTTATGATTGCAGATAAGTAATAGTTTTTACCGTATTGGTATATTTCTTTACTTTTGGAGCCTTAATTTTGAATTGTAGGATGAAGTTTTATACGACAAAACAGCAGCTTATTGCAGCTATTAAGGCTGGGAGAAAGCAAGGGTCATCAGTAGGATTTGTTCCAACTATGGGTGCTCTTCATAAAGGACATTTATCACTTGTGGAAAGGTCAGTCCGGGAGAATGAAACTACAGTAGTGTCTATATTTGTAAATCCTACACAGTTTAATGATTCGGATGATTATAGGAAGTACCCCCGAAGTATAAACGAAGACACTGCTCTGCTTTCCAGCTCCGGGTGTGAATATGTTTATATCCCTGGAATAGAGGATGTGTACTCCCAGTCTGATACCCGACAGTTTCATTTTGGAGAGCTGGGAGAGGTGATGGAAGGGGTGTCCAGGCCTGGCCATTTTAATGGTGTAGCACAAGTTGTGAGCATTCTTTTTGATATTGTTGAGCCTGATAAAGCTTATTTCGGACTGAAAGATTTTCAGCAATTAAGTATTATTAAGAGTCTTGTTACACAACTTGATCTTGATGTTGAGATAGTTCCCTGTGAGACTGTAAGGGAAAGTGATGGGCTTGCGATGAGTTCAAGAAATACGCTTTTGACAAATACACACAGGATGGCAGCCCCACTGATATATCACACTCTTAAGAAGGCCAAAGAGCTTGTTGGTAAAAGGAGTGTAAGCGAGCTAAAAGAGATGGTTGTTGAGACAATCAATAAGAATCCCTTTTTAGAGGTCGAATATTTTGATATAGTTGATAGTAATAATTTAAAATCTGTAATTTCGCACAGTGGGCATGAAACGATGGTCGGCTGTATTGCCGTTTTTGCAGGGGATGTTCGATTGATAGATAACGTATTTTTTGAAACGATTTAAACTTTTTTATAATGTTTATTGAAGTTTGCAAGTCAAAGATTCACAGGGTAACTGTTACCGGAGCAGATCTACAATATGTTGGGAGTGTTACCATTGATGAGGATATTATGGATGCTGCAGATCTTATTGAGAACGAGAAAGTACAAATAGTAAATATCAATAATGGGGAACGCCTTGAGACATATGTTATCAAGGGAGATCGTGGTTCGGGAGAGATATGTTTAAATGGGCCGGCTGCCAGAAAGGTTGCTGTTGGGGATGTTGTTATCATTATTTCTTATGCTATGATGGACTTTGAAGATGCTAAAAGCTGGAAACCCCACCTCGTCTTCCCCGATTCTGAGACAAACAGGTTGGTATAGGATGCTTGTTTTTTGATCTTGTTTGGCTGGGGTGCTGGTTGTTTGCTAGTGGAGCTTGTCTATTGAGATCTATTATTGTTTTGATTTCCACTTTTTAGTTTTATGCTTAAAACAAAAACCATTTTTATTTGCCAAAACTGCGGAGTACAGTCTCCTAAGTGGGTTGGGCGTTGTGTTTCGTGCAACGAGTGGAATACATATGTGGAGGAGGCTGTATTGAAAAAAAAGCCCGGACAGCCGTCTATTATTTCTAAAGGACTTTACCCTGTAAATTTACAGGATGTGGATTTATCAAAGCAAGAGCGTATTGACATGCTGAATGGTGAGTTTAACAGAGTTTTGGGGGGAGGTCTTGTTCCCGGTTCAGTTGTCCTTTTGGGAGGGGAGCCGGGAGTAGGTAAATCTACGCTAGTACTGCAGGTTGCACTTAGCTTAAAAGGGAAAAAAACGCTCTATATATCTGGAGAGGAAAGCCTTCAACAGCTTAAAATGAGGGCAAAACGTATTAGTAGGCAGAGTGAAGACTGTTACTTTTTGTGTGAGACCTCCGTAGAGATAATTATTTCCCGTATTGAAGAGTTAAAGCCAAATATGGTAATAGTTGACTCTATCCAAACGCTGTCAACAGAGATGGTGGAGTCGTCTCCCGGTAGTGTTACACAAGTCCGTGAGTGTACAACAAGCATATTGAAATATGCAAAGATTAAGCATATACCGGTCATTTTGATAGGACATATAAATAAGGAGGGTAGCCTGGCCGGCCCTAAAGTTCTGGAACATATTGTTGATACAGTACTCCAGTTTGAGGGAGACAGGAACTACCTGTATAGAATATTACGTTCGATAAAAAACAGGTATGGTTCTACTTCGGGTGTTTTTGAAATGTGTCAGGATGGGCTGCGAGAGGTGCCAAATCCGTCGGAGATACTACTTTCTCATAATAATAAGGGGCTGAGTGGCACGTCTATCGCTTCCTCTGTAGAGGGAATGAGAGTGTTCATGGTTGAGACCCAGGGGCTTGTAAGTTCTGCCGTTTATGGAACTCCCCAACGTTCGGCTACCGGATTCGATCTGCGTAGGATGAATATGTTATTGGCTGTTTTGGAAAAAAGGGCAGGTTTTAGGCTGATGACAAAAGATGTGTTTCTGAATATTGCGGGTGGCTTGAGAGTTGATGATCCAGCAATGGATTTGTCTGTTATTGCTGCTATTCTTTCATCTAATTTTGATGTTGCTATTAACAAGCAAATATGTTTTGCCGGTGAGGTGGGGTTAACTGGTGAGATTCGCCCTGTAAGCAGGATAGATCAACGAATCATGGAAGCTGAAAAGCTGGGTTTCGAAGAGATATATACTTCAAAATACAAAAATGGCAATAATTTTTCAAGGTTTAATATTAAGGTAACCCAAATTGAAAGGATAGAGAAGTTGATAAAGCTAATCTTTCGTTGATGGTACGTGCCATACAGGTACAACCCTGCCATCTTTTAATTTCTTTGCTGTATCTACCAGTTTAAGGCTGTAATAAGCACTAGTGTGTTTAATGCCGGTTTTTTTAGTAGTAATTGCACTTCCAGGAAGTTCGAGAATCAGGTATTCATCTGCTCAGTCATCACTCAGGGTCATAATAAAGTCATGTTTTTGTTTTGGCGGAAATTCAGTACAGAAATCCCTTTGTTTATGCCGGCAGTTTTTACTTCCACCACTTTGTTATCCTCCATAATTTCATCCATCTTTCGAGGTCTTCACAATCGTGACCGCTTATTATGGCTATTATATTCTTGCTATCTGATTTTAAGGAGTTTAATAGGAAAATATTGCCTCAGGTCTGGCAATGATTGTAGCAGTTAACCTATCTGAGGGAGCAGGAAGTGGTCATCCTTTAAGGGTCAATTTTTGTTGAGATAAAAATTTACTATTTGTATATTTTGATCTGATATACAATAAAGTCCTCTGGAGACTTAAAAAAGTGTACGATTCATATTGACGATTATACAGTTGTTTTTGAAGTAGTGCATTCTTGGAACAGAAGAGGCAAAGGTCAAGCTGGTAAAGGTTTTCTTTATGCTATTTTGTTTTGATGTAAAAGAGCCAAAAAAATCAAGTTTGTAAGTGTTTTTTACGTTCATTTTGTCTTAGTGCAAAAGAGCCCCAAGGTCAAGCGTGTAAGTGCTTTTGATGAGGAGAAAGGGTATGACTCAGGCTGAAAAAAAATTCTAGGAAATAGCAGCAGGGTGCTTAAGTAATAGGTCAAAATGGGAACTCGTCGTCTTCCAGATCTATTTTTGCTTTCTCTGTTTTTGGCTTTTGAGCATCAGCATGCACGTAGTTGCCGTCAACATATATCGCTTTTATGCCTGCATCCAGAGGGCATGCGTGTTCACAGGCACCGCAACCAACACAAGTTTCAGTCGTAACTTCCGGAATAAATAGATCGCCATAAGGAACCATTGCAACAGCTTTTGTTGGACAGTGTTCAGAGCACGCTCCACAGTCAGTGCCGTCAGTTTCAACGATACAGTTGTCTTTTACAAATTTAGCCTGTCCTACTTGCGTAATATGTTTTTGTTCCATTGTCAGCGGCTTTATTGCCCCTGTTGGGCACACGTCACCACATACAGTGCAGTCAAAGCTACACAGTCCTGAGACAAAATCCATGTGAGGCTGCATAAACCCAATTAGTCCGTATTCACTAAAAGCAGGCTTCAGTACCTTTGTAGGACATGCACTGACGCACAGCGAGCATGCTGTACAAATATTATTAAATCGCTCTATTCCTCCTGAGCCGGGTGGAGATACAGGGTGATTCTTATTCTCAGGAAGCATTTGGTTATTTGCGGAGCTGTGGTTGTGCTTCCCACCTTTACCTCTTTTCCTATGCTGTGCCAGCGCTTTTTCCCCTCCACAAAGGGAGACTATCCCTAATATCAAGAAAGCAATAAAGCTCCTTTTCTTTAAATCGGTAGTATCCACTTTCAGATCTGTTGTACTTAGTTCTGCACTTGTGCGTTTTTGCTTCATCCTATACAGCGCTCCACCCTCTTTGCATGCAGAAATACAGTTGAAGCATAAAACGCAACGACTATAGTCCACCTTTTTGTGTTTTAGGTTAATGCACTCTGATTTGCAAGCACGCATACAGTTACCACATCGGGTACACAACTCTTTATCTAATTCAATTTTTAGTATAGAGAATTTGGATAAAAACCCCAGAGCTGTGCCTACTGGACATATCATATTGCAGTACAGTCTTCCGCGAGTGAAAGACATGAGTGCTACTGCCGTAAGTGATAAAAGGGTTATTGCCATTATTCCCCAATGGATTAGCTGCAAGTCATAGCGATATAAAACAGAGTATACTCCAGCTGAGATAAAAGCTTCTGCTCCAATATTGTTTAGCCAGATAACTACAGGTTTGAACAGGTATGATACAGTTCGGCCAAACAGGCTATACGGATCAAGAAGAGAAAGGAAAGTAATTCCTCCCATTACCGCTGCTAACACTGTTATGCCCAAAATGGAATAGCGTGTTGCTGTCCACGTCTTTCGATATTTATAGCGTACCTTTTTTACTCTTTTTGCTATTTGGGATATAATATCCTGTAATATTCCCAGGGGGCATATGGTTGAACAGTACACCCTCCCAAGCAGCAGAGTCAAAACCAGTATTACTATGAAACCTAGGTGCAGTATACCTAAAACAGAAATGCTTTTCAAAATAGAAGGCACAAATTGCAGATAAACGGCCCATTCATAGAACTGCTTGTCCAGTATACCCCTTAAGTCAATAAATAAAAATGTAATGGGTGCAAAAAACAACAGGGCTAAGATAACCCTGAGTTTTTTAAGTAGCGATGGCTTCATGTTGAACGCAATCTATATATTAATCCGATTGATTTTCAACTTATTCATATCCATGGTTCCAAAGCCTTCGTCATTACCACTTTTAATGTGCCCCACCTCTTCCGGTTCCATACCGAAAAACTTCGCAGCAGCAGCATCTGCTGCAACGATATCTGCAGATATTACCTGTGTTTTCATGTTTACAATATCATCAAGCGATACGCCCATTGGTCCATTTTGAGTCATAACATAATAGGCATCAATGATATTCAGGTCAGGTTTTCGCAGATTAAGAAAGTCTGTGATACACTGGTGTAAGTCATTTTTATGGTAGAAGCCACGATCCCATACACATCCCATAAGGTTTTTCATAGCTATAGTTAATTTAGTAGAGCTATGGTGTTTTAGTATGGGAATATTGATAAATACATCACTATCAAGTACCAATTCATGGACAGAGATCTCTTTGAGCCGCTTACCACTCTTTATTTCAACTTTTCGATACATCTTCTCATCATTGCCTGGCACAATCTTCCCTCCTGCTTTTTTAACAGCGCTTTCAATCCCGGAGTTTTTATAGCACTTCGTCCACTCATGGCATGTGTGGTCAAAAACAAGTACCTCTTTGGCTCCAGCCTGAAAGCAGTGCTCTGTAACCCTTTTTACCAGTAAAGGGTGAGTATTGCCTCCCCTTTCAGGGATTCTGTCCCATCCAATATTGGGCTTAAGTAGTACTTTATCTCCTTTTTTTACAAATTTCTCCATGCCCCCAAGCGAAGCGATTCCTTTATCAAACATCACATCCGGCTCACCACCGCGAACAGCCACTAGGTCGTAGTTGCTATCAGCGCTTTTAGCAAAGATATTTTTCGCTCCTCCAAATGTTAGGGCTGTACTTGTTGCCACTCCTGCTCCTACACTTGTTCTAATAAAGTTTCTCCTTTTCATCTGTTTATAATTTAATTTTCTATTGTCAAAGTAATCATTTATTTGTGTGTGTCCAAAAGCGGTTAGCTTCAGAAGTACAAATTGGTAGCAGAGCTTTTGTGAGTAATTATATTTTTATTTCCCCTATTTAAATTGTTGCGGGCGTCCTCACTATTAGTTGTTTAAGCATTAGGAAGTCCGCGCCTTCTGAAGTTGAAGCTGCATTTACCACTGTACAGCATATCACAAATATAATTCTAAAATGAGAGTTTTCCAAAATAGAGAGAAAGCTGCTAGAGTGCCTGAGTATACTTTTAATAAAAAGGGAAACAGGCTGTTCAAAGGGGTGGTTTTTTGCAGGGTGCAAAATATTGATTCAGGCTGGTGAAAAGCTTGATAATAAATGTTTGTTTGCAGGTAAAAATGAAAATTTTGATAGGAATGTTAATTAAAAGGATGAGTTTTGCAAAGACTTCAAGCTGTATTAATTGTGTTCAAGTTTTAAATAGCTATTTTTATGGTCGAGGAAGGTTGTCAGCAAATTGATAGCAGGCGACTAGGTATTTATTATTTATAACAATATTTAAATTAATGAAAAAGACAGCTTTATTATTATTACTAGGTTTTTACACGGTAAATATTTTTTCTCAGGCCATATACGAGGATGAGCGTTATGTGCCGGAGACTGACCCTCTGGTGGTTGAAAAACTGAAAGATTGGCAAGATATTAAGTTTGGACTTTTAATGCATTGGGGAACATATAGCCAATGGGGCATTGTGGAGTCCTGGTCGTTGTGTCCTGAGGATTATGGTTGGTGCAAGCGAAGAAAAGGGGAAAATCCCGACAACTATTTTGCGTATAAGAGGGAGTATGAGGATTTACGAAAAACTTTTAATCCGGTTCATTTTGATCCTAATAAGTGGGCTGATGCTGCTAAGAATGCAGGTATGAAGTATGTTGTTTTTACAACCAAGCATCATGATGGGTTTTGTATGTTTGACAGCAAGTACACTGATTATAAAGTGACATCGAACGACTGCCCCTTTCATAAGAATGAAAAAGCCAATATAGCAAAAGAGGTGTTTGATGCTTTCAGGGCGGAGGGGCTATGGACAGGGGTCTATTTTTCCAAGCCGGACTGGAATCATCCATCGTATTGGGATCCATACTTCCCCCCTCTGGACAGAAATGTGAACTATGATCCTGATGAGTATCCTGATAAGTGGGAAGCGTTTGTTCAGTTTACGCATAATCAGATAGATGAGTTAATGACCGATTATGGGGATATGGATATTTTGTGGTTGGATGGTGGATGGGTAGCAAAGGTGCCAGAAGAGAGGCTTCATAGGCATTATGAAGAGGCTAAAGAAAGTAAGAGTGGTTTTATAAAGAGGCGGAGAGTAAACCAGGATATTCGTATGGATGAGCTGGTGGAAAAGATCAGGGTAAAGCAGCCTGGCCTTATAGTAGTTGACCGCGCGGTATATGGTAAGAATCAGAATTACCTTACACCCGAAAACAGAGTTCCTGAGAAGACGCTTCCTTATCCGTGGGAGTCATGCATTATTTCAGGTGGTGGCTGGTCTTTTAACCCCAATGCTAAATATATGAGTGGCAGGCAGGGTGTTCACACTCTGGTGGATATTGTTGCTAAAGGGGGTAACCTTCTGTTGAATGTTGCACCGAGTCCGGAAGGTAAATGGCAGGAAGGAGCTTATAAGCTGCTTGAAGAGTATGGAGAATGGATGGCAGTAAATAGTGAAGCCATTTACAATACTCAGCCGATTTATCCATTTAAGGAGAATAATATTTGCATGACCCAAAGACCAGATGGTAGCGTTTATTTTATTTATATGGCTGAAGAGGGGGAGAGGATGCCAACTGAAATTAGTATTCAGTCATTAAAGCCTGCGAGGGGTGCAAAGATAAAAATGCTTGGTAGTAGTAAAAAACTTAAATGGAATAGGAAGGGAGATAGTTTTGTTGTGTCTATACCACATGAGCTACAAAATAATCCTCCATGTAACTATGCCTGGGTATTAAAGGTTTCTAAGGTTGCTCAATAGTTGAGGTTTTGAAAAGCAAGTGGCAATAGCGGGCTTTAAGTACACTCTTTGAGCAAGTATAAAGCCCGCCATTGCTTCTTTGTCTGTGTAATACAAAGAAGCAGGGGAGCGCAATAAGTTTAAAAAGGCCTTATAACAGGCGTTCTCTTTATGCGTGTGAAGAGAGGTGTCTTTGTGCAGAACGGATGGTTTAAGCCTGTCGCAATAGATTATCTAATTTAGTGTCAATCCAAAGTAGGAGACACCCGTATTATTTTATTTCCCGGCTAAAGTGGGTTTTCTTTCAAACTTTCCCTTAATAATCTGATAAGCCCTTTTGTCACGCGAAGGCTTCGTCCCTTTATTTAATTCTTTTGCCTGCTTCTTTTAGTGCTTTTATGTCCTCTTCAGGGAAAGAGCCGTCAGCTTTTGGCCCGACATTTAGAAGTAGGTTTGCATTTATTTTTCTAGCATTTTCTAGCATTTTAATTATATCATCGGCCGTTTTATGATTCCCATCGTGTTTTTTACTGTACCCCCACGCGTGAGGTTGTAATGTGTTGCATATTTCGCGTGGTTTACCCTCATTTTTTTTGTATACTGTTTTTGCTATTTCAAATTGCTGTCCAACCTTTGCATTCCCACCTCTTTCTGGTGCCATAAAATCTTCATCACCATTTGCTCCTTGTTTAAAAGATATCAAAGCGTGAGGGGACATGCTTCGTATCAGAGCATAGGTCGAGTCAATAGGGAATAGGCTGGGACGTGCATAGTAGCCCATGATAGGGTCAAACCATATTCCTGCAATGTCGGGGTATTGGTTTAGCAGCTCTTTTAGTTGTTGATGAACAAAGTCAATATAGATTTCAAAGTCTTCATCTTTTTTGAATTTATACTCGGGTTGGGGCTCAGTGTATGCAGGCCTTCCACTAGCCCAGCCCTTTTCTCTTGAATAAAAGTAGGGGTGCTTCCAGTCAGCTCCATAAGAGTAGTACAAAAATAGTCCAAGCCCTTTTCGTCTA
Source organism: Tubiluchus corallicola (assembly GCA_030141605.1). Taxonomy (NCBI): domain Eukaryota; kingdom Metazoa; phylum Priapulida; class Priapulimorpha; order Priapulimorphida; family Tubiluchidae; genus Tubiluchus; species Tubiluchus corallicola. The sequence goes on from JAQGDQ010000265.1 coordinate 262,423, forward strand.
CAGGCATCGTAAAGCTCTTTTATTAGATCTCTCTTTGCGGGGGAGTTTAACACATTGAAATCGGTTGCTTTTGTATCAAACAGGCAGAAGCCATCATGGTGTTTTGTAGTGATTGTTATATACTTCATCCCGGCATCAATTGCGATATCTGTTATTTTATCGGCATTGAAGTTTTCAGCAGTAAATCTGTCTTTTAGTTTTGCATATTCCGCCACAGGAATAGTGTCTCTTAATTGAACCCATTCTCCTTTTTCTAAAATACTGTATAGGCCATAGTGGATGAACAGCCCATATTGCGCATCTTTAAACCATTGCAGGTTTGCAGCTTTTGGGTTCTCCCTGTACTCTTTTTTATAGTTCTGCAAATAGGATGGTACTTTTTTTGAACATCCGGCTAGTAATAAGAGTATAACAGGTATTAGAATAAGTTTTTTCATTATGTTTATATGTTTTATAAATATCATCGTTTGTTTGCTATTTTGTAAAGTATAAGATTTAAAAGATATTCAATAATATAAAAAAATCATGCAATTTATTTTAAATTTGAAAATGGTTAAATTAAATGTAGTTTCGTCAAATATATTAAATGTATTTCTGGAAAGCAATAAGAAATGAAGGTGAGTTTTTGGAAAAATACTTAAATCTGCCGGAATGAAGATAGAGGATAAAATTATTAAATAGACTATATATGTTAAAAATTATGTTTAGTGGCTACCTGTTTTTTGCCGCACTTTTATTAGTGCCAACTTCAGTTATATCTATGTCATCCTCACAGTCTAAAAAAGAGAGAGAGCAACCGAATATTATATTTTTGTTTGCAGATGACCAGGCATATAATACGATTCATGTTTTAGGTAACCGTGAAGTGATAACGCCTAATCTAGATAAGCTGGTTGAAAGCGGAGTAACTTTTACCCATGCTTATAATATGGGAGGGTGGAGTGGTGCGATTTGTGTAGCTTCACGAACAATGCTTAATACAGGGCGCACTATTTGGAATGCACGCAAGATAGAAAAGCATTTGTCCCAAAGAGATTCGGTTTATATGTCACAGATGTGGGGGAACGTTATGGCTAATGCCGGTTATGATACTTATATGGCAGGTAAGTGGCATATAAGAGCTAAGGTAGAAGACTGTTTTGAGTATATGGGCACCAAGCGGTCGGGAGGTATGCCTAATCAGACTCCTGAGGGATATAATAGGCCGCTTCATGAAAACGATACAATCTGGCAACCGTGGCATAGGCAATATGGGGGATTCTGGAAAGGTGGTAAGCACTGGAGTGAAGTATTGGGAGACGAGGCGGTTGACTTTATTAGTACGTGTAGGGAGCGTAAGAATCCATTTTTTATGTATGTGGCCTTTAATGCTCCCCATGATCCGCGCCAGTCACCCAAGAGTTGTGTTGACATGTATCCTCTCGAAAATATTGAGGTGCCTAAAACATTCCTTCCTGAGTACCCTGATAAGGATGCGATAGGGTGTGATAGGGAGTTGCGTGATGAGAAGCTGGCTCCTTTTCCCAGGACTGAGCACGCCGTTAAAGTTAACCGTCAAGAGTATTATGCGATCATTACGCATATGGACAGGCAGATCGGGCGTATTATGGAAGCGTTAGAGAGTTCGGGACAAAAGGATAATACTTACATTTTTTATAGCGCAGATCACGGCTTGGCGTGTGGAGAGCATGGCTTAATGGGCAAGCAAAGTATGTACGATCACAGCATGAGATCTCCATTGATTGTGATTGGGCCAGATTTACCTAAAAATAGGCGAATTGATTTGGATGTTTATATTCAGGATATTATGCCATCGACAATAGAGCTAGCAGGCTTTGAAAAACCTTATTATGTGGAGTTTAATAGTTTGCTGCCTCTTGCAAAAGGGGTGCAAACCCGAAGCTCGTATAAGTCAATCTATGGAGCATATATGGACAAGCAGAGAATGATCAGAGCTGAAGGCTATAAGTTGATCGTGTATCCACAAATAGCAAAAATGAAGTTGTTTGATCTTACTAATGATCCTTTAGAGATGAATAACCTGATCGGTAATGAAGAGTATTCAGCAAAAGCAAAAGAGCTGTTTGCCCGATTATTGATAAAACAGGATGAGATGGGAGATGGCCTGGACTTAAAAGGTATTTTTAAGGAGGATTAGAACATACCTATAAAGCTACTATTTTCATAGTCTCAGACAATTATTGTTTTTGTAATTCATCTTGAAAGCTTATCTAGCTGTTCGGTATTGTCCCGTCTGCTTTGAAGCTTTATCCCTGAGTTACCCCTGTATATAGAATAAAAGAGTAGTAAGTGTAATAGCACAAAAACTATATTATTCGAATAGTAGTTCTACTTTAAGGTTTTCTGTTCCTCCGATAAACATATTTTCAACAATAAAGGGGACTCTCTTTCCGGCTTTTTGAGAAATCTGAGTTTCTGAATTTGCGGGAATTACTATTTTATTACTATTCTTTGTTGACAGTGTGAATTTTATGTCAGAGTTATTTTTAACGGAGTAAACGGCCTCTTCCCTTCTCGCTGACCTACTGGTGACTTTACCTTCTCCTACCACCACACAAGCTTCAAAAATAGCTTTTAAGAATTCCTCTTTACCGATGAGAGTGTTGGTGAAGAATGCAACCGTTCTTTGATCAAACATTGCCTCTTTTATAGCCTCTTCTGAGCGGTCTTTTGCAAATACTAGGGTCATGGGGCGATGGTATTTATCCAGGTTATACATTTTTGACACCACACCGTGAATATCTGAGTTCCCTGTTACAGCAAGATTTTTTTCTATACACCAGTCCAGAGCTATAGGGTACCATTCTACTTCATTGAAGACTTCGATCCCATGTATCAACCCTTTTTCGTACAGTTCCTGGTGTATATTCCACCACATTGTAGTGTCGGGTTGTTGTGCTTTCCATCCCGGGTGGTTCCACTTAATAAAAGCACCCTGTCTGGCGGCCTCTTTAAAAGCGTCCATGTAGTCTTCAGTATTTAGAGGGTTTACATCATTCACAAACAGGGCATTAAAGTGCCCGGGAGGCATGCCTCGTGAAATTTCACCGCCACGCACAAGAATGATATTCTTTTCCAAAGCTCTGCCCAAAGCAATATCGTATGGGGAGTTATGGTCTCCTCCTACAAATCTTTTGGAAGGGTTGTTTTCAATATGATCTGTTATAGAGATTGCATCCAGCCCCTCTTCCCATGCTTCATCAACTCTGAACGTGGGCCATACTGAGCCGTCGGAAAAGACCGTGTGCATATGAAAATCACATTTAAGCGTTTTATATCCAAGAATGTCCGGTACTCGTATCTCTTTTCTTCCTGTAGCTGGTCGCCTCAGCTCTTCAGACAGGCGTATATTGTTCATGTCCTGAGCAAAAGAGGAGACTACAAAAAGAGTGGTAATGGCAATAACAGTAATACGTTTCATGATTTGTCGCGGTTTTATTGTTTTAAAATATTTTTTTGGTTATTAAATTATCAGTTTGTATTTGGGGTATATTAAATTGTTTGGGCTGTATGGGAAATACCCATCCCCTCATTTTATATAGGTTGGATAGATGTGCAGCCATTAGTCTATTATTTATTATTATAAAGCTTCTTCACGCTTTTAATTGTATGGGTTCTTCGGGATTATAATCCACATTACCAGATATGCAATTGTGGCGGGGATAAGAAAGCTGAATACTGCCGCAATAGCAAATATAAGCCTGAAAATAGTTACATCTGCATTGAAGTACTCTGCAAGTCCTCCACATACACCACCAAGCTTAATCATGGTAGCTGAGCGACGAAGTTTTTTAGGTTCATTTTTTTGCTCCATTTATTTGGTTGTAGTTTATATATAGGGTTTCTGGTTGAATCTAAAGTGTTGACATGTTTTACAGGTTGTAGAGTGTTAATATTTTCTACATAGTTTTTGTTAAAAAGAGTTCTGTTCTGTTCTGACTTTCATCCGGTGTTTTAGCAGTTCCTAGTTACATACATGATAGCTAAGATGCACGTCAAAGCTATAAATTTTTTGAAGTTAAACAATATTAGCCGGTTGCAATTTTTGGCTGTTATAGCAAAAATCTTACGCTGATATAATGTTTGATGATTAGATGTGACTTGTTTAGTTTTCGTCTGTGTGGAAGCCCCTTGCAGGGAGCATCAGTTCATAGTTAGCTTGCGAACTATTTCCCAAAGTGTAATTCCGACACAAACAGATACATTGAGAGAGTGTTTTGTGCCATACTGGGGTATTTCAATAGCTTTGTCACACATGTCAATGATCTTTTGCTGAACCCCTTTTACTTCATTCCCAAAGATCAACGCCGATTTTTGTCCTTTTTTTGGGGTATATTCAGGTAGCGAGATGCTACCCTCTACCTGCTCTACAGCTATAATGGTGTACTCTTCTTCTTTTAGCTTTTTCACGGCGTCTTCTGTGAATTCAAAATATTCCCATGGGACAGAATCTTCTGCACCCAGTGCGGTTTTATGTATCTCTTTATTTGGGGGGGTAGCTGTAATGCCACAAAGGATAATTTTTTGTACCGATAAGGCGTCGGATGTTCTAAAGATAGAGCCTGTATTGTTGCCACTGCGAATATTGTCGATGATGATAGTAACCGGGAGTCTTTCCGCACTTTTAAACTCTTCAGTGCTCATTCTTTTTAGTTCATCGTTTCGTAGTTTCCTCATATACTGTGTGCCTGTAGATTCAGGGTGATTATGCAACAGGCATGTCTGCTACTTTCCCCCGTCATAATAATAGTGAAGTTCTTATCTGCTTTTACCTGTTTTTTTGTCGAGAGCTATCTCAATGTCCTAATTTTACATCGCTTTTCTTAACCTTGGCCAAAGTCCTTAGAGTTGTAGTGGGCTTTGATATATAATATGTTGTTTGCGTTCGAGTTGTTGCCTATCATATTTTACTTTTTTCTGGATGTAATATAGTTGACATATTCTATAAGCGCTGTTTTATATTTTGATTCGGGATATGTGTCAAGAAGTTTTATTGCTTTATTCCTGTATAGCAGCATCATGCTTTTGGCATATTCCATTCCCCCTTTTTTCCTTACAAATTTGATGATTTTATCAATATCTTCAGATGATTTGTCATGCTTTTTCAGAGTTTTTAATATGCTACTTTTCTCCTTTTTTTTCGATACGGAAAGTGCGTATATAAAAGGTAGTGTCATTTTTCTTTCACGAATATCGTTACCTGCTGGTTTTCCTGTAAGTTTATTCTTTTCAAAGTCGAAGAGGTCATCTTTAATTTGATATGCGATTCCGGCATGTTCGCCAAATTTGCGCATTAGCGATATTTTTTTCTCATCATTGGTTACAGAGCATGTTCCCACGGCAGCACTTGTTGACAGCAATGATGCAGTTTTTTTCTTTATTATTTCAAAATATGTCTCCTCTGTCACATTGAATTTTCGATTTTTTTCGATCTGGAGAATCTCTCCCTCACTCATGTCTTTTACAGCTACAGATATATGCTTAAGAAGGTCATAGTTGTCATGGTCAAGTGACCATAGCAATCCTTTTGCAAGAATATAGTCTCCCACAAGTACAGCTAGTTTATTTTTCCATATAGCATTAATTGAAAAGAAACCTCTGCGCTGATGCGCCTCATCTACTACGTCATCATGTAGTAATGTAGCTGTATGTAAAAGTTCAATTGTAATAGCTGCGTGGTAAGCTTTTTCATTAAATTCTCCATTCAGTTTAGCTGAAAGAAACACTAAGATAGGGCGCATCTGTTTACCCTTTCTCCTCAGTATATAGTTGATTATGATGTCAAGAATGGGGATTTTCGTTTTTGTAGCGCGCCGATAATATGGCTCAAACCCTTTTAGCTCCGATTTTATTGGTGATTTAATATCTTGCTTTGATGCCATAAACGGTTAACATTAACTTTAAAGCATTCCAAAGGTAAAACTAAATGTTTTAAGGATGGAATAAATTATTAAATTTGAGCTATTAATACTTTAATTGTGATCAAAATATACTGTAAGTAGCGTTAATGTTCGACATTCACATTGCTGCTATTTTTACAGTCTCAGCATAAATGTTATTTCTTCATATAAGAGTGAGTATGTATAATATAATGAAATGTTTTAGAGCCAGTTTGTTTATGCCGTTTTTTGTACTGGCAACGGTTACTTCATGTAGGCAGGCTGCTCCTCCTAACCCGTTTGGTCCCATTCCGTCAGAGAGGCAACTTGCGTGGCACGAGATGGAGTTTTACGCTTTTGTTCATTTTAATATGAACACTTTTACCAATATGGAGTGGGGTTATGGTGATGAGTCGCCTGAGATCTTTAATCCGTCTGATTTGGATTGTCGCCAATGGTGTCGCATATTTAAGGAGGCTGGCATGACAGGAGTTATATTGACTGCCAAGCATCATGATGGTTTCTGTCTGTGGCCTACTAAAACAACTGAGCATTCTGTTAAGAATTCCCCCTATCGCAACGGAGAGGGTGATATAGTAGAAGAGTTGGCGGAGGCATGCAAAGAGTATGGGTTAAAGCTGGGGGTCTATCTCTCTCCCTGGGATCGTAATAGTCAGTATTATGGTAGGCCTGAGTATATAGAAATAATGCGTGAACAGTTGCGTGAATTGCTATCCAACTATGGAGAGATTTTTGAGGTGTGGTTTGACGGGGCAAATGGGGGGGTAGGTTATTATGGAGGGGCAAGAGAGAGAAGAGAAATAGATAGAAAGAGTTATTATGATTGGCCAAATACTTACAAGATAGTGCGAAACTTGCAGCCTAGTGCAGTTCTTTTTAGTGATGCGGGGCCTGATGTTCGTTGGATTGGCAATGAGGAGGGGTGGTCACCAGAAACAAACTGGTCACTGTTACGCAGGGATGAGGTCTGGCCGGGTTATCCACATTATAAAGAGCTACGTGAAGGGCATGATGATGGGACGCACTGGGTTCCGGCAGAGGCAGATGTATCAATAAGGCCGGGCTGGTATTATCATGAGTCGGAAGATCATAAAGTAAAAGATATTCCCTGGCTACTTAATATTTATTACAATTCGATAGGTAGAAATGCATCGCTACTACTAAATTTCCCAGTTGATAGAAGGGGGCTTGTTCATGAGAATGATTCAGCAGCTCTTATGGGATTGGCAAAGACAATAAAAGCGGATTTTGCTCATAATATTGCAAAGGGAAAAAGGGTAACTGCTACATCGGATAGAGGACGTGGGTATAGTGCAAAGAATGTAGTTGATGGGAATAAAAAAACATACTGGGCAACGGATGATAATATTACCGAAGCGTCGCTGATTATAGATTTAAAGAGAGCGACAACAGTAAATCGTTTTCTGGTACAGGAGTATATTGCTTTGGGACAGAGAGTACAAGAGTTCACACTTGAAGCGATGGCCAATGGAGAGTGGGTAGAGCTGGCATCTGAAACAACTATTGGTTATAAGCGCATTTTACGGTTTGACCCGATAACGGCTACGAAGGTGCGGTTTAGCATAAAGAGGTCTAAAGCCTGCCCTACTATATCAAATATTGAGATATATAATGCCCCCAAAGTATTGCTAGCTCCTGATATTAGCAGGGATAAGGTCGGACGTGTGAGCATGACTACTTTTGAGCGCACCAGCGAAATAAGATATACGACAGATGGTTCAGAGCCAAATGCCGGTTCTTCTCTCTATAAAGAGCCGTTTATGCAAAAAAGGAAAGGGGTGGTCAAAGCAGTTTCTTTCGATCCAGAAACCGAAGAATCAGGCCCTGTGACAACTACTCTGTTTGATGTCTGCAAGGCCAAGTGGAAACTTCATGACACTCAAAGTAAGCATGCGAATAAGGCAATTGATGATGATCCTTCTTCAACTTATTTTACTAATGCAGAGGATTTTCCTGTTGATATTATTGTTGATTTAGGCGAAGAGTTGGATATTGAGGGTTTTACCTATCTGCCTGATCAGAGTAGAGGTGAGAAGGGCCTTATTTTTAATTATAACTTTTATGTAAGCATGGATGGGAAAAGGTGGGGAACCCCGGTGTCTAAGGGAGAATTTTCAAATATAAAGAGTAATCCGATATGGCAAAAGAGGCTGTTTAAGGCCGAGAGAGGGCGATTTGTCAAGCTTCGTGCTTTATCGGTAGTAGATGAAAATGGTGTAGTAGGGATAGCGGAGTTAGGGGTAGTTACTAAATAAGGAGTTGCCTCAATATAGCAGATATTAAAGCCTTTGCGGGGCTTGTCTCTCTATTAATATTTTTGTCAAAACTCTCATTTAACTGACAAGTTAAGGTTTTTTTGACTCCTCAACGTGGAAGCCAGTAAGTTAAGCTTCTTTACATGTTTTCCTGTTTTGTGCACCACAACGACGCCCCAAGAATGCACTACTGATTATCAGCAAGATAGGAATTTCAAATTTGCATTTTGGGTGCTGCATGCTTAATTTTATGCATGTTTGTCCGAAAAAATAAGAATCGGAGTGGTTCTGTGAGTGTACAGATAATCTCAAAAAATCATGGTAAATATAAGGTTGTAAAAACCGTAGGTTGCGCAAAAACAAAGCGGGAAGAAGAATTGCTTTTATTGCTTGCCAACACAGAGATAGAGCGGCTTAGGGACATGCAATCGCTTTTTGTTGAACACGATGATTTGGTGGTTGAAAACTTTGTGGGCAGCATTGCAAACAATCATTTACAAGTTGTAGGAAGTGAATTAATTTTAGGCAAAATTTATCAAGTCTTTAACTTTCCGGATGATGGGTGCTGCAATTATTTTCGCAACCTGGTATTATGTCGGTTAGTGTACCCGGGAAGCAAATTAAAAACCGTTGACTATTTTAGACAGCACCTGAATACAGATGTTAGCGTACACACTATTTATCGTTTCCTTGACGAGCTAAATACAAGTTTAAAGCCACAAATTGAACAACTTACCTTTAAGCACACCAGGAAGCTACTAAAAGGAAAGATAAGTGTCGCATTTTATGATATGACCACATTGTATTTTGAGGCATCAGAAGAAGATGACTACCGTATTCCCGGATTCAACAAAGATGGCAAGCATCAACAACCGCAAATAATGATAGGTTTACTGGTGGGTAAATATGGATACCCGATTGGCTATCAAATATTCGAGGGAAACACCTCTGAAACAAAAACACTAATCCCTGTTCTGGAAGCCTTTCAAAATAAATTTAATATCGAAAGGCCTATTGTAGTTGCCGATGCAGCTTTACTCTCGCAGAAGAACATAAATGCCTTGATTGAAAACAAATACGAGTACATACTTGGAGGACGGATAAAGAATGAAAGTCAAAAAATAAAAGAAAAAATTATAGCTCTTGATATTAAAGAAAACAAGCCAGTTGAGTTGAAAAACAAGAATGGAAGGTTGATTATCAGCTTCTCAGAAAAAAGAGCCTTCAACGATAAAAAAAACAGAGAGAAGGGCTTAAAAAGACTTGAAAAACGTGTTGCTTCCGGCAAGCTAACAAAGAATCACATAAATAATCGCGGGTATAATAAATATCTGAATCTGTCGGGGGAGATTGCCGTTAAAATCGACTACGATAAGTTCCAGTCAGATAGAGTTTGGGATGGGTTGAAGGGTTATGTAACCAATACCCATTTACCGAGAAAAGATGTTATCGGGAATTATAGTCAGTTGTGGCAAGTGGAAAAAGCTTTTCGTATATCAAAAACTGATTTACGAATACGGCCAGTTTATCACCGCTTAAAAGAACGCATTGAAGCCCATATCTGTATTTGTTTCACAGCCTATGCCATTTACAAAGAGCTGGAAAGGTTATTGAGGGCAAATAATATTGATATCTCTGCTGAAAAAGCCTTGGAACAAATCCGGCAGATCAGGCAGCTGCAATACACTCTGCCCAAATCGAAACAAGTCAGAACAAAAATATTACAGCCAACTGAAATGCAAAAAAAGTTGTTAAATATGAAATTATAAACTTGGGTGCTGCAATGCACAAAACAGGGGGGCTTGTCTCTCTATTAATATTTTTGTCAAAACTCTCATTTAACTGACAAGTTAAGGTTTTTTTGACTCCTCAACGTGGAAGCCAGTAAGTTAAGCTTCTTTACATGTTTTTATGCTGAAGTTTACCTTCTTTAAAAATTAAAGATGTAAATTCGCACTGTATGGTGGAATTTTCCTTTTCAGGGAAATCCGTAATATGGGAATCCGGTGGCTTGTTATTTTAACAGGGAGTCCGGAGCTGTACCCGCAGCTGTAAGTCCGCCCTTTTTTGGGAAGCGGTTTTTCTATACCCTGCCACTGTCTGTAAGTTATGTAGATGGGAAGGCGCTGAAAACCGGGACGAGCCAGAAGACCTGCCATATTTGCTTTAAAAAATCGAGCTTCGGGAGGTTAAGATTCGTGATAGGCTGTTAAATACATGTAGTGTTTCCGAAGGTTAAAATTAATGTAGTGTATGAAAAAGAGCAGCTATTATAACATTGCTATATTCACACTTTTCGTTGTGTCATTTTTTGTTACGAGGGCTAAGGGCCAAGTTAACTGCATTGTTTCTTTGTCTCCATCATTAACAAAAAGTATATGCGTGTTGGGGTCTGAGGATAAACTTTTCGGATATACAAAGTACTGTGGGATTGTGCACCCAGACAAGGGAAGGATAGTTGCTTCAGGGATGAATGTGAGTGTAGAGAGAGTAATATCTATGAGGCCGGATGTGGTTGTTGCTTCATTGTTAACAAAACCTGAAGTTATTGCAGTACTTAAAAGTTCCGGAGTAAGGGTTGAGGTATATCCTTTGCCGAAGTCGTACAAGGAAATATGTAGTCAGTTTATTGATATAGGAAAGCTTGTTGGTGAGGAACAGCTGGCCAAAGCTATTGTTGAGAGAGAGAATATCAGGTTGAAAGAGATAAGGAGTGCCATCCCTTCGGAAGATTCTCTCAGGATATTTTTTGAGATAGGAGCGAGGCCATTGTTTACAGCTATTCCAAACAGTTTCTCGGACGATTATATACGCTACGCTAATGGTGTAAATATAGCATCGGACTTGACAATGGGAGCTATTACACGGGAGTGGGTTTTAGTAAAAGATCCTGATGTTATTATTATCGCAGTTATGGGTGCTGCCGGGGAAGATGAGAAGTTGGAGTGGGAGAGGTATCCAAACTTGTCGGCAGTAAGAGAGAATAGGGTATTTACTATAGATACTGATGATGCTTGCAGTCCAACACCCGGGCTATTTGTGAACATGGTAGAGCAAATGGTCAATTTTATTTACCGAAAGTCAGGTGCGGCTCTTAAATAATAAACATATTTCAATGAAAAAACGTATGGGGAGAAAACGGCTTATTGTTTGGGGTGGGTGGCTTATTGCATTTTGTATTGTGTCATTTGTTGTGTTTGTACATTCGGCATCAACGGGAGAGTTAAATATTCCATTTTTCAGTATTCCGAAAATACTTATACATGGGGAGGGAAGTATGGAGTACACTATTTTAACAAAGCTTAGGCTTCCACGCATCTGTTTGGGGATGGCAGTTGGTGGAGGGTTGAGCATTGCGGGAGTAATTTTGCAGGGAGTGTACCGAAATCCATTGGTGGAGCCATATACACTTGGTATTTCAGGAGGTGCCGGCCTGGGTGTTACATTAATCATTGTTTTAGGGTTACATCACATAATAAGTGTTTATATGTTGCCGGCAGCAGGCTTTGCCGGCTCTGTATTAGCTATTTTTTTAGTGTACGTTCTAAGCACTAAAAAGGGTGGGATAAATGCCCACAATATGCTGCTGATTGGTGTGATGATAAGTTTTATGTCTTCTGCTATGATGATGCTTTTAATGTCCATTACCACATCTGAAAGCCTTTACAGTATAATTTTTTGGATAATGGGGTCATTGGATGAGCCCAATCCGCTACTTGTAAATAGTGTGGTTGTTATATCACTGTTGGGGCTGGCCTTTTCATATATGTTTGTGAAACCATTAAATGCATTGAGGCTTAGTGAGAATGAAGCCCGGCATCTGGGTATAGATACAGAGAGATCGATACGTGTTCTCTTTATAGTTGCATCATTGCTTACAGGGGTGTGTGTTTCGGTAACAGGTGTTATAGGCTTTGTAGGGTTGGTTATTCCTCACCTGGTAAGGCAGCTTGTTGGTAACGACCACCGAATATTGCTGCCGGGGTCGTTTATTATTGGGGGAAGTTTTCTTGTATTATGCAATACAGTAGCTCATACTATTGTGGCACCCAATGTTTTACCTGTAGGTGTGATAACAGGTATAGTAGGGGGTGTAGCTTTTATTGTAATGATATGCAGACACAAAATGAGTATTAACAGAAGGAGATGAAAGGATTTTTAAATATTGAAAGTTTTACGTGCGGGTATGGGAAAGGGTTTCATATTAGTAACGTCTGTTTGTCTATTAATAGGGGAAGCTTTACTGGGATCATAGGTCCCAACGGTTCTGGAAAGACAACTCTTTTTAAGGGAGTGACCAATGAGCTAAAGGCTAAATCAGGCTCGGTAAGTATTGATGGTAAGGATTTGGGGCTTATGTCTTTTAGAGAAAGAGCCAGAAATATAGCTGTCGTTTCTCAGTTTATTGAGCCTGCAGCTATTACAGTTACGGACTATGTTTTAATGGGAAGGATATCTTACTCCCGGAGGTTTCAGTTTTTAGAAAGAGACAGTGATTTTGATATTGCTTATAAGTATATGAAGTTGACAGGTGTTTACCAGTTAAGGGATAAGTATATGTCAGAGTTGAGCGGAGGGGAGCAGCAGTTGGCAGGAATAGCAAAGGCTCTAGCGCAGGAGCCTAGTCTGCTGCTACTTGATGAGCCAACATCTCATCTTGATATATCGCACCAGACAATGATTCTGGATCTTATTCACAGGCTTAATACAGAATTGGAACTTACAGTATTGATGATTATACATGATCTGAATATGGCAGGAGAGTACTGTAGTTATCTTGTAATGATGAATGATGGTTGTGTACACTCTCACGGAGCTCCTGATGAGGTGTTGACCTATAAGAACATTGAGGATGTGTATAAGACAGTTGTTATAACACAGCAAAACCCGTTGTCGGGTAAGCCTGTTGTTTTTCCCATTTCAGGTAGGGTGTGTAAGCCGACGGATACACTGTCAATATAACTATGGTGATGAGATTTATAACTGGCAGTTACTACATAGAGCAGCTTTTTAGGCACCGATGATCAGGTTTTGAGATTTTTTGCGGGACAAAATATTTTGGTGCAGGTTAAGGAGATGTTCGATGAGAAGCCATAGTTTGCCGGTGTGAATGAGGATTTTGAAGAAAATATTAATAAAAAGATGAGTTTTGCAAAGGTCTCATATTTTAACAATTAAAATTAAGAGAAGCATTTTATATAAAGTGCATAGGTGTGCTTGGTTGTTTTTACTATTACATGCTGTTTTTGATGTAGCCGCCACCACAGGAAGCGATACACTTAAAAATTATGATATAGAGGAAGTGGTTGTAGAAGCAACCCGCATTAATAGTAAGTTGAGAAGTATTCCGCAAAAGGTGGAGGTTATTACTTCTCAGCTTATAGAAAGTATTCCTTCTGAAAACCTCGCTGAGGCGTTAAAGCGATCTTCAAATCTTGATATTCTTCAGTATCCCGGGTTAATTGCAACTGTTGGTATGAGGGGGTTCTCTCCTGCAGCATTAACCAGAGGATATACTCTTATTCTCATCAATGGCAGTCCGGCCGGAACAACCAATATAGCATCTATTAGCATGGATAATGTTGAGCGGGTAGAGGTTGTGAAGGGGGCATATTCTGTTTTGTACGGTTCCGATGCCATGGGTGGAGTAATAAATATTATTACTCAGCGGGGGAAAAGAGAGCCTCATGGAAGTTTTTCTTTAGAAGGAGGGAGTTTTGGTAGTTTTGGGATTAAAGCCTCTGCTGGCGGAAGTTTATCAAAGGACCTTATGTTTGCACTGGGTTTTTCACAACAAGAGCAGAGAAAGAACTATCGCATTGGGAAAAGAAATCTACTAGAAGTGTCTGCGCAGGAGGTGCTTATGCTTGATAAAAATTCGTATGGTGACATAATGCAGAACTCAGCTTTTGAGCTAAAGAGTGTAAACGGGATGCTTGATTGGCAGGTAAGCAGTTATTGGAGAGTTGGCACAGAGGTTATGTATACCTTTGCGGAAGATGTAGGTGTCCCAGGTAATTATTGGGGAGGGTACGAGCAAACAAAGAAGGATATTGACAATCTGAATATTTATGGGCATATTGAGCGGAAGCGTGGTAGTAATCTATTTATGCTCGCACCTTATTATACAAGGGTAGAAGATCCGAACTATTCAGATAATTCGGATGCTGGGTTTATCAATTTTGAGAGCTGTATAACAAAGTATGGCTTTAGGCTGCAGGATAGTTTTGAACTCCCAGACATGAAAGTAGCTGTTGGAGTTGATTATGGTATTGACAGATATAAGTCGGAGAGATTTGGGGCAGATGGCACTCCTGAATCTCCATATGTGCCCGACAACCAAAATAGTAATGTAGGAGGCTTTATGCAGCTCACCTATTCAAACAACAGTTTTGATATAAATGGAGGGGTGCGCTATGACCATTTTTCTTACCATATAGTGCAAAGCGACTTGATGAGTGCACTGGGAGCCAGTGAGAGTTATAATACCTTTAATCCTGGGGTTGGGGTACAGTATAGGCCTTTGGAAGGGTTCAGGATACACTCTTCATTTGGAACGGCATTTGTTGTTCCTGACGCTTATAAAGTTGCCGGTGAGTATAAGGTTTCAATGCCGGAATGGGGTTGGGAGCAATTATATGTTGGCAATCCTGCCCTGAGGCCCGAGAGGTCCCGCTCGTACGATATAGGAGCGAAATACACTCTTGCAGGAAAGGGTCTGAGTGTTGATATAACCTGGTTTCAAACAAAACATTATGATAAAATTGTAGAGAGAGGGCTAAGTACCGGAGAGAAGACATATATTAATGCAGATGAGTCGGATATGAGTGGTATTGAAGTGGTTTCGGTTGTAAATTTGGGCTGTTTTTTTGATAATAGATTTATATTGGAGTTATACTCAAACTGGACGTTTATGGTTAATGCAAGTGTTGTACAGACGCTGAGATCAAGTACAGAAAGAGATAGTATCGTTGTTCAGTATATGAGACATGTCCAGCAGCTCAGTGGAAATTTTGGGATATATTACAAAAACAAAAATGGGTTTTCAACCAGGCTGCATGGTAGGTATATTGGACGCCGCCTGGGAGAGGATGATTTCAGTTATTTTCGTCCGGACATCACTCCTGGAGATTATTATACAGGGGGAGGGTATGTTGAGAGTGATATGATTTTGAGATATCCCGTATCTTTAGTTTTTGACTATTCGATAGCATACGCTTTTAACAGTAACTGGGCATTAAAGTTAGCTATCTCTAATTTACTGGACGAAAACTACGCAGAAAAAGATGGGTATAATATGCCTGGTCGACAAGTAAAAGGTTGTATAGAGTACAGGCTTTAAGTTATCGGTTCAAGCTATATTTGAATGTGAAGCCAGTTGCTGTTTTTACCTGTATAACTGAAGTTTACATGTACTACCATCCAAGGGACTGTAGGAATCATAAGTTGTAGCCCGGTGCCAACACCAACGATTGGTTTTGTTGTATAAATGCTGAGGTAGTTGTCGTTTCCATTACCCCAGTTTACATATACGGAATGTTCTATTGCGCCCCAGTTTTTATTGAGATAGGTGAAGTGCCCTCCTATATATGCTGAGTAAAAAGCCTTTCCCGAAATTTCCCCAGTCCTTATACCAAGGACATCGGATGCACCCCTGTAGTAGATTAGTGAAGGAAGATTGCTGGTTGTATAGGAGCTATTGAAAGATGAGCTAAATTGTACTACTTTATTGAAAAGTTTATGATACTGCGCTTCAAAGTCCAGCGAGTAGTAGAAAAGGCTCTCGTTATTTAACCCTATTCCAAAGGTGTGGCTCATACTCGCCAAAGCTCCGTATTGTTGGTGGCGCATCTTATTTACTATGCCAATAGATTCACTAACAGAGATGCTCAGGTAGCTCACATTATAATCATCACATGTTGCAACTCCTTCAGTTATTAGGGAGCTGTTCGTTTTATGCTGAAATAGTGATAATCCAATGTCAGGGGAAAATGTATAGTAAAAGTCCTCATGGTAAGGGTTCCCAATATCCAAAGAAAGCAGGTCTGCAGAGTATCCAACTCCTGATATTTTTTCACCTTCTGAATAGCGATAGTTTTGAAACTTTCCTACAGATGCTGTGAATGATAAGGTCATATTACCATACAGCATTTGCCTGGGTAAAGCGAAATTTAAATCATAATTATTTCTAAGTGTTCCAAACTTACTTTCAATTCTGAAGTTAATATTTCTCCCAAGAAAATTACTATCATAAATTCCCAATTCTTTAACGTTATCTTCATTGCTGCCGCTAAAACCTACAATAGGCATGATGGTAAAGGCATCCCTTGCTAATATTCTCATTACAACTGATTTGTCTTCGAGAGTGTCAATGTTATATCCGACATCAACAAAGTTGCCGATATTCCAGATTCTTACGACAGCAGTCTCCATCTGTTGTTTTGAAACAGTTTCTTTTGCTGTAAAATCCAGTTCTCTGAGTATAATTTTATCTCGAGTGTACCAGTTTTTTTCAATTGCGATAGAATCAATATAAATATTATCAGAACTTTCGTGCTGAGAGAGAGCAACCTGCATACTAATGAGAAAAATACTTACTCCGGCAAGAAGACGCCTAAGATAGAGCTTGCTTAACGGGTATTTATCAAAGTTGCAGGTTGTATGAGCTTTTTTACTTCTGCAAGCAGCAAGCATAAAATACATTAAAAATAGTTCTCTGGCCATTGATTATTTTCAAATGGGAATTTTTGTGTAAAATTAGCAGACTTTCTTGGGTAATCAAATCAAAAGATTTTAAACAGCAAAGTATAACTGTTGCAATCTCAAATATAAAATTGTGGAATATCATTCAAAGTTTTACTTTTGTAGAAGTATTTTAATGTGATCATATTTTATGTCAAAAAGTATTTCAAGCATATTACTGGGGTGTGGATTACTACTTTTTTCCCTAAGTATTTCTCAAGTAGGATATTCTCAAAGTAGAGTTGAGAAGAAAGACTATAAGGAGACCTTTGATACTTTGAGGTGGAGTATGGGAGTAGTGGGAAGGCTCCTGTATTCAGGTGGTGAGTGGTATGTTACTGACAGTGCCTACCAAAAACCAATAAAAGGTATACTGGATCATGCAGAGAATGCACCCATTGATACTATTGCTATAGATATGAACAGGTTATTGGATGACAATAGCGTAGTGTTTATTTTTGATCGTAACCCACAGGATATAAAAGACTTTGAGCCTGTTTCGGGTTACATTATGCCTGACGAGCTAGATAAAATGGTTAAGGAGAGAGCTTCTGTTGTTACTGACAGTCTCCAAAAGATACATATCCCTGTTCCCGATGAACTATTTGACGATATTGAGTTGAAAGCGGGTCTAATGCCTGTGTTTGATTTTTATCCACACTTAAAAATGTATAATGATTCACTAGAGGCAGTTTTTCGGGATTCTGTATCACAGAAATTTCGTGAAAGCTATATAGACTCTATTGTGGGTGTTGATGCAAAGCGATATGAAGCAGCTGTTGAGTGGCAAAATTTTGAACTGCTTTGTAGTTATAACGATCAGGCTGTAGAGAATATTAATGATTCTGTGCGGTTTGCACTGGATTATCTTACTCGCTATGCTGAAGCTGATTCGGTACTTTTAAGAGTCAGTAATATTTCTGGAGATACTTCTGAGGTATGGACGGCCAACATGGATAAAAAACCAGTCCGTTTTTATTTGAAGAATGAGCAGAATGATTCTTTGGGCGTTGTTTTAAGGAATACAGGAAAAGGAGATGTTCAAATAATAATTGACGATGGAGTGCGACTTGCGCGTTTTTCAAAAACTCAATTCAAAGGAGCACGGCTTAAGGAGAGGACGGTTGACAGGTCTTTAAAGGAGATAAAGCTTGAGACACCGAAAGCTTATCCGTGGGATATGGGAGGGGAGGTCTCTGTCGGGATTAGCCAGGTGGCGATGGCCAATTGGGCACGAGGGGGTGAGCCATCAGGCTCTTGCTTGCTGGTAGGTAAGTATAAGGTTTATCATTTGAGTGATAATGTAAAGTGGGAGAATGATTTTGAGGTTCGCTATGGAGGCTATCTTTCCGGAGGTTTCTTCAATAAAAGCGATGATAAAATGGAGGTGCAGTCAAGGTTTGGTTATTCTGCATTTAAAAAGTGGTATTATTCGGCGGAGAGTAATTTTCGCACTCAGTGGGGGCTTGGTTACAAAAATGTTGAGGATGAAGTACCAATATCTGCATTTATGTCTCCCGGCTATTTGACATTTTCTATTGGGCTGGATTATAATCCGAACAAGGATTTTTCTCTGTTTATATCTCCTATTACTACAAAAGTAACATATGTAAGCAATAGCAATATTGATCCTACTAGGTATGGCTTGGAGCCCGGAACAACACTACTGCGGCAGCCGGGTATGATTATGAAGTGTAATTATAAGAGGCAGTTTCGTGAAAATATAAGGTATGAGACGAAAGCCGAAATATTTAGAGGCTACGTGAAGTCAGATAAAAACTTAAATGTAATATGGGATCAGCTATTGGTTATACAGGCTACCCAATATATTGATGTCAGGCTTGCAGTCAATATCATTTTTGATGAGAATGTTAAGTTTCCCATACTTGATAGTGAAGGGAACGAGACGGGAGATACAACAACAAAGTGGCAGCTTATGGAGGTGATGAATATAGGGTTTAATTATAAGTTTTGATAAGCGTAGCCGCTATTTTATATATAGCGAGGCAATAACAAAGGCAGCAAATAAAGAACCTGCAGTGCCGTTAATTATTCCAAAGGTTTGTCCTACACTGTTTAAGCTCTGTTTTTTTATGGTGCTGTGCTGGTAATAAAGCAGCACAGCAAATAGCAGTGCTCCAATCCAGTATAGTGCTCCAGATGCAACAATAAATCCGGCGATTAGAGTAAAAATAATAGTTAATGAGTGCATTAGGGCAGACAGGGAGAGTGATTTGCTTACGCCAATAAGGGTGGGAACACTTTTTAACCCGTTCTGTTTGTCGAAGCTTATATCCATGCATGAGTAAATAATATCAAAGCCACTTACCCAGAAAAGCACGATGAGTGAAAAAAGTAAAGGTAGAGTGTTAAATTCTCCTGTGACAGCGAGGTATGCGCCAACCGGAGCGAGTGCCAGCCCTGCACTAAGGACAAAATGGCATAAAGGCGTAAATCTTTTCGTGTAGCTGTATCCAAGAATCACAATAAGAGCTACGGGAGAAAGCATGAAGCATAGAAGATTAATATACCACGTTACAAAGATGAATAGTGCTAGGTTTATAAGAACAAAATATAGTGCGCTTCTTGGCGCTATTCGCCCGGCAGGGATTTCGCGTCCTGAGGTTCGTGGGTTAGCTGCATCAATTTTCCGATCCAGATAACGGTTGAATCCCATTGCTGAGTTGCGTGCAAAAAACATACATAAAAGGACCTTTAACAGTGTGTCCCATGTAAATACACTATCTGTTCTGGTGATAGCCAGGAAAAAACCTATTAATGCGAAAGGTAGTGCAAATACAGTATGTCCAAGCTTAACCAGGTTGGCATAGTTAACAATAAATTGTTTCATCATGTTTTTTCTTACCTGGCAAAAGTAGGAAAGTTTTAGGGTTAAATAATTTTATTAGTTTATATTTTCCCTCCTGTTTATTTAGCTTGAAATATTTATTTTAATTCTACAGTTCGCCCCTCTTCATTGCTTTGCAGACAAGCTTCAAGTAAAGATATTACATCTCTTGCCTCCTCGGGTTTTACCATTAGCTCTTTTTTACTTCTAATTGCATCGTAAAGGTTATCGTAAAATGCAGAATAGTTGCCTGGCACTGTCTCTATCACTCCTTCTATGTGCAGGTCGTCAGTTGTGGTGTTTATGATACCCCACTTATCTTTAGTTTCCTTTCCCCAGCCTTCTTCGTTAGGTAGGCGACCGATCTTTAGCATCTCTTCCTGAGGGTCAATACCCCACTTTATGAATGAGCCATTTGTACCATGCAAAGCGTATCTAGGTCCAGCCTCTCTTACAAGGTATGAGCATTTTATAAGTGCGTTAAAATCACCATAGTGGAGGCGTATGTCATAATAATCCGTTATGGTGCTACCGGGGCGGTTGACCTGAAGGTGTGAGGTTACCGCTGAGGGCTTCCCAAATAGCACCAACGCCTGATCAACCATATGTGAGCCAAGGTTAAAGAGAACACCCGCATATTTATTGCCTTTCTCTTTCCATGTGTTGGCCTGTATAAAGTTGCGGTAACGGTCATAGTGTGATTCGAATTCAACCAGTTGTCCAAGTTTTCCTGATTCAATAATTTTCTTCACAGTCATAAAATCGCCATCAAGTCTTCTGTTTTGATAAACGGTAAGCAGTACTCTTCTGGATTCTGCTAAGTTTATCAATTCTGTAGCTTCCTTTGTTGTGTGGGTAAAAGGCTTTTCTATTACTACGTGCTTTCCGGCATCAAGAGCCTGTTTTGCCATTTCAAAGTGCAGGTGGTCCGGTGTGTTTACTATTACCAGCTCAACATTTTTATCATTTAATATGTCATTATATGACCTGACTATTTTAGAGTCCGGATACCTCTCCTTTGATAGGTTTTTTGTTCTCTCAAGTATTTTGTCGATTTTGAATTTGTTGTCTACAGCCAGAAAAGGGGCGTGAAATACCTGGCCGGACATTCCATATGATGCAAGTGCTGTTATTATAGGTTTTTTCATTTAAAGTATATTTTGGTGTTGGAAGTATAATGAGCAGGTATGTCCTGAGCTCTTTATAAGACTTATATTTTATTGATTATTTTTTTCAAAACTCTTATTTATACCAGCAAATTTAAATCTTATCTCCATCCGAGTCAAAGGTTTTTTGCTTTGCAGAGGTGCCTCGTTTTACATATTTATGTGCAAAGTGTGCAAATGAAGGGCGACTCTTTTTACAAATTTATTGAAAATATAGTGAGACTTATGCAAAACTTATCTTTTTATTGATGTTTTATTGGTTGTCCTCTTCAAGCCCCTTATTTGTAATCAGTAAATTGCTATTTCTTATCAAGTTTTATCTTATTCTGCCTCAAAGATTTTTCGCTTTGCATAGGTCCCAGAGGAGTATTATTGAGTAATTTCTTGTAAATTGTCATCTTAATTTATTCGGGGCCTAATGTAGAAATGTACTGCTGTCTGGCAATAGACAGGCAGAGAGTACCTCTTTAAGCCTGATTTAGGAACTAAACTTACATTCGAATGATAAAAAGATTATACCTGCAATCTGTTTCAGCATGTTTATTTGCATTGTTTTTTACTAGTTGTTTTTCGTGTCCCGAGACAGGGAAGTCCACATCTGTTGGAGGGAGTGATGCCCGCAAGTACTGGAAGTTGTCAGAGGTGCAGTCCGGAGACGAAGGTCTTTTGTTTGGAGATAAAGCATCTAAAATAGTATCCAGGTTTACGTTGAAAAATTTTGAAGTTTCAGCGAAGATTAAGTCTTCTGGAGGGGCATCAGGTGTTATAGGGTTTCACTATAAAGGTGGTGTTTCACCAAGTGGGTATAGAGTGTATATAAATAACAGTGATTATGGTACAGGGTGCAGGCAGAAGACCGGCAGCCTCTGTAATATAAGGAATAATTATGTAAGTACAGCTTTTGAAGATGAGTGGTTTAAGCTGAATATATCCGTTCGTGGAAATCATATAAAGGCGTCTGTTAATGATAAAGTTATAAGCGAGTATTTTGAGCCTAAGACACCTGTAAGGCGGAGTAAGTTTGCGAAGATGCTGCTTTCACAAGGGAAGTTGTTTGTTGAAAAAGTAACAGGAGAGGGGGAGATAGTTGTGGGGGAGTTACTTGTTTATCCGCTGGAAGATGATGTTGTGGCTTGTGGTGCTCTTGATGCAAAGGAGGATGAGGTGCAACAGGTGTTGACACTTCTCAACCAGGATGGGTTTCCTTTAATTGATTATCACGGGCACCTGAAAGGAGGTCTTACTGCGGAGCAGGCCCGGCGGCATGGTAGGAGTCATGGGTTTAATTATGGAATAGCTGTTAACTGCGGGTTGAAGTTTCCTGTAACCAGAGATGAGTCGCTTAATAAGTATATAGATAGTATTCGAGATGAGCCTGTCTTCAAAGCTATGCAGTGTGAGGGGCGTGAGTGGGTTACACTTTTCTCTCCTGAAGCGGTAGCAAAGTTCGACTATATTTTTACAGATGCTATGACATGGACAGATCATAAGGGAAGGCGGATGCGCCTTTGGCTACCGGATGAGGTTGTTGTGGAAGATGAGCAGCAGTTTATGGATATGCTTGTTGAGAAGATTGAGTCTATACTAAAGTATGAGCCGATTGATATTTATGTAAATCCCACATATCTGCCGGAAGTGATAGATAAAGATTATGACAGGTTATGGACGCCTGAAAGGATAGATCGTGTTGTAAAGGCATTGAAAAGCAATGATGTAGCGTTGGAGATCAATGCGCGCTTCAGGTTGCCAGGTATAGCTCTTGCCAAAAAAGCAAAAGAGGCGGGTGTTAAGTTTTCATTTGGCACTAACAACGGAAGTAATGATGATCTGGGAAGGCTTGAGTATTGCTTAGAAGTAATAAAAGAGGTAGGGATAGAGCCGGATGATATTTTTACGCCTCGTCCCAAAAATGATAAAAAAGTCATGGTGATGGGAATACCTTCAGAAGTAACCGGATAGATACAGTAGATGAAAAAGGGGGATCTTCTTTGTAAGCAGGCCTGGAGGGCTAGAGAGCCCGTTTTGATAAAGGTGTCAGCTAAAAAGATGAGCTTTATAGAAGGCTTAGCTTTTTTTATTACTTTTGTTGGTAAGGTTGTGAGGTGAAAGAGTCAATATAATTTCGGTTACAGCTTTTAGAGTGTAGTAGATTCCAGTATTACAATTTAAAATATTAAAAGCATGAAAAAATTTGTTCTCTGTTTTGTAGTTTCTGTATTTATTGCTTGTAGCAGCTTCGCTCAGACAATTGACCTTGGAGTAAAAGCGGGACTGAACACTTCGTGGTTTTCAACTGCTGCAACTGGGCTGGATTTAAGTGAGCTTTCTTTTTCCGATTTTAGTACTGATAAGACCAAGTCTGGCTATAGTTTTGGTCTCTTTGCTCGTGTTGGTAAGAAGCTTTATCTTCAACCCGAGCTTTTGTATTCTAAAAAAAGCGGGATTACAAATTTTCAAAGTGGTGAGGTGTCTGCCGAGCAAATCCAGTATAATCAGGATATCTCCGTTACTTCTTTGGATATTCCCCTGTTGCTTGGGTACAAAGTTTTAGACCTCAAACTTCTTTCTGTACATGCCTTTGCCGGTCCTGCTGCTTCTATTGTTCTTGATAAAGAGTCCAGCCTTTTGGATATTGACAGTAACACAATAGTTGATGCGGGAAACAACTATAATTCCCTCATATGGGATCTCCAGTTCGGAGCGGGTATTGATATAGCTAAATTTACTTTTGATGTAAGGTATTCAATGGGGATAACAAATATCAGTGACGCTAGTTACGACAGTATCATAGATGAATTTAATTTTGAAAATAAAGCGAACTACCTCACATTCTCTTTAGGGTTTAAGCTATTCTAGTGAGTTTTAATGTGAGGAGTTATATTCTACTATAACAGAAGGTTGTGGTGTAAAATATAGAGCCCTTGAAAGTCAGTTGGCTCTTGAGGTTTTTAAGTCTGTGTTTTTCATTTTTTCGATTTTCCTTGAAAGTCAGTTAGCTCTTGAGGGCTTCTCTATTTTATAGATATAGGCCATCACCTTTGGAGCCGTAAAGCTTTTATGAGATAGGCCTTTTGCCTGCTTTTTGCAAAGAATCTTTAAAATCCCTGCTTACTACTTCGGGTTCGTATCAAATTTTCTCTCGAGTTAAGTTTTAAATACTTCTCTTTAAAGGAACTTCATTGTTATTAAAAATATATTAACTTCCTGTTTTGTGCATTGCAGCACCCAAGTTTATAATTTCATATTTAACAACTTTTTTTGCATTTCAGTTGGCTGTAATATTTTTGTTCTGACTTGTTTCGATTTGGGCAGAGTGTATTGCAGCTGCCTGATCTGCCGGATTTGTTCCAAGGCTTTTTCAGCAGAGATATCAATATTATTTGCCTTCAATAACCTTTCCAGCTCTTTGTAAATGGCATAGGCTGTGAAACAAATACAGATATGGGCTTCAATGCGTTCTTTTAAGCGGTGATAAACTGGCCGTATTCGTAAATCAGTTTTTGATATACGAAAAGCTTTTTCCACTTGCCACAACTGACTATAATTCCCGATAACATCTTTTCTCGGTAAATGGGTATTGGTTACATAACCCTTCAACCCATCCCAAACTCTATCTGACTGGAACTTATCGTAGTCGATTTTAACGGCAATCTCCCCCGACAGATTCAGATATTTATTATACCCGCGATTATTTATGTGATTCTTTGTTAGCTTGCCGGAAGCAACACGTTTTTCAAGTCTTTTTAAGCCCTTCTCTCTGTTTTTTTATCGTTGAAGGCTCTTTTTTCTGAGAAGCTGATAATCAACCTTCCATTCTTGTTTTTCAACTCAACTGGCTTGTTTTCTTTAATATCAAGAGCTATAATTTTTTCTTTTATTTTTTGACTTTCATTCTTTATCCGTCCTCCAAGTATGTACTCGTATTTGTTTTCAATCAAGGCATTTATGTTCTTCTGCGAGAGTAAAGCTGCATCGGCAACTACAATAGGCCTTTCGATATTAAATTTATTTTGAAAGGCTTCCAGAACAGGGATTAGTGTTTTTGTTTCAGAGGTGTTTCCCTCGAATATTTGATAGCCAATCGGGTATCCATATTTACCCACCAGTAAACCTATCATTATTTGCGGTTGTTGAAGCTTGCCATCTTTGTTGAATCCGGGAATACGGTAGTCATCTTCTTCTGATGCCTCAAAATACAATGTGGTCATATCATAAAATGCGATACTTATCTTTCCTTTTAGTAGCTTCCTGGTGTGCTTAAAGGTAAGTTGTTCAATTTGTGGCTTTAAACTTGTATTTAGCTCGTCAAGGAAACGATAAATAGTGTGTACGCTAACATCTGTATTCAGGTGCTGTCTAAAATAGTCAACGGTTTTTAATTTGCTTCCCGGGTACACTAACCGACATAATACCAGGTTGCGAAAATAATTGCAGCACCCATCATCCGGAAAGTTAAAGACTTGATAAATTTTGCCTAAAATTAATTCACTTCCTACAACTTGTAAATGATTGTTTGCAATGCTGTCCACAAAGTTTTCAACCACCAAATCATCGTGTTCAACAAAAAGCGATTGCATGCCCCTAAGCCGCTCTATCTCTGTGTTGGTAAGCAATAAAAGCAATTCTTCTTCCCGCTTTGTTTTTGCGCAACCTACGGTTTTTACAACCTTATATTTACCATGATTTTTTGAGATTATCTGTACACTCACAGAACCACTCCGATTCTTATTTTTTCGGACAAACATGCATAAAATTAAGCATGCAGCACCCAAAATGCAAATTTGAAATTCCTATCTTGCTGATAATCAGTAGTGCATTCTTGGGGCGTCGTTGTGGTGCACAAAACAGGAAGATTATGACAGGTTATGGACGCCTGAAAGGACAGATCGTGTTGTAAAGGCATTGAAAAGCAATGATGTAGCGTTGGAGATCAATGCGCGCTTCAGGTTGCCAGGTATAGCTCTTGCCAAAAAAGCAAAAGAGGCAGGTGTTAAGTTTTCATTTGGCACTAACAACGGAAGTAATGATGATCTGGGAAGGCTTGAGTATTGCTTAGAAGTAATAAAAGAGGTAGGGATAGAGCCGGATGATATTTTTACGCCTCGTCCCAAAAATGATAAAAAAGTCATGGTGATGGGAATACCTTCAGAAGTAACCGGATAGATACAGTAGATGAAAAAGGGGGATCTTCTTTGTAAGCAGGCCTGGAGGGCTAGAGAGCCCGTTTTGATAAAGGTGTCAGCTAAAAAGATGAGCTTTATAGAAGGCTTAGCTTTTTTTATTACTTTTGTTGGTAAGGTTGTGAGGTGAAAGAGTCAATATAATTTCGGTTACAGCTTTTAGAGTGCAGTAGATTCCAGTACTACAATTTAAAATATTAAAAGCATGAAAAAATTTGTTCTCTGTTTTGTAGTTTCTGTATTTATTGCTTGTAGCAGCTTCGCTCAGACAATTGACCTTGGAGTAAAAGCGTGGTTTTCAACTGCTGTAACTGGGCTGGATTTAAGTGAGCTTTCTTTTTCCGATTTTTTTAGTACTGATAAGACCAAGTCTGGCTATAGTTTTGGTCTCTTTGCTCGTGTTGGTAAGAAGCTTTATCTTCAACCCGAGTTTTTGTATTCTAAAAAAAGCGGGATTACAAATTTTCAAAGTGGTGAGGTGTCTGCCGAGCAAATCCAGTATAATCAGTATATCTCCGTTACTTCTTTGGATATTCCCCTGTTGCTTGGGTACAAAGTTTTAGACCTCAAACTTCTTTCTGTACATGCCTTTGCCGGTCCTGCTGCTTCTATTGTTCTTGATAAAGAGTCCAGCCTTTTGGATATTGACAGTAACACAATAGTTGATGCGGGAAACAACTATAATTCCCTCATATGGGATCTCCAGTTCGGAGCGGGTATTGATATAGCTAAATTTACTTTTGATGTAAGGTATTCAATAGCGGGGATAACAAATATCAGTGACGCTAGTTACGACAGTATCATAGATGAATTTAATTTTGAAAATAAAGCGAACTACCTCACATTCTCTTTAGGGTTTAAGCTATTCTAGTGAGTTTTAATGTGAGGAGTTATATTCTACTATAACAGAAGGTTGTGGTGTAAAATATAGAGCCCTTGAAAGTCAGTTGGCTCTTGAGGTTTTTAAGTCTGTGTTTTTCATTTTTTCGATTTTCCTTGAAAGTCAGTTAGCTCTTGAGGGCTTCTCTATTTTATAGATATAGGCCATCACCTTTAGAGCCGTAAAGCTTTTATGAGATAGGCCTTTTGCCTGCTTTTTGCAAAGAATCTTTAAAATCCCTGCTTACTACTTCGGGTTCGTATCAAATTTTCTCTCGAGTTAAGTTTTAAATACTTCTCTTTAAAGGAACTTCATTGTTATTAAAAATATATTAACTTCACTCTCTCATTTTAAAAATGATAGGAAAACCTTGAGTATTGATGTTATTATAGTATTTGCAGTGCTCGCCTTTATTCTTATTTCTCTCTATTTTGAAATACTGGGGCCGGCTTTTACTTTCGTTATCGCAGTTGGGGTGCTGGGTATTACAGAGATACTCTCTCCAGTAGAAATACTTAGCGGATTTGCTAACGAGCAGCTGGTGGTAATTTTACTGCTGCTTATTTTGGGTGATATTATTCGCCAAGCATCGGTGGTGGATAGGATATTTGAAAAGCTCTTTAGTGGGACAAAGAGTTACAGAAGTTTTATTGTCAAAATTATGTCCATTGTTGCCACCTCTTCTGCTTTTCTTAATAACACTCCACTTGTTGCTATTATAATGCCGTATATTCACAGTTGGGGTAAAAGAAATAATATTTCTCCATCTAAACTGCTAATACCGCTTTCTTATGCGGCTATTTTGGGTGGTTGTGTAACACTTATAGGTACATCTACCAACCTCATGATAAACGGTATGGTAACAGAGCAGGAGATAGTCCCGGATCTTCCCCAGCTGAATATATTTACCTTTTTCCCAATTGGTGCAACTATGGCCTTAATAGGGATCTGCTACATCACTTTTGCGGGGAAGAGGTTTTTGCCCGACAGAAAAGATGCGATGAATGAGTTTCGCTCAAAAAATCGCGAGTATATTTTGCAGGCACAAATTACCAAAGGTTCTCCACTGGCAGGGCAGGAGATAATGAACAGGGAGCTCAGCAGCCTGAAAGGATTATATCTCATAGAGGTGATTAGAGAGGGAGAGCATATCTCCGCTATTTCTGTGCAGACCAAGCTGCGGGAAGGGGATTTTGTCGTATTTGCAGGAGATACTAATACAATAGCTGATATTATAACAAAAAGTGATTCAGGCTTATCATTTCCGGCTATAGGCACAATAAGTAAACAGAGGGCCACCGAGGTGGTTGAGGTTGTTATATCACACAACTCTTCATTAATAGGCAAAACTGTGATAGATGCCGGCTTCAGGAGCAAGTTTGATGCTGCAATTATCGCAATACACCGAAACGGGGAGAGGATATCAGGTAAGATCACCTACCAAAAGTTGAGGGCAGGCGATGTACTTCTTCTCTTTGCAGGTAGCAATTTTACAGCTCTTTCGTCCGGCACTCTGGATTTTTACCATATTTCCAAGGTGAAGTCTCACTGCAAAATAAATACTTGGCAAATAGCTGTCATTTTTGGGGGTGTCGGGGCTGCTATTTTGCTATCTGCCCTCCACCTTGTTCCACTCTTCACATCACTTTTGGTGCTTATCATCCTTATTAGTATGCTCAGGATATATCCGTCGAAGGATATTCCTAAAAGTGTTGATTATGAGCTAGCTATGATAATAGCGTTATCATTATCATTAGGTACAGCTATGCTAAAGACAGGAGTTGCTGAAATGATTGCCGAAGGCATAATATCTGTCTGCGAGCCATTTGGGAATATTGCACTGCTTACTGGTATCTACCTTATCACATCAATATTGGCCAATTTAATCACAAATAAGGCCGCTGTGGCTATAATATTTCCCATATCGTTAACTATGGCATTAAATCTGGAGTTGTCGACAACTCCTTTTATCCTTGTTGTCGCTTTTGCCGCTGCCGCCAACTTTATGACTCCCATAGGCTATCAAACAAACCTTATGGTGTATGGCCCTGGAGGGTATTCTTTTAAAGATTTTTTTAAGTTTGGGTTCCCGCTTACGCTTATTTATATGGCCGTTACTGTTACCATTTTGGGGTTGGCTTATTTATAGCGTAAAAGAGAGTATATAGTTGCGCCTTTATTAGGGCTTATAATTTGGTGCCGGCCAAAGAATAATCCTTGTAAAGGTTTTGTGTTTTGCACTTTATGATGCGCTCCCTCTTTTTGAGTTATATTTGACGGAGATCATCGATATATCATCCTTTTGGTTGGAGTGCTCGCCTCTGTGTTGCTTTACCGCCTCAATAGTTGCTTCAATAATCTGTTTGGGCTCTTTTACGCTAACGTTTTGAATTTCATTCTGTAATCTTTGCTGTCCAAAAAGTTGCCCGCTGCTATTATACTCTTCTGTTATCCCATCGGAATAGCCAATAAAAATATCTCCAAGTTTTAGCGCCACCTCTGTTTCATCAAATTTTTGATCTTCTATAATACCTACAGGAGTGCCGTGAGAGTGAGGTAAGTCTTCTAGTTTACCATTACGTTTTAATATAAATGGGTGCTGATGTCCGGCATTACAGTAGGTAAGTTTTCCGGTAGAAAGGTTAAGGATGCCTAGAAATACTGTTACAAACATATCCGAGCTGTTATCTCTGCTCAGCTCCTCATTCAAAAGCGTAACAATTTTACTTGCGGAATGGTTTCTACTTGCAATACTTCTGAGCATTGTTTGAGTCATTACGGAGAACATTGCAGCAGGTATTCCTTTTCCCAGGGTATCGCATATTGATATAAACAACTGGTTGTCGTCCAGTAAATAAATATCATAAAAGTCTCCACCAACTGATTTTGCAGGAATAAGTACGCCGTAACAATCGAAGTCAGTTCTGTTTGGGTAAAGAGGAAACTTGGAAGGGACCATACTCATCTCTATATCACGTGCAAGCTCCAGCTCTCTGTTCAGGCTTTCCTGGTCACGTTGGCTTTTATCCCACCTGGAGTGGTATGTCTCTATTTGCTGTTTTAATACATTTAATCCTTCTGTCAGTATGCTTATGTCGTCCCGGGGCTCCGGCAATGTGTCCTCTTCTTCTATAAGCTTGCGTACGCTACTGGCTAGTCGTGAGATAGGGGAAAATATTACTTTCGAGAGATATATTACAACTGCTACCAGGAGTGCTATGCTGATAATCAATAGTGTTAGCAGCCACATGGAAGCTTTGTTCAGCCCGGCAAGTATCTCTGTTCTTGGGACAAAAGCTAAAGTCATCAGTCCCTTTTCAGAGACAGACCAGGATACAGCAGCGCTTTTTCTGTTTTCATGGCATATGTCTCTAATTTTTATTATAACACCACTTTCCCTCTCTCTTAACGCACTCGTTATTGAGCTAAATGCGTTATTGTCAAAGCAACCGCTAATGGCCTCAATTTTTTGTCCTCTGTATTTTCTTTCCGGGTGGTATACTATCTGCCCGCCATCTGCAACAAGAAGCAGATAGCCGCTGTTATATATGTCTGTATTTTCTAGTTCATTGATAATGTCCTTTATGGAGATGATACAGTTAATAATGCGCCATTTTTGTATACCACCTTCATGTACTCGGAGCGCTGTTGCATAAGCAAGCATCGGTTCTCCGGTTTCATCTATATAGAGCGGGGTGCTTCGGTTCGTCTCTTTTTCTTCAATTATGTTTTTGTACCAGTTGTCGAGTAGGTGCCTTTTTTTTATAAGTGTATGGTCCTTTGTGTCAATGCGCCCTATATTATTCACCACGAGAATATCTTTTAGATGACCGGTGCTCCACTCATCGTCATACTCTTTGATATGAATAGCGTAAAATCCATTTTTAAATTTCATGGTGGTGGACAGAAAGTTTTCAGTCTCTTTTTCTTCTTTGCTGTATTTGTAAACGTTGTTTTCCAGAAAAGAGACTGTTTCATTGGCCTGGTTTGCTATGTATCCAAGTTTTTCAGTGGAGCGCAGGCTACTTATTTTGACCTCACTTTCCATGTTCTTTAGGACTACTATTTTAGCAAAGTTGTATATTATAAAGGTTACAGTTATTAGGATGACGCTTCCTCCTAGTATCACTAGTGTTCCAAAGCGGGATATTAGATTACGATTTTTCATAGGCGCACTAGGTGATAGTCTATAGAGCTACGTTTGGGTGGTTAGTTTGTCAAAGTAAAGTGTTTTGCTTTTAGTTTTAAGGATAAAGCGGTTATGCAATTAGTTTTTAAGACGTTTTTTTTATAAGTCAGGTGTTCATTGCTCCACAAACAGTTATGACCTGTCCCGATATGTATGAAGAGAGGTCAGAGGCGAAAAATAGAGCTGTATTAGCTACCTCTTCAGGTGTTCCACCACGTTTTAATGGTATTGAGGCCTCCCATGCTTTGCGCGCATCTTCGGGTATTTTATCTGTCATTTCTGTGATAATAAAACCCGGAGCAATTGCGTTTGAGCGAATGCCCCTCGAGCCTACCTCTTTTGCGATGGATTTTGTGAAGCCTATAATACCGGCTTTTGATGCTGAATAGTTAGCCTGCCCGGCATTACCACTAACACCCACGACTGAGCTTATATTTACAATTGATCCGCTTCGCTGTTTCATCATAACAGGCAAGGCAGCACTGGTGTAGTTAAAGACCGATTTTAAGTTTACATTGATTACGGTATCCCATTGCTGTTCAGTCATACGCATCATAAGTGTATCCATTGTTATCCCCGCATTATTCACCAATGCATCAACTCCATCGAACTCTTCAGCAATTTCGCTCATAAGCTTTTTTGCATCTTCAAAGTTAGCAGCGTTAGAGGCGTATGCTTTGACCTTCACACCAAGTGAAGCGATCTCTTTTTCAGTGTCTTTTGCAGCGTCATCGTAGTTGAGGTCTGTGAAAGCGATATTGCATCCCTCCTCGGCAAATTTCACAGCTATAGCTTTGCCAATACCTCTTGATGCACCGGTTATAATAGCACTCTTTCCTTCAAGTAGTTTCATTATGTGTAAAATTTAATTTTTGTCAAAGTGTTTTTCTTCATTAACAGCCATGTTTGCCAAAGGTACGGATATCTTGTGGCAAGCAAGCCCCACAGCTAATTAAGGCAAAAATAAAAATCTTTCTTATGGTAACAAAAAACCCCCTTTATCTCTTTAGAGGGCTTAATATTTTTGTTAAAGTCCGCCTTAAAGTCTTTATCTGCCTGGATAAGGAGCGGCTTATATCGAATTTTCCTTAAATCTGAGTCAAAGTCTTTTGTTTTGAATAGGTCTTCCTGTCGGTATAGCTGCCTGCGTCTTCGCCTGCATCCACCGGCACCTCCTTTTATGCGCCAAAAAACATAGATTCAACTATCTTTGCAAGCTACGTTTTTATGTTATTTAAGTTATGATTGCCCAACCTACGATCTGCGCTATATCTACCCCCCCCGGAGTGGGGGCTCTCGCTATTGTGCGCCTTTCAGGAAAAAGTGCGATAGTTATTGCCGATGAAATATTTGTTTCGCCCGATAAAAGTAAGAAACTGGTAGGGCAGAGGGCTAACTCTACACATTTTGGGGCCATTGTTGATGGAGGAGTAGTCGTCGATGAAGTGGTTGTGGTTCTATTCAGAGCCCCTCACTCTTCTACAGGTGAGGATGTTGTGGAGATATCATGCCATGGTTCTTCATATATACAGCAGTCTGTTTTACAACTTCTGATATCAAAAGGTGCCCAGATGGCGCAGCCGGGGGAGTTTACGAAAAGGGCTTTTCTGAATGGCAAAATAGATATGGCACAAGCTGAGTCTGTTGCCGACCTTATAGCTTCCGATTCGGCAGCATCGCATAGATTGGCTATAACCCAGATGAGAGGGGGTTTCTCCAGTGAGTTGGCCGGTTTGCGCACACGATTGCTGAATTTTGTATCCCTTATAGAGCTTGAGCTGGATTTTAGCGAAGAGGATGTTGAGTTTGCAGATTGCGGCAAGCTCAGCGAGATGGCTGCCACTATAGAGAATATAATCGGGAAGCTGGCTAGGTCGTTTCAGGTAGGTAATGCTATAAAGAAAGGTGTTCCTGTAGTCATCGCTGGAGAGACCAATGTGGGTAAGTCTACATTATTAAACGCCCTTTTAAATGAGGATAAGGCCATTGTCTCTGATATACACGGAACAACTCGTGATGTTATAGAAGAGGTCATTAGTATAGACGGTGTAACATTTCGGCTCTTCGATACAGCAGGAATAAGGGACACAGATGACAAAGTTGAGAGTCTGGGCATTGAACGAACTTATAGTAAGCTGCGACAGGCTGGTATAGTGCTCTTTGTTATAGATGTAACAATGCCTGTTGCCCATAGTAATAGAAGGCTGCAAAAGATATGCTCGGGAATAGATAATCAGCAGTTAATAGTGGTAGGCAATAAAGTGGATATGGTGGATAACGAAACTGTAAGTAAAATAACCTCAACCATAGAACTACCCAAAATAGGGAAGCTTGTCTTTATTTCTGCCAAAAAGCTGCTAAATATTGGTAAGCTTACCTCTATGCTGTCTGAAGTAGCGGGAGTGTCAAATATTGACACCGGTGATGTGATAGTGGCTAATATACGCCACTATGAGGCTCTTACCCATGCTAGCAAATCAATTGCCCGTGTGCGGGAGGGGCTGCAATCATGTGTGTCAGGCGACTTCCTGGCGCAGGATATTCGAGAGTGTATGCATTACCTGGGAGAGATAACAGGCGAGGTGTCTACAGACGAAATACTAAATAATATTTTTAAGAATTTCTGTATCGGGAAGTAATTACTTTTCTTTTTCTTAGCTAAATGCTTCTTTTAGTGCATTTTAAGCAGTTTTTACTTCCTTTGTTTATTGCTAATTTTCCTTTATTTTCCGTATATTTGTTGCTAATCGGTTGCTAATAGAAACAAATTTGTTGGTAGCAACAAGATTTTAGAGCAAAGGAGAAATGATGCTATATAGAGCTACAACCAGCTACATGTAGCTACATCAGAATCGAAAAGACTTGCATGTAT
This sequence comes from Tubiluchus corallicola, assembly GCA_030141605.1. Classification (NCBI taxonomy): domain Eukaryota; kingdom Metazoa; phylum Priapulida; class Priapulimorpha; order Priapulimorphida; family Tubiluchidae; genus Tubiluchus; species Tubiluchus corallicola. Next base: position 296,497 of record JAQGDQ010000265.1, read on the forward strand.
TGTGGTGAAATCTTCATCGCAAAGACTACTGTAACCAAGTATTGCTCGGATAACTGCGCTAAACGTGCCTACAAGAAACGTAAGCGACAGGAAAAGCTCCAGACCGTTGATACCTCCTCCTCTTCAACTTCAGTTAACGGCATTCAATCAAAAGACTTTCTAAGTATTCAGGACGCTTGTAAGCTATTAGGTACAAGCCGCTGGACAATCTATCGCATGATAGATAGAAAGCAATTGACTGCCGCTAAACTTGGCAGACGCACCATAATAAGGAGAACGGAAATCGATAAACTGTTTCAGGCATGAAAGTAACACTAAGACAAAGGAACCAAGGCGGTAAGACCAGCCTCTACCTTGATTACTACAACAAGGGAAAACGCAAAACGGAATACCTCCAGCTATACCTTGATCCCAACCCGAAAACCAAAGAGCAGAAGGAAGTCAACAAAAAGACACTTCAATTAGCTGAAACCATCAGAGCACAGCGACAGATTGAAATTCAAAACGGCACTTATGGCTTCCGTGACAATGAGAAACTAATAGGCAGTGAAACTGCCTATTTAGAATTACTTGCCAACAAGCGACAAGACAGTGCGGGTAATTACGGAAATTGGGATAGTATGATAAAGCATTTCAAGAAGTTCATGCCACAGGATATTGCCTTTGAGTTTGTTGATCGTCAGATTGTCCAGGACTTCAAAGAATACCTCGACAAGAAAGCAATCACTCACGGCACAAATAAGCTATCGCAAAACTCCAAATACTCTTACTTCAACAAGCTTAGAGCTGCACTAAAGCAAGCAGTGAAGGACGGCATAATTCCACACTATCCTGCGGAAGGCGTAGATGCCTTCAAGCAAGGAGATCCGGAAAGAGAGTTCCTCACACTTGAAGAGCTGCAAGCTGCTGCCAATACCGAATGCGAAAACGAGCAACTCAAAACTGCATTCATATTCTCATGCCTTACTGGATTGCGCTGGTCAGACATTCAAAAACTTGTATGGTCCGAAGTACAGCATTCCAATGACAGGGGTTACTACATCCGTTTCAGGCAGAAGAAAACCAAAGGAGCTGAAACCTTACCCATTTCTGATCAAGCCTTTGGCTTGCTCGGTGAAAGGGATGATAAAGACGAAAGAGTATTCAAAGGATTGAAATACTCGGCTTGGCACAACTTGAAATTGCAACAGTGGATGATGAAAGCAGGCATCTCCAAGACCATTACTTTTCACTGTGCCCGTCACACCTACGCTACTTTACAGCTCACGGCAGGAACGGACATTTACACGGTCTCTAAGCTCTTAGGGCATAAGGAATTGAAAACTACTCAAGTCTATGCCAAGATCATTGACGACAAGAAGAAAGAAGCTGCCAGCAAAATTAAACTTGATCTATAGATGGAACTGAAAATATTCAATAGCATCCTGTTTGGAGAGCTTCAGCCATTCACAGGAAACAATCGTGAAGAAAAGTACTTCACATCAAAGCTCAACCCAACATTTAAAGTGCCTGGCACAATGGAAGAGTTTGAAGCTGAGTTAAAGAAAGCACTGGCAGAACATCCTTTCCTTTTAAATAAAGAAGAGTACTATGTAAACCTCAACCCTGAAGAAGGAAAAATTGAAATCAGTGGAATAAGAGATGAAGTCTTTGAACCGGGCATTGATATTGACATTCCACCATATTTCAACTCCACTACCGAGTACTACTATTACCTTATCAAAAATGAAGGCACACGAATCATTCATGAGCTTGCTCATGAAATACAGGCTATGGGAACCCATGCTGATGGTAGATTCCTGCTTCAAAAGGTCTTACTACAAACTGAATACTTACTTAAAGAATACTGCTAAAGAATTAAAATTTCTTCCAAACACTGATACTCCATTCTATCAACCAACCAATGAAGAAACCGATACCGAGCGTATTCAGATGAATACACATTTTGTGTACTACACTTTACAAATCACCTTGATAAGGGTTTACTATGAGATCCTTTCAACTTTTTCCTCTTTCGTTGGCGACTTGGGAAAGACCGCATCAGAACTTTATGCCCAGGTATTAGGGAAAACACCTCCCGAAATCACTTACCAAAAAGTCTCGAAGGGACTAGCGATACGCAGAGCACAGAATATTGCGGATACTCAGGATTTTAAGGAAGACAAAGCACATTCAGTTCTAAAAGAACTTCATGACCTCCTGATCAGCGATACAAGTAACTCAAAGTTAATTCAAGCCATTACCGCAATTGAGAATCGACTTTTCATTGAAGCTCAATTGGAAGACCCGAAGCAACATTCATTTGAAGACCTATACGCTCCTTCATTTGCAGATAGCCTATTTAAAACCATTAAGGCTCAATACAAAGCAGAGATTGAACAGTTTGTTTTTGGACATGAACGATTTGAGCAGATAGAAGAAATTCAGGATGCGTCTAATATCGTGCCTGAGCTTCCTAAAGTAGCAGATTCTACCTTGAAGCATAGTGTATGTCGTAAGTTGAACCACTGGCTGGAAACCCAAAAGGAATTATATCGAAATCACTTTACCCAGACATTTACAGCTACGCAAATTGGGAAAGGATCAAATGAACAAAAAGCAACACCAAAGGCTAAGCGTGAGCGGCCTGATTTTGCTTCGCAAAAAGGCACTGCTAGGAATTTCCTCAATTTCTTATCTGGCAACAATCCACAGCAGGATAAGATCATGAAAGATGATGATTACAATCGCTTGTTGCAGATGGTGGATTTTCTGATTGAAAATGAAAAGCTCCCTGACAAAATCAACAAGATTTCTCAAATCAACATTAGTACGGGTATGATCCGCTATACCTTTTACCTAATCCATAAAGAGCTATACACCACAAAAACCATCAAACCTGAATGGATTGATTTTTTACATGCGGTATTTGAACAATTCAAGAATATTGAATGGAATACCACCAAAACAAAATTTAGTGTTAAACCCTCTAGCTATCAGCATGATATGAAATCTATGGAAGGGTAATATTGGTAAGGTAGCGTTACCTCTTTCCTTCCCTTCTCTTACCTCCTCTCTTTGTTACGAAGTTCATTGAAAGCACGTGCCTTGCTTTCGGTGAGCGAAAGGCACAACAATCCATTTGTTGAACTTTTAACACGTAACAAAGATGTTAGATCAAAATCGAATAATCGAAAAGCTCGATAATATCGAGCGTATGCTCACCGAGCAAAATATACTTCAAAAGGAAGTCTTAAACTTCAATGAAGCATGTCAGTACTTGGATCTCAGCCAAAGTCACTTATACAAGCTGACGAGCAGCAAATCCATTCCGCACTTCTGTCCACAGGGGAAGCGACTTTATTTCAAACGACTTGAGTTAGATGAGTGGTTGCTACGCAACCGCACATCAACTAATGATGAAATTCAGCAACAAGCTGCTGATTACTTAATCAAAAAAGGGAGAGTAAAGCTATGACAGAGATTATTGAACTAATCCTGTCACTCTCTCAGGAGATTAAAACCATAAAGGCATATCTGCAACAATTCCAGAAATCACGCTTAGAGAGATTCAGTGAAGTGTAAATCTTCAGCTTAATTCGGACAAATTGGTTTAAAAATTAAGAGAGACATTTCTTAAATTATAACCAATAAAAACGAATAAGATTAAGGCAAAAAAACAGACTACCGAACAAAAGGTAAAAGAGATTAAGAGACACACGAGGAAGAAGTAATCAGCTGAAGAAAAAATCAGGATTTTACTAGAGGGCATGCGTGGCGAATATAGCATTGCCGAGTTATGCCTAAAAGAAGGCATCAACGCGAACCTTTATTACAAGTGGAGTAAAGATTTTATGGAAGCTGGCAAAAAACGCCTTGCAGGTGACATTAAACGGGAAGCTACATCGGGCGAAGTAAACGGTTTAAAGAACGAGAACCACGACCTAAAGCAGCTTGTAGCAGAGCTGAGTTTGGAAGTACGCATGCTTAAAAAAAGCTTAACTGGAACCGAGTAACTTATAAATATATGAGACGAAGCGCCAGTGAAAAGATGGAAATTATCCGTATTGTTCAAGATTCGGAATTCGGAGTTAAGCGCACACTTGAAGAACTTGACATCAGCCGAAGTACCTTTTACGAGTGGTACAAACGCTTCCTTGAGGGAGGATATGATGCACTCAAGCCCAAGCCGGTAAAACGCAAAAAGTTCTGGGACAAGATATCCAACAAAGAACGAGAACTGGTTTTAGACACCGCTTTGTAACGTACAGACTTATCGCCTAGGGAACTAGCCCACCACATCACCGACCATCAAAAGTGGTTTATCAGCGAAACCAGCGTATATCGGATTCTCAAAGAGCAAGTGCTAATCACATCTCCTGCGTGGCTTTTAATGGCTGCATCCGATGATTTTAAAGATAAGACCACGCGTGTGCACCAGCAATGGCAAACCGATTTCACCTACTTTAAAATCATTGGATGGGGCTGGTATTATTTGGCTACCGTAATGGACGATTATTCAAGGTATATCGTCACCTGGGAGCTTTGCCAAAGCATTGAGTCGGCCGATGCCAAGCATGTTATTCAAAAGGCTTTATACGGCCAAAATACCTGCAGACGATTGTCCCAGGTTACTCTCCGATAATGGAGCGTGCTACATATCAAACGAGTTTCAAAGCTTTTTAAAAGACACCAAAATGGGACATTTACGTGGAGCCCCATACCACCCTCAAACACAAGGGAAAATTGAGCGTTACCACCGCACCATGAAAAATCAGGTAAAGTTGGATAACTACTACTTTCCTGATGAACTAATGACGGTTCTACAGGAGTTTGTATATAATTACAACAACCACCGGTATCATGAATCACTCAAGAATGTTACACCTGCCGACGTGTATTTTGGAAGGCAAAAACAGTTACTGGGCAATCGTGAAAACATTAAAATAAAAACGCTAAATGAAAAAAGAAAAAGGAATCAGAAAATCGCAGTGTAGCACTTTTGATTTATTGGACACTGTTTCACAAAGTGTGTAAACTAAAAAAATACCGAGGGTTTGGCTATTTATAGCTGGACCCTTTTTTCAAATATAACTAAGAACTGATTCAAGACAATGCCCCAGTTTCTGATTGGCATTGACCATTTTTTAGTTGCTTCTCTGGTTGCCAAAAATACAGATTTCATTACAGCCTGGTCTGACGGGAATGAAAGTTTGTTTTTTGTGTATTTTCTGATTTTTCCGTTGAGATTCTCAATCAGGTTGGTTGTATAAATTATCTTTCTGATTTCCAGCGGAAACTCAAAGAATACTGTTAGGTCTTCCCAGTTGTCTCGCCAGCTTTTAATTGCGTAAGAGTATTTATCCTCCCAAGCTGCTGCAAAATCTTCTAAAGCTGCTTTTGCAGCCTCTTTTGTAGGGGCATTATAGATTTGCTTCATATCTTTTGTAAATGCCTTTTTATCTTTCCAAACCACGTATCTGCTTGCGTTACGGATTTGATGAACAACACATATTTGTGTTTTAGATTCAGGGAAAACAGTTCGGATAGTATCTGTAAAACCATTCAAGTTATCTGTTGCCGTAATCAGAATATCGTTAACTCCACGGGCTTTCATATCGGTAAGTACGTTCATCCAAAAGGCAGCGGACTCACTCTTGCCCAACCATAAGCCAAGAACCTCTTTTTTCCCATCTCTGCGAAGTCCTACGGCAATGTAAACGGTTTTGTTGACGACCTTAGAGTTCTCCCGCACTTTAAATACAATGCCATCCATCCAAACAATTAGGTATACAGTTTCCAGAGGTCGGTTCTGCCACGCTACAATGTCGTTGGTGACTGAATCGGTAATCCTTGATATGGTGGATGTGGAAACTTCAAAACCGTATAGCTCCCGAATTTGCTCTTCAATATCGCTATTACTCATTCCTTTAGCATAAAACGAAACAATGATATTCTCTAAGCCATCGACCATGTTCCCTCCTTTGGGTACAATCATCGGATTAAACGAAGAATCACGGTCTCGGGGAACCTGAATGTTGGATTCTCCCAGAGTGGTTCGGACTCTCTTCTCTGAATAGCCATTGCGGGCATTCTGATTATCCGATTTTTGATTCTTATCATAGCCTAAATGACCATCGAGTTCTCCTTCAAGCATCTTTTCAATGCCTCGTTTTTGGAGCTCTTGTAAAAAACCATTGAGCTCTTCCCCTGAATTAAACTGTTCAAGGAAATCATCATTTAATAAATCTTCTTTTTTCATTACTGTCTAAAGTTTTAAAATTAAACAAAAAAATGCCGAGGGTTGCAACCCTCGGCATTTTCTATTTACACAGTTTATGAGATAGTGCTTAAACTTGGGTGCTGCAATGCACAAAACAGGACGTAGACGAGATTGTCCGCGACCATGGCGTTAGCAGAGCCTCGTTTTATAAATGGAGGCAACGTTTTGGAGGCATGGAAGCATCCGAGTTAAAAAGGCTCAAAGAGCTTGAAGAGGAGAATCGCAAGTTAAAAATGATGTATGCCGAACAATCTCTGGATTTAAAACTCGCCAAAGAGATTATCGAAAAAAAGCTTTAAATCCTTGTGAAAAACGAGAGATTGCAAAAGAAGTTTGCAAAGTTCCTAAAGTAGGCATCCGCAGGGCTTGCCGAGTACTAAATATGAGTCGTTCGGTTTATTATTATGAATCGATAAAAGATGATGCAGGGATAATTGAGGCGCTTACCAAAAAAGCGTAAGACCATCCTACAGAAGGATTCTGTAAAGCCTATGGGCGATTGCGTCTGGAAGGTTACGATTGGAACCACAAGCGAGTATATCGGGTTTACTGCCTGATGAAACTAAATATCCGCAGGAAAGTAAAGAAGAGGCTTCCTGTCAGAGTTAAGGTTCCTTTGGTAATTCCAGAAAACATCAATCAGTGCTGGTCAATTGATTTTATGCACGATGCTCTTGAAAACGGACGGAAGATAAAGAGTTTCAATATAATGGACGATTTTAACCGAGAAGCACTTCATGTTGAACTTGACCATTCGATTCGAAGTAACAAAGTAGTTTATGTTTTGAACCACTTGATAAAGCGTAGAGGTAAACCAACAAAAATAAGGATGGATAATGGCCCTGAGTTTATTGCAGAACTTTTAAAAGAATGGAGTGAGCTTCAAGGGATAGAACTGTTATATATTCAGCCAGGCAAGCCAACACAGAATGCTTTTGTAGAACGCCTGAACGGAACATACCGCAGGGCTGTATTGGATGCCTACCTGTTTCAGTCGCTGGATGAAGCCAGGGATGAAACAGATAAATGGATATTTGATTACAACTATAAAAGGCCGCATGATTCATTGGGAGGAATGACCCCCATAGGTTATGCCAATAAAATGAAAAACCAAAAGCTGAAAAGCAAAGTAAATGTGATTCATGAACCTGTCAAGGGTATATAAACGACTTCGCTCACTCAGTCGCCCTTGACAGAACCAAAAATCACACTGAAAAAGCTTTCAGAATTTGGTTATGAAAAAGAAAATAATCTATTTTTAAGTAGTCCTAAAAAGGGGAAGCTTACAGAGCTTTTTAATACGCCAGATCAAAATAGACAAATAGCAGCTTTTTATCTCGATAAAAACCAATTCTTAAGGGACGACTGATAACTATCATAGAAGATAATTAACTTTGGCACAGATAAGAATTAGACTTGGGCGGATTTTGCAGCAAACTAGCAAGTAAGAAATTTAAAAATACTTAGCAAAAGCCGGTTCAGTTTTGAGACAGAAGCATGATTATGATGGTTTGAGTCTTTAGGAAGAATTTGTTGAAGTAACAGTAGTATTGTAAGAAGTTTTATATAAGATTTTAGAAGAAGGAATAAATTCATGCTGATTTTATTTTTGTTTTGTGAATAGAAGTGATCATAAGTAGAGTTAACAATATATGGAAAATAATAAACAAGTTTTAGTTACAGGAGCTGATGGCTTTATTGGATCTCATTTAACAGAATTGTTATTAGAAAAGGGAGCTCATGTAAAGGCTCTTTCTTTGTATAACTCATTCAATTACTGGGGATGGTTGGAAGATGTAAAAGAAAATGATAAGCTTGAAGTAGTATCAGGAGATATTCGTGATCCTCACTTTTGTAAACACCTAACAAAAGACATTGATGTGATTTATCACTTAGGAGCATTAATAGCAATTCCGTACTCTTATTTAGCGCCTGATTCTTATGTAGATACAAATATAAAAGGAACCTTAAATATTTGTCAAGCAGCAATAGAAAACGGATGTAAACGTGTGATACATACCTCTACATCAGAAGTATATGGGACAGCTCAATATATTCCTATAGATGAAAAACATCCCAAACAACCACAGTCTCCTTACTCTGCTTCTAAAATTGGAGCAGATGCAATGGCAATGAGCTTTTATAATGCCTTTAACCTACCAGTAACGATAGTTCGCCCTTTCAATACTTATGGTCCCAGACAATCAGCCAGAGCTATTATCCCTACAATCATTACACAAATTGCAAATGGAGTAGAAGAAATTAAACTAGGAGATCTTTCCCCAACAAGGGATTTTAACTTTGTAGAAGATACTGCTGCTGGATTTATAGCTGTTTCAGAGTGTGATTCCTTAATAGGAGAAGAAGTTAATATCTGTTCTAACTTTGAAATATCAATGAAAGATACTTTAGAGCTGATAAAGAAAATTATGAACTCTAATGTTAGATTTGTAACAGAACAGCAACGTATCAGACCAGAAAAATCAGAAGTGTTTAGACTTTGGGGAGACAATACAAAACTATTAAAACACACTGGGTTTAAAACAAAATATTCTATTGAAGAAGGACTGAAAAAAACCTGTGAGTGGTTTGCAGATTTGGATAACCTGAAAAAGTATAAAGCTAGCATTTATAATGTATAAAGATATTGTAACCTATATAAGAAAACTCTATAACACAGAAAGCTTTATTCCTCTTCACGAACCGAGATTCTATGGCAATGAGCGAAAGTATGTTATGGATGCAATTGACTCAACATTTGTTTCTTCAGTAGGAGAATATGTGAACCGTTTCGAAACCATGATGGCAGAAGTAGCAGGAACACGTTATGCTGTGGCAACTGTAAACGGAACAGCCTCTTTGCATATTGCACTGATACTTTCCGGAGTGAAAAAAGGCACAGAAGTCATCACCCAGCCATTAACCTTTGTGGCTACTGCTAATGCAATTACTTATACAGGTGCTGTTCCCGTGTTTGTAGATGTTGATAAAACAACACTTGGCCTTTCTCCAGATGCGTTGAGAGATTTCTTAGAAAACAAAACAGAACAAAGAGGAGGTTTCTGTATTAACAAAAATACCGGAAGACAAGTTACAGCATGTGTGCCGATGCACACTTTTGGTTTTCCCTGTAGGATTGATAAAATAGTAGAAATATGCAATACCCATAACATTCAAGTGGTTGAGGACGCAGCAGAATCAATAGGAAGTAAATACAAAGGACAAGCAACAGGGAGTTTTGGAAATCTGGGGATCTTTAGTTTTAATGGAAATAAAACCGTTACTTGTGGGGGAGGTGGAGCAATTACCACAAATGACGAAAAACTAGCTAAACTGGCAAAACACATTACAACAACAGCAAAAGTCCCTCATAAATGGGAGTATATACATGATATGCCAGCCTACAATTATCGAATGCCTAACTTGAATGCAGCAATGGCTTGCGCACAGCTGGAACAACTGGATGATTTTATAAAACGAAAAAGAACTCAGGCGCGTAAGTATGCTGATCTTTTTGAAAAAACCAACATCCGATTCTTGACAGAAGAAAAAGATGCATTTGCAAACTACTGGTTAATGTCTATTGTCTTCAATAACTTTGAAGAAAGAGAAAAGTTTTTGACATATACAAACGAAAAGGGAGTTATGACACGTCCAATTTGGAAGTTAATGCATAAGCTGGCTATGTATAAAGATTGTGAGGTAGCTTCTTCAGATAATGCAGAGTGGTTAGAAGAAAAAGTTGTAAATATACCTAGTAGTGTAATTAGTAATGGATAAAAAAGAAATTATTCTTGTTGGTGGTGGTGGGCACTGTAAGTCTTGTATAGATGTAATTGAACAAGAAAATAAATATACAATTGCAGGAATTGTTGATTTGCCCGAGAAAATTGGGGAAAAAGTACTAGGATATCCAATTATTGCTTCTGATGAAGATTTAACACTTCTTGCCCAAAAGTATAACTACTTTCTAATAACTGTCGGGCAGATTAAAAACGCGAACTTGAGAAAGAAATTTTTTAACAGATTGAAAAAATTAGGTGTAGAATTACCTATAATAAAATCGCCTTTAGCCTATGTAAGTGAATATGCACAAGTTGGAGCTGGTAGTATCATTATGCATAGAACCACTGTAAATGCAGAAGCTGTTGTTGGACACAACTGTATCTTGAACACAGGATGCTTGCTTGAGCATGAAGTGGTAGTGGGAGACCATTGTCATATTTCTACGAACGCAGTCATTAATGGTCAAACGCATTTAGGGAATGAATGCTTTGTGGGAAGTAATACTGTACTCGCAAATAATATTAATGTTGCTGATAATTCAATAATTTCAGCTGGGAGTAATGTAACCAATAAACCAACCAGGGATATATTCAGGAGAGCCCATAAGAAAAATTAAATAATTGTGAAAACGTTAATAATTGCAGAAGCAGGAGTAAACCATAACGGAAACCTTCAAATTGCTAAGAAGCTAATAATTGAAGCAGCTAAAGCTGGAGCTGACTATGTAAAATTTCAAGTCTTTATAGCAGAATTAAATATAGTAGAAACCGCAGAGAAAGCAGTATACCAAAAAAAGAATACAAGTGATAGTTCAGAAACGCAGTTAGAGATGGTGCGGAAATTAGAACTAAGCTTTGAACAGTTTGAGCAACTTCAGCAAATTTGCAGAAATAATCACATAGGTTTTCTTGCAACAGGTTTTGATCATCCAAGTATAGACTTTCTTGCAGAGCTCAACATCCCCTTTTTTAAAATTCCTTCTGGAGAGATTACCAATAAACCATACCTACAACATATTGCTAAAAAAGGGAAACCACTTATTGTAAGTACAGGTATGGCAAATATGGAAGAAATAAAGAAGGTGTTAGATGTTTTTACAGAAGAAGGGATAAGTAAAAACGACATAACTGTATTGCACTGTAATACAGAATACCCCACTCCAATGCGAGATGTAAATTTAAAAGCCATGAATACTATCAAAGAAAACCTTGGAGTTACTATAGGCTACTCAGATCATACTTTAGGAATTGAAGTGTCTATAGCAGCAGTAGCCCTTGGAGCAAAGGTAATAGAAAAGCATTTTACACTTGATAGAAACATGGATGGCCCGGATCATAGAGCATCTCTAGAGCCTGGTGAGTTGAAAACAATGATCGAAGCAATTCGAAATGTAGAATTAGCTATTTCTGGATCAGGCATAAAAGAACCAAGCCCGAGCGAACAAAAAAATATAAATATTGCTCGAAAAAGTATTGTAGCAGCAAAGAAAATAACGAAAGGCGAGGTATTTACTGACGAAAACCTGACTGTTAAACGTCCGGGAAAAGGAATGAGCCCAATGAAGTGGAATGAAATACTGGGAAAGGTAGCTAAAAGATCATTTGAAAAAGACGAATTGATTGAAATATAGGAAATAGATTAATAATTACAATTATAATATGAAGATTGTTTTTATAGGAACAGTTTTGTTTAGTGAAAAGATTCTGTCAAAACTGATAGAGCTAAAAGCAAATATTGTTGGAGTCATAACTAAAGAAGAATCAGACTTTAATTCAGACTTTGTTGATCTGTCAGAAATAGCTACAAAAAACGAACTTCCTTTTAAATATGTAGACAATATAAACAAAGAGGAGAATATAAACTGGATAAAAGAAAAAACCCCAGATATTATCTTTTGCTTTGGGTGGTCTCAACTATTAAAAAAAGAAGTTTTGAATACTCCTAAAATGGGAGTTGTTGGCTTCCATCCAGCGAAACTACCTATGAATAGAGGGAGGCATCTCCTGATCTGGACCTTGGCATTAGGTTTAGAGGTATCTACTTCTACTTTCTTCTTCATGTCCGAAGGAGCTGATGATGGAGATATCCTATCACAATCCGAGGTTGATGTATCAAGTTCAGATGATGCTTATAGTTTATACAACAAAATAGTGAGAACAGGAGTAGAGCAAGTAGAAAAGGTTTATCCAGAATTATGTAATGGTACGTACAAAAGAGAAAAACAGAATCATAGTTTGGCTAATTATTGGAGGAAAAGAAATAAAAATGACGGATTAATTGATTTTAGAATGAATGCAAGTACCATATATAATCAAGTAAGAGCACTTACCAGATCTTATGTTGGAACCCGTATATTCTCTTTAGTAAACAGAATAGTAATCCCTATTCTATATAAACGATATAAAATATGAAAAAAATATGCGTATTTACTGGTACACGGGCAGAATATGGTTTGCTTTTTCAGCTAATAAAAAAACTCAAACATGATGACCAGTTAAAACTGCAGCTAATAGCAACAGGTATGCATTTATCACCTGAGTTTGGATTGACTTATAAGGAGATAGAAAAAGATGGGTTCTCGATAGACAAAAAAATTGAAATATTGCTTTCTTCTGATACAGCAGTAGGAATTTCTAAAACAATAGGACTGGCACAAATCTCATTCGCAGAAGCTTTAGAAGGTCTAGAGCCAGACTTACTCATAATATTGGGAGACAGAACAGAGGCTTTTGCAGTAGCCAGCTCCGCGTTAATCGCAGGAATTCCCATTGCTCACATACATGGGGGAGAATTAACAGAAGGTGTTTATGATGATGCGATAAGACATTCAATAACAAAAATGAGTCATCTACACTTTACCTCAACAGAAGATTATCGTAAAAGAGTTATCCAATTGGGAGAACAGCCCTCTACTGTTTTCAATGTAGGAGCAATAGGCCTAGATAACATAAAACACCTAAAATTATTAAATAAAAAGGATCTTGAAAAAGCAATTGGTTTTAAACTAGGGAAAAAGAACATCTTGGCCACCTTCCATCCTGTAACATTGGAAAATTTGACAGCACAAGAACAGTTTAATGAACTGTTAAAGGTTTTTGAAGAATTACCGGATACTCATATTATTTTTACAAAGCCAAACTCTGATAAAGGAGGGAGAATCATAACTCATATGATAGATACTTTTGTAAAAAAATATCCTGAAAGATCTGTTGAATTTGAATCTTTAGGGCAATTAAGATACCTTTCTACTATGAAACATGTAGATATTGTTATAGGTAACTCTTCGAGTGGAATTCTTGAAGCACCCGCTTTTAATATGCCTACTGTTAATATTGGAGACAGACAAAAAGGACGAATCATGGGAGAAACCATTTTAAACTGTGAGCCTAATAAAAATAGCATCAGGAAATCAATAGAAAAGGCCTTTCAGTTTAATCGGAATATCAAAAGAGGATATCCTTATGGAAACGGAACTGCTTCAGAAAAAATATTGAAAATCCTAAAAGAAACAAGCTCAATAGATATTAAGAAAATTTTCTACGATTGTAAAATATCAGGAGATGAATGATTTCTCTAAAAGTATAATATACCATTCAGAAAGTGCTCTAGAAGCCTTGAAGAAATTAAATAAAGTTCCAAAAACTTTGACACTATTTGTTCTAGATGAAAATAAATGTTTAACAGGAACACTTACTGATGGTGATATTCGCAGGGGGTTGATTAACGGTTTATCTGTGAATGATATGGTTACGGCATTTATGTCAACTAGATTTCATAAAATAGAAAATGGCTTTTCAGTATGGGATCTTAGAAGAGTACGTGATTTAGGCATAAGGTTACTTCCTCTTCTTGATGAGCACCAGCGCATAATAAAGGTTTATGATCTGAAGAAGCGAAAAAGTATCCTTCCGCTTGAGTGTATGATTATGGCTGGAGGAAAAGGAAAACGATTACGACCACTTACAGAAATCAAGCCAAAGCCCATGTTACCATTGGGGAATAAGCCCATTATTGAACACAATATTGATCGGTTAGTCAGGTATGGAATTGAAAAATTTTATATATCTGTTAAATATCTGGGGCAGCAAATTGTAGATTATCTTGGAGATGGATCTTCAAAAGGAGTTTCAATTGAATATGTTTGGGAAGACAAACCTTTAGGTACTGCAGGAGCATTATCTTTGGTGACTAATTTTCAGTCTGATCACATTCTGGTAATGAATAGTGACTTATTTACTGATGTTGACTTTGAGGATTTATACCTGAATACTTTGAATGCTTACGCCGAAATAGGAATTTCGTCAGTACCCTACACAGTAAATATTCCATATGCTATTTTTGATGGAGATGGTAATAGAGTATTGTCCTTTAAAGAAAAACCTAATAATACATACTATGCTAATGCAGGCATATATATTCTAAAAAAAGAAATAGTTAAGCGAGTTCCTTATAATGAGTTTTATAATATTACAGACTTAATTCAGGATGTATTGGATAGTGGAGGCAATGTTATACAAAATCCAATTTTTGGTTATTGGATTGATATTGGAAGACATGAAGATTATAATAAAGCACAAGAAATCGAAAAACATATTAGATAAATGAAAATATTAATAACCGTATGCGCACGAGGGGGATCTAAAGGAATTCCTAAAAAAAACATAAAAAAAATTTTAGGGAAACCACTTTTGCATTATTCTCTTGAGCAGGCAATTGAGTTAAAAAAAAGATGGAAATATGAAGTTGAAATTATAGTATCCACAGATTGTAATGAAATTTTAGACTGTGCGAGACAAGCGGGTATAGAGTGTCCATATATACGTCCGGATTTTTTAGCAACAGATACTATAGGAAAAGTAGATGTGTTATATGATGCACTTTTCTTCTCTGAAGACCATTTTAAGTGTGAGTTTGACTATTTGTTAGATTTGGATGTAAGCTCTCCGTTGAGGACCTTGAAAGATATTCAGGATGCTTTAGATTTAATAGAGTCTGACGCTAATGCTTTAAATTTATTTTCAGTCAGTCTCGCAAATAGAAATCCCTACTTTAATATGGTAGAAAAAAAGAATAATGGATATTATTCATTGATTTGCAAGCCCGAAAATGATGTCCTTTCAAGACAAACCGCACCAAGTGTTTATGACTTAAATGGATCTTTTTATATTTACCGTAAAGAATTTTTTGATTTAAGATTAAAAACAGCTGCTACAGAAAGGTCTATGATTTATGTAGTACCTCATATTTGTTTTGACTTGGATCATCCTATTGATTTTGACTTTATGACTTATCTTATAGAGAATAAGAAACTAGACTTTAAGTTATGATCATGAATATTCCGGTGAAAGTGTACACCCAATCCGGAGTAAAGAGTACAATCTGATTTTAGATAGTGCTAACTGACTAAAAATATTGTATTACTGTAGCATCTTTCAAAGTGGCACTGTTTGACCGAAAAGAGTGGCACGGTCACACCGAAAGACACTGTTTCACAAAGTGTGTAAACTAAAAAAATACCGAGGGTTTGGCTATTTATAGCTGGACCCTTTTTTCAAATATAACTAAGAACTGATTCAAGACAATGCCCCAGTTTCTGATTGGCATTGACCATTTTTTAGTTGCTTCTCTGGTTGCCAAAAATACAGATTTCATTACAGCCTGGTCTGACGGGAATGAAAGTTTGTTTTTTGTGTATTTTCTGATTTTTCCGTTGAGATTCTCAATCAGGTTGGTTGTATAAATTATCTTTCTGATTTCCAGCGGAAACTCAAAGAATACTGTTAGGTCTTCCCAGTTGTCTCGCCAGCTTTTAATTGCGTAAGAGTATTTATCCTCCCAAGCTGCTGCAAAATCTTCTAAAGCTGCTTTTGCAGCCTCTTTTGTAGGGGCGTTATAGATTTGCTTCATATCTTTTGTAAATGCCTTTTTATCTTTCCAAACCACGTATCTGCTTGCGTTACGGATTTGATGAACAACACATATTTGTGTTTTAGATTCAGGGAAAACAGTTCGGATAGTATCTGTAAAGCCATTCAAGTTATCTGTTGCCGTAATCAGGATATCGTTAACTCCACGGGCTTTCATATCGGTAAGTACGTTCATCCAAAAGGCAGCGGACTCACTCTTGCCCAACCATAAGCCAAGAACCTCTTTTTTCCCATCTCTGCGAAGTCCTACGGCAATGTAAACGGTTTTGTTGACGACCTTAGAGTTCTCCCGCACTTTAAATACAATGCCATCCATCCAAACAATTAGGTATACAATTTCCAGAGGTCGGTTCTGCCACGCTACAATGTCGTTGGTGACTGAATCGGTAATCCTTGATATGGTGGATGTAGAAACTTCAAAACCGTATAGCTCCCGAATTTGCTCTTCAATATCGCTATTACTCATTCCTTTAGCATAAAACGAAACAATGATATTCTCTAAGCCATCGACCATGTTCCCTCCTTTGGGTACAATCATCGGATTAAACGAAGCATCACGGTCTCGGGGAACCTGAATGTTGGATTCTCCCAGAGTGGTTCGGACTCTCTTCTCTGAATAGCCATTGCGGACATTCTGATTATCCGATTTTTGATTCTTATCATAGCCTAAATGACCATCGAGTTCTCCTTCAAGCATCTTTTCAATGCCTCGTTTTTGGAGCTCTTGTAAAAAACCATTGAGCTCTTCCCCTGAATTAAACTGTTCAAGGAAATCATCATTTAATAAATCTTCTTCCTGTTTTGTGCATTGCAGCACCCAAGTTTATAATTTCATATTTAACAACTTTTTTTGCATTTCAGTTGGCTGTAATATTTTTGTTCTGACTTGTTTCGATTTGGGCAGAGTGTATTGCAGCTGCCTGATCTGCCGGATTTGTTCCAAGGCTTTTTCAGCAGAGATATCAATATTATTTGCCTTCAATAACCTTTCCAGCTCTTTGTAAATGGCATAGGCTGTGAAACAAATACAGATATGGGCTTCAATGCGTTCTTTTAAGCGGTGATAAACTGGCCGTATTCGTAAATCAGTTTTTGATATACGAAAAGCTTTTTCCACTTGCCACAACTGACTATAATTCCCGATAACATCTTTTCTCGGTAAATGGGTATTGGTTACATAACCCTTCAACCCATCCCAAACTCTATCTGACTGGAACTTATCGTAGTCGATTTTAACGGCAATCTCCCCCGACAGATTCAGATATTTATTATACCCGCGATTATTTATGTGATTCTTTGTTAGCTTGCCGGAAGCAACACGTTTTTCAAGTCTTTTTAAGCCCTTCTCTCTGTTTTTTTTATCGTTGAAGGCTCTTTTTTCTGAGAAGCTGATAATCAACCTTCCATTCTTGTTTTTCAACTCAACTGGCTTGTTTTCTTTAATATCAAGAGCTATAATTTTTTCTTTTATTTTTTGACTTTCATTCTTTATCCGTCCTCCAAGTATGTACTCGTATTTGTTTTCAATCAAGGCATTTATGTTCTTCTGCGAGAGTAAAGCTGCATCGGCAACTACAATAGGCCTTTCGATATTAAATTTATTTTGAAAGGCTTCCAGAACAGGGATTAGTGTTTTTGTTTCAGAGGTGTTTCCCTCGAATATTTGATAGCCAATCGGGTATCCATATTTACCCACCAGTAAACCTATCATTATTTGCGGTTGTTGATGCTTGCCATCTTTGTTGAATCCGGGAATACGGTAGTCATCTTCTTCTGATACCTCAAAATACAATGTGGTCATATCATAAAATGCGACACTTATCTTTCCTTTTAGTAGCTTCCTGGTGTGCTTAAAGGTAAGTTGTTCAATTTGTGGCTTTAAACTTGTATTTAGCTCGTCAAGGAAACGATAAATAGTGTGTACGCTAACATCTGTATTCAGGTGCTGTCTAAAATAGTCAACGGTTTTTAATTTGCTTCCCGGGTACACTAACCGACATAATACCAGGTTGCGAAAATAATTGCAGCACCCATCATCCGGAAAGTTAAAGACTTGATAAATTTTGCCTAAAATTAATTCACTTCCTACAACTTGTAAATGATTGTTTGCAATGCTGTCCACAAAGTTTTCAACCACCAAATCATCGTGTTCAACAAAAAGCGATTGCATGCCCCTAAGCCGCTCTATCTCTGTGTTGGTAAGCAATAAAAGCAATTCTTCTTCCCGCTTTGTTTTTGCGCAACCTACGGTTTTTACAACCTTATATTTACCATGATTTTTTGAGATTATCTGTACACTCACAGAACCACTCCGATTCTTATTTTTTCGGACAAACATGCATAAAATTAAGCATGCAGCACCCAAAATGCAAATTTGAAATTCCTATCTTACTGATAATCAGTAGTGCATTCTTGGGGCGTCGTTGTGGTGCACAAAACAGGAGCTCTTCCCCTGAATTAAACTGTTCA